>JAINUG010000076.1:2581866-2971866 GCA_029706075.1 Aldrovandia affinis
GCCGCTGGGGCTTTTTCAGCGATGCGTCAGAATAAAGAAAATGTGCCAGCGCGCATTAAAAGGGCAGCGTCTGACTTCAGAAGAGTCCAGCTCTGTCAGGTGCGCACGGCACGAGCGCGGGCGCGAGGGAACACGGGCGCCAGTGTTCTCGCTGCCCGGTTCAGACCACAACACGACCGTAGCGGCACGGTCGCGTCTGAAGTCCGCCTTTCAACCGGCCTGTTTGAGGGCGGTCAGTATTTCACCACATCGCGCGCCTCAAGCTGTGTTTGTTTAGTCCTCCCTTCCTGGGTGACCGGAGCCGCGGCTCGCCCCGCTGCCGGCCCAGAACCCACGGCGAGGACGCGATTGAGAACTCAGCCACGTTAACGGGTTCGTCCGCCATCCCCTCGCTCTCCCCCGTCAAACGAGACCCCCGGAAGCCTCCGCAGGGCTCATAACATCCCGAGACCCCGTTTGTGCGAAGCGAGACCCAACGTTAGGCCTCTCTGCTGGACCTCTGATTGTGTTGGCAGAAAGAACAAAAGCTGGAAGTTGCTCTGGATGCTCTGGAGTGGTGGGGAGGGGACGGTGGTACATTCCACCTCTGCGCATCTGGTCTGGTCTGGGCTGGGCCTGCTTTTACGTCGCTGGCCCAAACGGACAGGTTTCCTCTCCCGCGGCGAAAGCAGACACGTCTCTAAACCGGGCGCTCTCCTCCCCCTGTAAACGCCGCCCCCCCCCCCCCCTGCTGCCTGGCCTTCACACGGCACAGGGGAAACGGTTCCATTGTATCGGGAAGGAAGGGGGGATGATTAGGAAACCAGAGCCAAGCCTGCCTTCAAAGGGAAGGGAGCAGAGCCCGTAGATTAGAGTGAGAGCACTGCAGCCTGTGTGCGGCTGTTAGAAGCACTCATATTTGATTGGAAAGGCCCTCTTACTCCTGTGTAAAAGTCAGGCATGTTTTATTGAGTGAGCTGGGGATTACTCGCGCTACCAATTTATCCGTCATGTGCATGCTGATCAAGTGTAGAACGGAGACTTCCAACGCTCTCCCGCGTTCATGACCGGCGTACGGAACGTTTATGAAACGCGCACATTGTTATATAGAAATTGAGGTAGGCCTATGCGTTCAGAGTAGAAAACGTTACGCAATACGGAGCCGGCGCTTCATAAACGGGAGGCGTAGGCCTCGTTTCTGTCGAGAGCCGGGTGGTGTTTTGTGCTGTGTGGTAGGACGCTGCCGTCGGTGTCTTCGTTTCTGGTACTCGCTGTTGTGACAGGAGAGCGAGAGAAATGAGGACGGGAGCAGCGAGCTGTCAGTCACGCACCCCCGGCAGGAAGTGCCATTAATGACCGTCTGAGAGAGCCGACTCCTGGCCGCTTGTCTCCCTCTCCCTCCAGGGCCTCCCAATCCTCCGGCCTCTCACCCACATCCACGCTAGAGCCGGAGACGAGGTGCACACCGCATACATGAAAGCGTTTTTTTTTTTTTTTACAAATGCAATGCTGGAGTGGAGAATTATTCCACGCTTTGCCTATGTAGGTCATAGTGACTCATTTTTACGGTTCAGATGCCCACGTTTCTCTCACGTCTCTCTCTCTCCCCTGTCTCTCTCTCCTGTCTCTCCTGCATTGTCTAAATGCCGAATTCTGGGAAACCTGGCTGCTTTAGCAGTGATGGAGAAGCGGAGCGGTCGGCGCGATACCATCGGCCGTTTTGATGCCACGTCTTTAGTTGTTGTTTTTGTCTGAGATTTGGCACAGTTCCCCTGGGAGTCACTGTGGCAGTTCAGTTCCATTCAAGTACCGGCCAGCCATGCATGCACCCAGCTAACACGCTGTGAGTCCGGAGGATACTCCCTAACACCCGACACTTTCATTTCCCTGACGTCAGTCACCGCCTTAATGCTCCAGTTTGTAGTCGATAAGTCAATAAGAAGTTCAGCTCGACTATTTGCTCCGTGGTTGACTTGCTCGATGCATGCTATGAAGGGGAGAGTTAAACCAAAACCAGTAACCCCCATACGAGTCCATGGGGGTAGTTGAAGTGCAGAAGAGGGGCTCTTTAACTGCGTTTCGATGATTTGTAGTTGGCAGGTTTGTAGTGGAGAGAGGGGGGTTGGGGGGTTTAGGGTGTGATGAAGGGGCATGAGTCACTGCTGTTTGCTCTCCAACGCTGATGTGAAGATACGCTTTTAAACACGTAACCGAAATTACGGATTTGCATGAGACAAACTCGGCCGTTTTCATAAAGGGGCCCGCCTTCCTTTCCCTGACTTTGAATCTGAAGAAGTGGTCGGGACGCTCTTTTGAAGGTGGAGCGGTTCTTACCTTCTTGGGTCGAAGGGGCATGTGGATGGATGACTGGATCCGTGGCGGGGTCTGAAACGTGGAAGGAGAGAGAGGCGTGCGTTTCACATGATCCGGTTGTGACCTTGCCTGCCAGTCTTAATCTGTGACTCATCGCAGATACTTTACAGCCAGCCTCACCGTTCCACCCACAGAGGCCACTTCGCCCTGGCCAGGAAAGCATTTATCCCATTCTTCTCAGGTTTTCGAGGCGAACTCCTTAACACGGTATTTAATTCATATCATTTAATTCAATACGCAGCAAGGCTTGCGATCACTGAGACGTATATATCGTATGAAAGAAATGGACATTGTGCTGTGGAGCATTAACTTATTCATATTTCCCAGGTGTAATATCCTACAGCACCTTCCTGTCCACTGCCACAGGTTTGTCTCATCTTAGTGTAGGTGGAAAGGGACTGGTTGTTTGAGCCTGGCCTATGCAGAGTGTGCAGGCTGTGAATGTTTAAGTCATTGTAATCAGGAGCTGATTGAAAATCTGGCCTAGCTGTCAGATTGAGGTTCTAGCTATATGTTAATCCATCTTTGTTTTGCATAAACTGCTCAATAATATGGACAGTTTTAACGGTGAAGTGTGCAGCTAATGGAATGGCTGCCGGAGCCGAGTCCTTCAGCAGAAAAATTCAAGTGTATACAATTTAAGCCAACAGATTTTGATTGGAATATTTGAGTCGTTTTCTCTGTTCAGTCTGTAGATTCACTTTGAAGCATTTGATCTTTGCACGTTCGCGGAACTGTATAACACGTCCCCGTGTTTTAAGTGTATGTTTTCTACCCTGAATCACTGTTCACTGGATTGAAAGCACAAGTTCTGCTGAAAAAGAACACGTCTGAAAGCAGGCCTTTGTTCGGCACGGGAATACGTGCTCAGTGATAATTGAGCGTGCAGTGTGGCGAGAGCAGTGTTGAGGCCAGTTGCTCTGTAAACAGCAGAAGCGCTCTTTCCCTGACACGACGGCGACAGATTGTCAGTGTCCACCAGGAGGGCCAGGATTTATCCTCAAAGCAACCTCGCCACTCGTTTGCCATTTTGGCTCTGCAGTCGAGATTCCCATCCAGTTACCTCGTCCCACCTAAAGCTCCAGCTATAAACTCCCTCGACCCTGTTTAAGTTGCGTAATCTTTTCTTCTTTTGTGGGGACAGGGGGAGTGTGTTGTGTTCCTTGTGGTGTCTGGTCTGACGGGCTGAAATGTGGGAAAGTCATCCATTTGAGTTTCTCCACACATGGCAGAGCATCTGCATATGAATATGTCCCTCCTGCAGAGCGAGAGGGGAACAGCAGTCCCCCACATTGTCCTGCGGAGCCCGGACCCTGTTATGCAATCCCGCTCCGGCGGCAGGAGAGGCCTTGGGAATGGGTGCCTTTTAAAGGAATGCTGAGAAAGAAGGGGGCTACCGTGGGGGGAGGGGCGGCAGCTGTCGTGGGTGTTTAGGAACGAAGGAGCCGCATTGAAAACGGAATAGAATTGCTCTGACCCAGGCCGGAGTTAAGACAGGCTGAAGATCGTGACAGGAGGGATTTGGGGAGCCAAATCTGGAGCCCTGGGATGAGAGGAGAGGAGAGGACACACGTGTGTGTGTGTGTGTGTGTGTGTGCGTGTGTGGGTGGGTGTGTGAGAGAGACTGCATGGTAAAATTATAAGACCAAACAGTCCCACATGGGTCCTTTATTGGGCTGAAATTAATTTTACCTCTCATAATGTCGCTTTAACAGAACAGAAGAAAACAAATGATCTGATGTTGAGAAGGCAATATAAAATCTGCTGTGCAGTGTGTATGTGGCGGGGGGGTAAATGGTGAGCTTTGTACAGGGAACACAAGTAGCTGGCTGTGCAGTCTGCAGATTACCATAAGTATATCACCTTTCCCTCTGCCTCGGTCCCAGTGCTCCCCTCGTCTGTCTGAGTGCCCGCTGTCCATCTGCCAGCAGCAGGAGCCTGGGGCGTGTCTCGCTCTACAGGATGCTTACTTGAAATTAGCATAGATAGCGTATGTTAGCATGTTACCCTCACTTCTCGCTTCGGTATACCAAGCTTGCCAGTGTGTCTCTCTTTGGCCTACCTCACAGTGGTCACTAGTGCCTTTCCACTGTTAAGGCCATTTTCTTTCTTCAGCATGACGTTCATTCGCCACACCGAGCAACAGCCATGCCAGTGAGCGCCTAACAGGGATTCAGTGGCTATATGGTATATATATATATATATATATATTATATGGTGTGCGCCTGTCTGTACTTGCTCTTTCAGCGCCACATTCCTTATACGGTTTCCTCTACCCCTTTCTTACTGTTCTCCTGATTGCCTCTGCATGTGTAGGAACGCCACGGTGCCTGTACAATTTTCCATGAAGCTATCAGGCGTTAGCAGCGGGGCCGTCAACAGGAAATTCCAAGCAGCAAGAGAGCAGAGTCATGCGGATCCTGGCGAAGCTTTCCCTGGAAGGGGAGCGCAAGCGGACAGCACTGGCCCCGCTGTCTCACGTTGCCTATCCAGGCGAGGGAACGCAGGGGTAGTTCCTTAACTAGATAAATATCGACAGCCCGATCAGCTTCACCAAACACGTATCGGGCCATCGGCTCAAGCTCGTGTTTAAGAGCCGTAGCTGGCGGAAGGCCTGTGAGATTTCCGGGGGTGCGGCGGGGCTAACGAGTGGCATCGTTGGAGGTTTAATTGCCTTAATTGTGTACGTCTGGTTAAAACGTATGTCTTGAGGTGTTGTGCTGCTTTGATAGGACGAGAGGCAAAGCCCTTGGAAACGGAAAGGAAAACAAATCACCTCAGGCTGCACTTTGGCTCAATTACTGGAGTTTCCATTTAGAGCAGGGATGGATCTCATACACCCCACACACACACACACACACACACACACACACATGCAGTGCGTGCTCAGGGAAAGCAGAGTTGATGCCCGTGGTGCTTTTTAGAGGTTTTTTCCCCATCAATGGCACGTGCGAAAGGATCACTTTCTCAGGCTGCAGTCCCAAGAATCACTTTCTGATCAAGGTAAAGACCGGGTTAACCGAGAGGCTAATCCCGGGGACATTTTATTCTTTTCACTTGAGTGGAAAACAATCCAGCGCTTGTTGCGAAATCAATGCGAGTGGGAGGTTTAGGAGTCCCGTAAACAAAAGTCTGTGCTTAAAGATCTGTTATTATGCGCTACGTAGAATGTTAACAAGGATTATTTATGAAATTATTTTTATAGCCTGAAGGGATCAAATATTTTAATTCCGTCGCAAGCAATCCATGGTACTTGTCATTGCAGTGCAGTGCAGATAAATAAATGAAATGGATGTGAGCTCATCCACCCACAACTGTCGATTACATAAGGGCTGTCATTTATGTGTCACAGTTAGAACACTGGACTCAAGAACTATTCATACCCCCTTTGCTGCTGCAAGAGGCAAACTATACTAAACTGGCCGATAGACCGCACTGGTCTGGCACCCGTGCATCCATCCACTGTGATGTTGAAACAGATGACCATTTTTTATTTTTGACATATAAGAGCGATGCAACCAATGCACCTACTTTAATTACGACCCATAGCCCAGCCCACCTTTAACCCCATTGGTCACCTTTCACTTACCCCTTTCCTGCAAAAACTGCCCACAGAGAGAGGGGGGCTCGAGGAAAAGAGTTACCAGGTGTTTCGGGCCTTACCAAAGGAAAACATGTAATGCTATGATGCAGATACTGGTAGGAATTTGGCACTGGAGTTGCCTCATGGTGAAATACATTCAGCTCCAGTGTACCCAGCACACTGTCCTTCAGTCCAGGCCCCTCCCCCAGATTAACCCAGCCTCACGGTCATCATACATCCCCCTAAGTCCAGGCACCACCCATTCCCCAGCCTCCCTGTCATCCTATAACCCCTTCGATCCAGACTCCTCCCCTGAATATAACTCTGTCATCATATACCCCCTGCAGTCCAGGCTCCTCCCCCAGTTTAACCCAGCCCCGCTGTCCTCCTATATCCCCATAAGTCCAGGCCCCACCCATCCCCCAATTCACCCCAGCCTCAGTGTCATCATATATCCTTGTAATTTCAGGCTCCTACCCCAGTTTAACCCAGCCTCACTCTTCTCCTATGTCCCTGTAAGTCCAGGCCCCACCCATCCCACAATTCACCCCAGCCTCAATGTCATCATATATTCCTGTAAATTCAGGCTTCTTCCCGAGTTTAACCCAGCCTTACTTTCCTCATATATCCCATTCAATCCAGGCTCCTCCCCCAGTATAACTCCCCCTCACTGTCCTCGTATATCCCCCTGAAGTCCAGGCCCCACCCATCCCCCAATTTAACCCAGCCTCACTGTCACAATGCAGCCCCTTCAGCCTCCCTTTACCCTCTGTCCCCTAATGAGGACTCAAGGACAGCCTGGGCTTTGTCAGAGAGAGTCCTACCCATCTACTCAACAACTGGCTGAAACCTAATAGGGGCCAAACGCGGCAGATCCCTGGCTGCCCTCAGGCCCACAGGCAGGGCTCTTTGTTCTGGCTGAGAGCTGGAGAGCTAAAAGCCCCTCTGTGGGAGTACAAGACACAGCACTCTTTTTTCCCCTGTCCACCTAAGGTCAAGAAAGACTGGGAGGGGAGGGGGCAGGAGGGGATAACCATCTTCTGCCATTGACAGAAATGCGCCGTTTGGCAGGATGTACAATTCTCGGGGGGGTTGTGGGGGGTGTAGCTCCTTGGTCTGGATTTGAAAAGTCATTGTTAGGCATGAAAACCCCCACGTCACATGCTACGCGGCGACACAAGGGCGCGCTCAATCGACTGCTCCCACCGGTATAATCTTGTGACTCGGGATATTGTTCTGGGGCAGAGTGAGACCGACATCGTCCCCGGCCACCCGCCTGGCTTAGCTGCGCCTTCCCAGCATTCCCTGCAGACAGCGTTCTCAGGGCTCGCACACTCAGGTGCTGGAAGTTCCCCTGCAGGCCTACTTTGGCTGTTCATTTGTTTATAGTCCTGTCATCTCTTCCTGGGCATGCACCACTGAACCTGCTTGATTTCCTCATAAGGATCACTTTTGCTTGTGCTGAGTCATGGTGGAGCCGAGAATATGGAAGGTAATTTGCCTGAAGTGGGAAAATCACGCTTTGCTAAAACACTTGCAGCAAAGCATGCATTATAAGCAGTGAGAGTCTTCATCAAGCCTCTTAGAAGCACTCCTTGCAGAGCGTGCAGGCAACGAGAAGGGTTTGTTGTTGCTGTTTAAAGTAAAGTAAATTCCTCCCTGTTATCAGATATTTACTCCCAAGATGATGTCGCATTGCCAAGGCTGTGGGTTTTAAAGCATATCAGCTCACCCAGTGCTACTGTAGAACGCAGCTGATCACCCAAGTTGAATCTGCATCCAAACAAATAGGGCCTGTTTCCCCAGAACTTCTTTTTAGTTTTTTACCTCCCTCTTACACACAAAACACACACACACACACACACACAGGGCCTGTCCCCTTAATCTGAGTGCTGCTGTACATTGACTGACATAGTGGGCGTGATCTCCAACAGGCACACTGCACCTCCGCTACTGTGCGTCCTCTGCTCTTCCCTCTGAAGAGATTGTTCTGTCTGTTTGAGAGGGGGGCCTTCTGCCCCCCCCCCTACTCCTAAACAAGGCTTGTGTGTGTGTGTGTGTGTGTGTGCGCGCTCGCCTGTGTCCTGATGAAGGAAACCTCCCAGAATGCAATGCTGCGTGGGCGTGGGCGTGAGCTCTAAGCGCTGAGCAGCTGCTGCCGAACGTGCTCGCACCACATCTCGCCATGCTGCAGGGGGTGGAGCTCTGCACCGGGGGTGGGTCACCTTTTCCTTTTTTTTTCTCTCTTTTTATGCCTTGTTTTTGTTTTTGTTTTTGTTTTGCAACACACAAAACAAGAGCACAGCACGACGAGTAATCAAAGGCACATTGCGGCTCACAGCCTCGCAGAGCCAAAGATTACCGCCGAGCTCTCAGAATTTGCACTTACCCCTGCTCATCCCAGCGAGATGGATTCACCAACACACCAGCGCAATACATTATTTAAACAGGACACTGTCACCGGCTGCCTCTCTAACTCTAGCCTGCCGTTTCCCCACTCGAGTAATGAGCTAGCATCTCCAACCACACAGTGCCCACTGCTGAGGATGGACTTTGGTCTACTGAGCCGTCACTGGCTAGTCTCTTGGGTCAAAGGGGAATTTTTCACAAGGTGGCCTCTACATAAGCTGTGGATACCATTGTAGCAGAATAAAGGCAGAAGGCAAGGTTACTGTAAAGGAATAGTGTAGTATCAAGAGTCTTCCCATGCCCAGTTCTTGCTGATTGATAGATGCATTCTCTTGACCGGTTTAATTAGTTTTGTTTAAAATTCAGGCTAGGCATGCATCCAAACCACTAATTGGTCCTAGTCTACTTTGCCTAATGAGTGTATTGATTATTGATGTGTGGCTGGCTAGCTGTAGACACAATGTGCCACTGTCTGTCAGAGCAGCAGGGTAGCCGCACGGAATCCTGGGATAGGTTGCAGCGTGGCGCGTAGCCACCAGACTCCGGTAAGGACATTGAAAAGCAAGAGCCACACATGAGTTGCCTTGCAGAAAGAGATAACGCAACTTCAGTGGCTTCATGAAAAATTCAGCAACGCCATCCCGTGTTAATCTCCTGGTTCCGTTTCAGTAACAAGCCCGCTGTATTTGCATGCGATGGCTGGGAATCCCTCAGTGGGGTGTATGTTCAAGGTATTCAGGCTTTGACACTAAATTGAGAGTAAATTGGAGTGTGTGAAAATTGGCTTCATTTTCCAGCGAAGCCCTGTGTTTCAGTGCCTCACAGGCCGGCTGCAGAAGCCTATGGGCACCATCAAAACCCTCCCTTGGACCCCCTGCCCAGACTCCCTGTGGTCTATAGCCGGGCGGATTCCAGTGGGCATTTTGAGGGCACAGTAATCCCTCCGGCGCTGTCTCCACCTCCCAGCGTGCCACGCTCACGAGCTAGAGCCCCTTTTATCCTCCCATTGATATATTATTCATGGGTGATCTGGGAGACCGCTCCCACCGCCACCACTGCGCCTGTACAATTAAAATTCAGTTTGGTCCCCGGAACTCACAAACTGAACTCCACATCCAGCAGAGCCGCTGGCGTCCATTGCTACGGGGTGCCCATTGCCACACCCCGATCCTAACGCGCATCTTCCCGAACACAGAGATACGCGCCTGCTGTTTGAAGGCCGTAAGCATCCATCTACTTTGACCCAGCCTGGTCTGTGAGGCCGCTGGTTGAATGGTTGAATAGACATTGTGTGTTTTTTTTTAGCCCATTGTTTTGTCTGAGCTGCCAGCTGTATCACGTTTCTCTCGTTATTGTTCATACCATCTTTTCAGAGGCACTGGCAGCCATTCTCTGTCAGCCTGGGGCGCACTGCCCAACCCAAAGGTCACAGTTAGAAACCCGCAGAGACCACAATGTGCAGTTCATCTTGCACATGAGCCCCAATCGTGACTGTTCAGTTACCTGCCTGCCAGTTAGCTCCTCAGGTTTCCTCGATCTTCTGAAGCTGACCTCATGAACGAAGGTGTTGAAATCCGAATCTAAGGAGCCTGCCTTCTCACATCATTGCCTGAACTTGAACTGTTGGGTGAGGTTTTGATAGCTAGCTACTTCACCCTGGCCCAGTTCGCAGGTACGGACACGCTTGACGCCATTTAATATTGGTTTGTTTTTGCTTTTTCCCCCTAATTTTTAAAATGTATTTATTTATATATATATTCTTGCAAATGTCAAATAGTTTATCCTGCTGTACCTCATCAGGGCAGCGCTCACTATCCAGCGACATTCTGCGGTTATTTTTACCGCCGTAATCCTCAATTAACCCAGCGCCAGGCAACGTGCTCCCCATTTCTCCGGCACCAGATACGCTCCTGCCGGTTCCGGGCTGTGGGACACCGTGTCGGCTGTTCCGTAGCCGTCTTTCTCATTTAAGTCAGCTTTAATGCGGGAAATGGGAATCGGGAAACGCCTTAGGAGATATCTAATGCGTGTCGCTGCCAGCTAAAGTGACAGGAGGCCTGTGTACTGCGCCAGGGACAGACCTCTGGAATTTTTTATTTATTTAACCTTTATTTAACCAGGCAAGCCATTAAGAACAAGTTCTTATTTACAATGGCGGCCTGGGACCTGGGTACATACACCATTCACTCACACACTCACACCTATAGGGCAATGTAGACTCTCTGACCTGGCCAAGAAGGGCCAGGTAAGAATAGCTACTTTGTCATAGTCTAGTAAATAACAAAATAAAAAACAACAATGAATAAACATATAAATAAGTAACAACATATGTACAAATATACACAGAATGTACAAAAGCAGGAATCCACTGATCATATGGGGCACGTAACTAAGTCATGGAAGAGCAGACGAGTCTGGGTAGGGACTGGATGACTGGCCCAGGGAAGGGCCTGCAAGCCTCTGGTAACCACAGGAAGCAGGCCAAGGACAAGGCAAATAATTGATGGAAACTGGTTGAGGAGGGAACTTGGGCCCGAGGATGGGCTTTGATGCAGTTGTAGGCTTGCAAAGGGCAGGGGCCCAGGTCTGGTTGGAGGTCTCTGCAGGGGCCCAGGTCTGGTTGGAGGTCTCTGCAGGGGCCCAGGTCTGGTTGGAGGTCTCTGTAGGGGCCCAGGTCTGGTTGGAGGTCTCTGCAGGGGCCCAGGTCTGGTTGGAGCTCTCTGTAGGGGCCCAGGTCTGGTTGGAGGTCTCTGCAGGGGCCCAGGTCTGGTTGGAGGTCTCAGGGGCCCAGGTCTGGTTGGGGGCCCAGGGGTCAGGTCTGGAGGTCTCTGCAGGGGCCCAGGTCTGGTTGGAGGTCTCTGCAGGGGCCCAGGTCTGGTTGGAGGTCTCTGCAGGGCCCAGGTGTGGTTGCAGGTCTCTGCAGGGGCCCAGGTCTGGTTGGAGGTCTCTGTAGGGGCCCAGGTCTGGTTGGAGGTCTCTGCAGGGGCCCAGGTCTGGTTGGAGGTCTCTGCAGGGGCCCAGGTCTGGTTGGAGGTCTCTGCAGGGGCCCAGGTCTGGTTGGAGGTCTCTGCAGGGGCCCAGGTCTGGTTGGAGGTCTCTGCAGGGGCCCAGGTCTGGTTGGAGGTCTCTGCAGGGCCCAGGTCTGGTTGGAAGTCTCTGTAGGGGCTGTGATGTAAGGGTAGAGTGGTGGGGGTGGACTCCTGGAGGGGATGACAGGTCCAGACCGTTCCCTGGAGGGATGACTAAGACTGACACCAGGCTAGCTTAACAGCTGAGCCTCCAGTCCTGCCCCTGGGCAGACATCAGACAGCCAGGCCCCTGAGCCAGCCACAGCCGGAGGAACAGAGAGCAATTATTCTCCTCTTATGCACGTTTCATAGGGGGGTCAAATGTAACACTCCACATCATGGTGACAAAGGTCTCTTGCCACACTTTCAAAAATAGATCTAATTGAATTGGTTATATGCATGTTAAATTGTTTTCCTCGTAAATAGTTGTATTTGTGTTTGTGAGTTGGGGTTTTTTCTGTCCCCCTTTTCCCTCCCAAGTTTTCACAATGTGCATCACGTACGGAAGCAGCAAGCGGGTATCATAATTGATGAGCCCGACTTAATAATCATAAATTCTTTGCATATCCCTCAGATCACAGCAGTCTTTGAGTTTTCAGAGACAGTTTGAATGCATCTTCCAATGGAATCTGACAGGTTTCATACTGTACCGCACCTGCCGTGCCCCCCCCCCTCCTGGCTGTTTCTTTTCCAGCAGGATTTGAGAGCTGCAGCTTGTACTGTGCCATGTTTCTGAAGATTTAGGAGTGAATCTGTATGAATCCATACAACAGCAGAGCTGCTCATGTCTGGACATTCTCAGGAAGAGCTTGTTTCATTCACATCATAATTCAGAGCTTTAAGGCACTTCAACGTTTTAACTGTTGAACACGTATGGCATTTTGGCATGCTATATTTTGTGTTTTATTAACCACTTTTTATTGAATATTTCAATGAAGTGTCGTCAAGTTGGAAAATGTATTTCAGGGAGTGGTCTAGCAGGCTTCTTAAAGATATACTTTGCCTTGCGCTCTGTTGTGCATGTGTGTAATCTGGAGTGTTTTGGAGGCCCATGATCTGGACAGTATGGAGGTAAGGTGGGGAAAGCATTCAGTTTCAGGACTTTAATTTGGAAGCCAGAAAGACAAAGGGAAGAGCTCACTGCAATTCAGGAAGTATGAAGGCACAGTAGTAGACCATGTCAATGTGGGAATGGTTTTTGTATTGTTATTATTGTTATAATATATTATATTAATAATATTATTGATAATAATAATACTTTTTCTTGTGGTCCCAGTGGGAATTGAACCCACAATCTAAGCATTGCCAACGCCATGCTCTACCTACTAAGCCACACAGAATGCACACGCACACAAACACAAACACATACAGGTAACTTACAAAATAAAGGCACTGCTTTGGTAACCACTTTGGGGGGCTCACTCGAATGACTGTGTGTTGCCTTTATTTTGGCAGTTACCTGTATGTGTCTCTCTCTCTCTCTCTCTCTCTCTCTCTCTCTCTCTCTCTCTCTCTCTCTCTCTCTCTCTCTCTCTCTCTCTCTCTCTCTCTCTCTCTCTCTCTCTCTCTCTCTCTCTCTCTCTCTCTCTCTCTCTCTCTGTGTCTGTCTCTGTGTGTGTGTGTGTGTGTGTGTGTGTGTGTGTGTGTGTGTGTGTGTGTGTGTGTGTGTGTGAGTGAGTCATCACCTACAGTGAGAAGCCAAGTCTTCAGTCGCACGCCGTGGTCAGTGGAAAGCTGTGTGCCTGTTCAGGCAGCTTCCTGTTCAAATCTCTCTTTCCAGATGGATGGTAGAGCTGTTTGTTGCTCCGTACAGAAGACGGGCCACTCCAATGAATCCAGACGCCATCTCCGCAAACTGGACCTCACACTTTATTATTGTTGTGATTATTTTTATTAGCTGGGGGGCTATTGCAGCTCATCCCTGCAAGATTTATTTATATCACAGATAATTCAATTAAGCTAAAGGAAAGCCCCAGTGAATTACAATAATGGAACTAAACCGGGTACTTCTAAATGAATAACATTTCAATTAAGGTGGAATCCAGATGCCCGACCAGAGCGCTCATATCTTCGAGGGACTGCAGCCTGACACGGCTTTCATGAAAGTGAAATGGCCCAAGATAGGCAGGATTTAGAGGCACTACACCAAGCACACGTTTACATGCATTGTGATTTGTATTAGTACGCATAACGAAGCCCATTATTTACGCCCGCGCGCAAATAAGCATCACGCTGCGCATCTGGCCGACGACAAAACGGGCTTATTTTAAATCCAGAGACGCCACACGAGGCACCGAGCATATTTAACACCAATCACAAGGAGAGAGAGAGGGAGAGCGAGAGAGAGAGAGAAATAGAAAAAGAGGTAGGTGGGGGGGGGTGGAACTGAGAGTGAGCCAGCTTTTCAGCAAGCCACTGATGCGAGAGGGCGTTGTGTGTGTGTGTGTGTGTGTCTGTGTGTGTGTGTGTGTGTGTGTATGGGTGTGTCTGTGGGTGGGAGTGTATGGGTAGGTGGGTGGTGTGTGTGTGTGTGTGTGTGTGTGTGTGTGTGTGTTGTGAATGTAGAGCAATCCACCAGCCCCCCTCCCTATTTCCCCACACCAGCGGGGGTGAAGTGAGACCACAAGCTGCTGCTGAATTTAGAGTGGATAATTTACCTTAACTCGCGGATATAAATCACGGCAGAACCATCCCCCACACCCCCCTCCTCTTCCCCCACACCAAACTTATATAAGTAGCAACAGTCCGAGGAAATGATGGTGCAAGCACTGGCTGCAGTGCCTTTGACACATCTTACTGATCTCATTTGTTTAGAAGTGGGATGAGTGGGCGGGAGCCGTTGGTAATGCGCTCATTTGTTTTGGAAATGGGTGATGAGACAGGATGTAAACAGTGGGCACGCACGCACACGCGCACATATCCCTATCAGGACACATACAGGCCTCGGGACAAACCAGGGGTGAACACACGCCTCAATGTCACATCAGATGAAGTTTGTCTCATGATTTTTTAAAATCATCTAGACTAGAGGTAGTTAAGTTCACATCTAAATCTTGCTGTATTACATGAAGAACAATCCTGTGAATGAAGAAGACCAACACAAGACGGTACAGAAAGAGGGAAGCTCTTCTAGAGAGATATAAACATACCATGCAGATCTGGGAGTGGTGCACCTACATTTACTGCATCTGATGTGCCAGTTATCTGTGTGTATCTAAAAAGGTACAGCCAACCATTGATGTGCAATGCAGTGGGGGGCAGGAGGTTTAGAATTTGAAATAAATCTTGATAACCACCCCCCCTTCCCCGTGAATCCCCACAATGCACTGCATCAAGCGCGCGGAGGGACGAGGCAGCGGCATGCATGTAAATGATGTCACCCTAATCAATCACTGGCTGAAATCAATCACCGTGTTTGGTATTGCACCCTGCGGTTGTCAAAAGGTCCCCGGTGGAAGGGGCGGAGGCTGCGTTCTGAACACGCGTTGCCCTCATAAACTCCCAATGCGTGAATCCGCCTGAAAGTCACTAAGGCAACCAGTCAGTGTTCAGTTGAGCCTGCATGATGTTATTGGCCTTTTTCTTTTCTGCCGTGTTTTTGTCCTTTATGTTCAGAGTGTCTGTTATGGTATTTACTTCCCAGAGGTAAAACCGTACTAAATTAGGCGAACAAGATGTGATATCCGGTGTTGTACACGTTTTGTCCTCGTATTCTTTGTCCGTTTATCGGCGTTTGTGGCCTGCCTTGTCACGTCTCGCGTGATTTAGCCTTCCCGGCGTCTCAGTGACTCTCCTCGGAGATGATGCTTGTCACTGTTTTCCTGTCCGTTAATTAGCTTAGATGAAGTGGCTCTCGCTATTTTCCGCGTGAGCTGGAGGAGGAATTAAAGCAAATGAGCTGGTAAAGGTGACTGGGTTTATTAGAGTTTGGTGAAGCCGGTAAAGAATATAGTCTTAGCAATGTAGCGGTCTGAAATTCACGACACGCAACTCGATTCCGTGTTCGGGAAATTGGAGCGCAGACGGAATGGCCCTGAAGTCACTGGTCAGTGTAATGGCACGTCCACTAAAGTGGATGCATGTGCAGAGCGGGGTGCACGTTTCTCCCTTTCGCCTTGTCGCTTGTGCGAGGGTGCACAGTGTGTTAAAGATGAATTAATGCACCAAGAGGGACTCTTTTATAGAGCGTGCGATGGAAAATAGGAGCTGATTGTATGCATAAAATGGGCGAGATCGTATGCAGAGGAGCATTTTGATTACTACTCGAGCCCCATTTGCTGGCTCTCTGCTCCTGTTGCGCATCACTAGGCAACAGGACCTGCATGTTTATTATTGGTTCTAGGTAGACGGCGTTCATAAGGACTGATCCAGGATCTGCTAACCCGGCCCTAATCCCAAGCCCTGACCCAGTTGTGCAAAAAGCTGAATCTGATTCCAGCTCTGTCTACATTTTATTGCATATGTTTACCCTATACTTTTGACAGGTTTCTCTCATAACTGTAATTGTCTGGAAGGATCTGATGTTGGTGTTGGGAGACGAGTGGAGGTGGAGGTGGAGGTGGGGGTGGAGGTGGAGGTGGGGGTTGAGGCGAGGGGAAAAGCGCAGAAAAGAGGAACAAGGTGTGGAGGGATGGGAAGATGGGGGAGGAGGATGACAGAGGAGTGGTAGAGATGGTGGGAGATGGGGGATGGCTGCGCATTGTCAGGGGAAATCATCTCTCCCAGTGCCAAGCCTGCAGTGGACATGACACACATACAGCCCCAGCAGCACTGATCACTTCTCCAACACACAGCCGCGGTACTCGGAGCCGGTGCAGAATTACTTTCTGTTTAGCTGATGATTACTTTTGATTAGGTGCAGCGGTGCAGCGGAGGAGGCGGCGGGAAGCGGCTGCCCCTCAGCTCCCCCGTCTCCCCGGAACCGACACTTTACGCCAAAGCGAGGGGTGTGAGAGGAGAGCGACGCAGTGCCCAGCCCTTGCTTTGAAATGAGTTTATTAAAATGCTCATATTGATATAGCACTCGCCGCGGGCGGCGGCGGCGGAGCGGGGGCCGCCCGTGTCCCCTCTGGCCCAGCCGGGGCCCCTCCGCGCGCCTCTCGGGTGGAGCCGTAATGAGGCGGGAGTGATGAGCAGAGGAGCGGGGCTCCCCGGCGGCCCCCCTCTTAATCACAGGCCCCGTGTATTTCCACACCGCCTGTTTGTCTTTCCCCCTCCGTACAAAAGAGGCCTAATGAAATGAATTTGCGCAGGTCACGGGCCGCCAAGCCAATCTGGGCCCGGTTGCCTGGATACCGGAGCGGGGCCCGGCTGCCTTCCGCGGCGAGGTATTTGCACACCAAACAGCGCCTTCTGCACCGGTTCTTATATTAAATGTAAATTGGCTCGGCGCAGATGGGAGGCGGCGCCAGGGCCGGGGCTGGGAGCGTTCACGTCGGAGGCGGGGCTTGGGTCCCGGAGCAGCGTATTGCTAAAATAGACCGCCGCGCATTATGGCCGAGTTCAGCTCGCTTTTAGCTCAGGGTCACACACTGCTGTTTCTTCCCACCGGCCGAGTCCTTATTTTAACTTTGATTGCGTGTGTGTATCCAGTTCCTGACAAATCGCTCCCCGGACCACGAGCAGCAGCGTGAGTGGCACTGTCTAATTTCCTCGAAGCCCTGCCTCAAAGACGCTCTCGTGTTTCTTTCCCTTCTGTTCTCCGGCCCCGTGTTACCCAATCTGACACGCCCTGCAGCGGCCTCCCGCTCAGGCACGCCCAGTCCCCCGCGCCGGGTGGATTGATTCATTAGCGCGCTCGAGAGTCCCCACGGCCCGCAGTCAGCGTGAGTCAATTACGCACGTCTCACCGAGGTCCGGTATCGCCCGCGCGCTTCGGCGTGGAGATCTGGTGTCCCGTCTCGGAACGGCCGGTTAATCACCTCGGCGCTAGCGCGGCCTGGCCTTCCCGGAACAGTCGATAGGCGGGCCCAAGGTGACGCGGGCGTTGGGGGAGGGGCCCCGGCTGGCCTCGGCGTCGGTGGAAAAAGGTGCTTTCCCACGGGGCCGCGGCCCGGCTCACAAACACCGGTTAGCCGTCGCGCGGCGCGCTAAAAGAGCCGAGCCGCACGGAGGAAAAAGCGAACTCGCGCTCGCTGCAGATGTGCTCTCATGTGGTTTGATGTTTTTTTGTTTCGTTTGTTTGTTGCATCGCGTGCGTGTTCCTGTTGATGTTTAAACGGTGTTGTTCTGGTTTATTTTCTCTGAGCTGAACAGTTTTCCCCCATTTAGGCTGCATATCCGCACGCCTCTCGCGTACATCTTAGACAGAGCGAGCGAGGCCCCTGACTTGGAAGCTGAAGACTGGGAAGAGCTACGCTCATATCTCGCTTCGGTGTGACTGGTGCTGCCGTGAGACTGAACAACATTGAGCTGTGCTGCGCTTCACAGGCCCGCAAGCCCCTGTTGATGCTCTCACTTGCGTATGCACCTGATGTGCATCCTGGGGAGGGCATAAAGCACATGAGAGCTGTCCCTTCTGAGCTCTGACCACGCCGAGCCTTCATCTCCTACACCGGTTCCGGGCGCTGCTGTGGAAGCTGATGTATTTTTAATGCCGTGTAGGATTTGTGTGCGAGAGGCATGGGGAGTGCAGCGGCAGAGGGTGTGCCGGGGTCAGTATTACAGAGTGAATAAATGATGACGTGAACTGGAATCAGAGGGCCTCCTCTCGAGGGCTGCTGAGGAACAACCGGTTGACAGGACGGCTGTCTTGAAAACCGAGTAGCTACTTTTTGCCTAAATCTATGCTCGATCTTGTCGGGTGTATGCCGCTACAGTTCTGTTGCATCTTTGAGAACTTAATTAAGATTAATGGTGTGTGTGTGTGTGCGCGTGGGGGTGGGGTGTTCTAAATTTAGCTGAGGAAATGGCATTGTGTGGTCTTGTTTTGACAAGCTGAGAGTAGGCAGGAAAGTGTCCCTGTCTACCCAGCACAGAGCTCCAGGGAGGCTGCAGGAAGCTGACTCCACTGCTGTCTGAGCGGAGGAGAGCTCGCACTGCTGCTGTCACGCAGTCTGGCTCTCTAACGCCGTTACAGAGTAGTCGTGAAGCACGGGCTGCATCCTTTTGGTGCGTCCGTCGGTAAATGTTAGAGGAGTTCAACGAATGTGCATGTTTGTTTGTGTCGTAGGATATTATCGGGAGTGTTGTTAGCCTGTGGCAAGAAGGGCATTTCCTTTTTGAGAGCCCCCATGACCACCACCCACTCAGTGCACCAATCAGAGCGGCCGGAGCGGTGACCGCGCTGTCCGTTGGCCTATCGGAGTCGCCGGGACACGGGCCTCTTTGCAGCAGCTCCGTCGGTGCAGGCTGTGGAGCCGGAGAGGCTGTAAACAGCGAGCCCCCGGGGAGCACCGGTCATGTGCTTCACAGGGGAGCGTGTGCAGTGCTGCACACATGGCGTTCGGGGGGCCGGGCAGGCTTGTGGGAAACACTGGGCCGTTGTTCACGTTGGCGTCGATACAAGTGGAAATGTGTGGGAAGAGGATTCCAGAAGGATCCTGGTGTTGGAACTTGGCCTCACTGTACCGTACTGTACCTACAGTGCAAAGTCATGTGCGATGAATTAGAGCTGGATGCATGTCTGCGCTGGCCTGCGGGGGGGTGACACACACATGCTGATTGCAGATGCTCCGGAGCTTTTGATTACAGTAAGTGGAGGAAATGAGTCTTGTGTTTGGAATGGATGATGTTGTGCATTTCCTCTTCATGTGTGTTCCACTTCCCCCCAAAGAGATGAAAGCTGAGAACTCAATAACATAATATTCAGTTACGCAGCCAAAACCTCAGAGTTCCTATAGAGGATCTAAGAACTCGGTAACACGCTGTGCATTTGCATTGCTAAAGCCTGCGGTGTGTCCCTATAGAGGGTCTAAATATCCAATGTACAACTGATGCTTACACAAGTTTGGAGGATCTTCATTTTATTCACGCATTCACTGCCAGAGACTCCAGTATCAGAATCAGCAGATGCGGGTTGGCAGATATTTATATTGGCCCAGAAAATCTCTTATCGACGCACGCCTAAGCCGTATCGTAAGATCTCAGTCATTCGTTTTGTGATGCGCCCTTGGCTTCAGAATGCAACAGAAATTAATTTGGCCGTATATCCAGCCGCTGAACCCCTCGGTATGACAGTTTGCGATTCCAAATCCGCATCAGTCCGCTGCTTGTAAATCTCATGGCTAAAAGGATCCCGCGGTCGCCGCCAGGAGGTCATTCAGAGGGGTGAGGATCGACTCGTTCAAAAATATGGCAGACAGCCAGGTCAAAATAAATGGTGGTTATTGGTGTTTAAATATTGAGGATTTTATCTTGATCTATGGTCTTGATTATCCTGCTCGGCTATGTGGGCACGGATTGCGAAAACCTTGAAATAGCTAATTCATTCAAAAGTTGACTATTACTATTGCTACAGCCCGCTAGCCTGCATTTAATTTGACCAGAACAGCAAGAGATGCTTATCTCAATGGAGAGACCCCACGAGCGAGCAAAGAGTTTAAACAGTGGCAGAACTTCCTCGAAAATAGCTACTTTGTGATTCATGCACGCTCCGGGTAAACAGCTTGGCTAGCTAATCTCAGGGCGGATCAAAGGTAAACACTTCTTACTGGAAGGAACCTAAGAGCACGCTTCTGAAATAATAACTATTCACTTTCTCCTGTAGATTGTCTGCCCCCTTGTTAAAGAATTTAGTTCTGTCTCCATTTCCACTGATTGTCTGGGCCTGGCAGTGGAGGCTGGGGTGGGACCCAGGAGCTGTGCTGTGAAAGAAAATTCCAAGGAGCTGTAAACAGGAAGCCTAGCAGCTTTTGGGTTGGTAGCTCATGGTTCTCACTTCCTGTTCGCCCCCTGATTCCCACCATGGAAAAGCCCCTCGTGTTTGTTTATCCTTCTGTCAGTCCTGGAGATGAGGAACTGTGCTAGGCAAAAAGGGCAGCGTCACCGTTTATTAGGCACTAGACAGAAAAGCAGTGGATTTTAGTGCTGTGCTTTGGGATATAAAGAACTGATTTAAGTTGGAGAGATGCAGAGACCAGGGCAGAGTGTCACTGCTGTTGCCACGTTTTTATTGGGGGTGGTGGCCTTCAACCGGCCAAACCGCTTTGTAGAAAATGCGTCAAGGAGCAGGAACTGTTGAGGAACACGTCGCGTATCATTTAGCCATATTACTCTTAAGCAGGTGTTCGTGCGCGATCGTGTTTCTCGCCGTGCAGTGGAGTGAAATCTGTTTGAAAAAGAATAAATTGGGAGTGTGGCGGTTTGGAAGAACTGCAGGCATGAATGGGCAAGCAGGATCTTCCCTGTTACCGGGCAACCGCAACAGGCTCGTCAGGGCTGGGCGCATGGCTTGGGATTTTTTTTCTGTAGATGTGACATTTTGCAACCTTGTGCCTTGCCGAAGAAGTCTATTGGCTGTTTCTGAGAAGCATCTTGATTACTCGTGGAGCTTCTTTCCTTCTTAAACGTTCTCTGCCTTTGGCAGCTTCAGGTGTATTGTGTCTAACTACCTCTGCAATAAACGGTTTCCACCCACACGCAAATGCACATTCAAACCCTGACAGAATATGAGCTCTTTTGAGAGATCCATTGTGTCTTGAGTATTTCAAAACCGCAGATAAAGCCTTTGCAATCCGGAATTACCAGCATACGCAAACCAAACTGCGTCTTTTTTCCCCGTTTTCAGGTTGAGATATCCGAGAAGTCGTATCCATTTTCCCCCCCATCTTCACTTTGTAAACCAGCCTCCTGCAATTGAAAGGGGGACATTTCTGCATTGTATCAAAATGTGTGGTTATAGACACAAGAGGTCCAGATCTGCAATAATTTCATGACTCAGTGCTTAAGGCTTACATTTTCCAGATTGCATTACAGTGTATTTCAGACATTTGCGTCTGGCAGCACAATCAAACACATCCCTCTGTTAAAGGGAAGAACACCGGGGGAGGGAGGAGGGGGGGATTACCCAGCAAGGTTCACTGGGTACAGTGTGTCCCGGGCCGGACCTGTTAATTGCTCCGTATGAAAAGCTTGAGCTGGTGCTGATGGGGGCCATTGTGCGCAGAGGTGGAGATGAAAGGCGACTCTGTGGCTCCACAGGTGGAGGTGTTAATGTCTCTCTCTCTCTCTCTCTCTCTGTTTGTCCCCTGGCAGACGGTCGACGACGATGCGATGGAGGCGTGAATGAGGCTTGCGGTGGCGAAAGCTGAATGATGCCCAAGGGCGGGGGTTCTAAAACACCCCAGCTGGAGGATTTCCCACTCAGCACCGACATGGTGGAGAAGCAGGCTGGGAAGAAGGTGAGCCCCTCGCCCCCCTCTCGGCCCCCCGGCGCTCCCCCCGCTCCCGGGACATCTTGCAACGTTCACGTGGCGCGTTTACACAGCTGGACGCTCGCGGTGCCTCGGGTCTCCCCGCGAGCCAGGTCGCAGGGTACCGCAGTGGTCCGGTGGCGACTTTCGTCTTGAGACCCGAACCCCTGACCTTTCGGGTCGAGCCCAGGACCCTCACGGCCAGTGTTCCCGTGGAGCAGGGCGCCGGGGTCAGTGCCCCCACTGTAACCTGGGAGAGCACTTTCAGGGCAGGCCTGACCCAAGACCTCTCTCCTCGGAGTCCCTGGACAGGATCAAACGTCTTTGTTTAACTTGATTCTGCGGTTAGGAATGCAAACCGGGGACTAAAAGCATACTTTGCTGATGGTTGGATTAAAAAAACGCTAAAAAAACAGTGTTGCATTGATGCGCCCCGTAAGATCAGTTGGTTCTCTACTGGAGGTTTGGACTCCTTCAGAGACTAAAGTCAACAGAGTGCGCTCGACTCAAATAACCTTCAGATCTGTAACTCTGAAATTCTCATTTGTTGATATAAGCAGTTCTCCGAAGTCACTCGAGTGCGTACAGATAGAGAGCTGTATTATACAAGACCTCCAGGACCCTATTAGCAATGCATGTTCAATGCAAGAGATAGACCCTGGCCTGGGTTCAATCGAAATTTGTCCTTAACTTTTTTTTGCATCGCATTTGCATTTAATCGTGAGTCAAAGTTAAGGGCAAATGTTGATTGAATGCAGGTCCCTGTCCCTCTCTCCTTTGGTGTCAGCCTGCATTCACTCAGCGCCTCTGCCAAGCACAAGCCTCTTCATCAGCAGCGCTGCCTCCTCATCACTGCGTCAGGGTACCCAGTAACACAGCCGACTTTAAATCTTCTGATTGTCATCGTTCTCTTTCAGTTGGCCGCAGTCTGCCTAATCAGCGCATGTCCAAAGCATGTTTCCTACACGAATCCACTGTCATTCAGTCGAATGTTTCACACTGACTCAAATTCAGTGAATTAAAATAATAAACAGTAGTAGCACCATTACTACTACCGTTTATTATTTTACTTGACTGAATTGGGAAGATTCAACTAAAACAAAAGCAGACCGCAATTTTCAGTGACCCCCTCAGCCATCATTGTAATTCCGCTGTCTCTTTGTCCGCATTGCTGATTGAGGAGTGAGAATGGGGTTAACGTTCTAGGAAATGTGTCTGTCAGAGTCCTGCCTTGTTAATGCGTAAATCTGGTTTCTCCAGATCCAGTGTGTAAAGTGTTTCTCCAGATGTGTCTGTGGATGGGTGTTTGCGACGGGGCTGGGTCCTGGTTTGCAGCAGCGGGGTCAGGGGCAGAACGGGGAGAGAGGGTCTGTGCGTCAGAGCTGGCGGCAGTGGCAGTGGCAGCGGCGGCAGGGCTGGGAAATGACTTGTGTGTATGTACAGCATTCCGAGCCCGATTGCATCAGACGCTGGGCGAGCTGAGGCGTTGCTAGGAGACCCGTAAACAGGGCTGGTCACGAAGGCAGCTTTCGAGCGACACGGTGGCACACTGCCTGCTCCTCTGTGTGCACTTCACCGAGCCCTGCCCAGCTCTGTGTGTGCATGCGTGTGCATGTGTGTACACTCCTTAGTTTGTTTTGTGTATATGCAAGCCAGTTTTGTGTGCGCTTTGTTTTGTGTAGGTAATTGTTGGATGTGTGTGTGTGTGTGTGAGTGTGCATGTGTTTGTATACTTGTTTTGCATAGGTAATTGTTGCGTGTGCGTGCGTGCGTGCTTGTTTTGTGTAGGTAATTGGTGTGTGTGTGTGTGTGTGTGTGTGTGTGTGTGTGTGTGTGTGTGTGTGTGTGTGTGTGTGTGTGTGTGTGTGTGTGTGTGTGTGTGTGTGTGTGTGTGTGTGTGTGTGTGTGTGTGTGTGTGTTGTGTGTGTGTGTGTGTGTGTGCTTGTTTTGTGTAGGTAATTGTGTGTGTGTGTGTGTGTGTGTGTGTGTGTGTGTGTGTGTGTGTGTGTGTGTGTGTGTGTGTGTGTGTGTGTGTGCGCGTGCTTGTTTTGTATAGGTAAGTGTTGTGCGTGTGCATGTGCGTGCTTGTTTTGTATAGGTAAGTGTTGTGTGTGTGTGTGTGTGTAGTGCACACAGGGCTCGGCTCCGGCTCCTCCTCTCACCGTACTGTGTACAGTACCAAGCGGCGCTGGGAGGAACAGGAAGAGGGCTGTGCACACGGTGACATCATAGTCTCATGACTGATCAAGGGCAAGAAGCGGCCGTGCCTGCCAGGATCACCGCCAGCAGCAGGGCGGGAGCGCCAGCGCTCTGCTGCATTCCTCCTCGCCATGATTCCCCCAAACCCTGCGCCTCAGCAATTTACATTCATTCAGCTGATCGGGAGAACCAAGCTTTTCCTGGAGCAAAACGAAAGCTTGAACCCAAAGAACTCTCTAATTCGATTGTTATTCTGGTCAGAGTTGGTTTCATCTGAAAGCAACTCCTGATTAAGGGGGGTGGCATTACATAAGCTTGGTTTTGGGGGATTTCTAATGCTACTTGATTAATTCACTATATTAAAGCGGTGTTTACAAGAATACCCTTCTAATCAAGGGTAAGATCGATTTGCAAACTGTGTCGGCCGTTTATTCGATTAGTGCTTTTCTTATTCGTAAAATATGGGTGGGTGTAGCGTTTCTGCAGCTCACCATCCGGTTCCAATCTGTAAGGGAAACTGCTCGGGTTTTTAATGACTGAAAACTTCCATCAGGGCATGGTGTGTGTGTGTGTCTGTGTGTGTGTCTGTGTGTGTGTGTCTGTGAGTCTGTGTGTGTGTGTCTGTGAGTGTGTGTGTGTGTGTGTGTGTGTCTGTGAGAGTAAGAGAACCTTTTACAAAACAAGCGTTTGACATTTTAAGCCTGTTGTACCTGGCAATTGGTTGTGTGCCAAGCCCGGCTTTTGCAGGCAGTGTCAGATTAAGCCGTCACCGCGGGGTTTTCCTGGGGCCGGTGGAGCCTCCGATGGGTTCCGCTGAGCCCTTGGTTACCGTTCCCTCCCATCTGGGACCGCGCGTTTTGTGGTTGGCGCATTGAGAGGAAATTCCATGGAAAAGTCACGCTCTGCAAATAGTGTAATTGCTGGAAGTCTGGAAGCAGACAGCACTTTGCTCCAGGGGAATCGAAGGGACAGCGATGTTCACGCTGTCACGTAGCGGGTAGCTGAGCAAGGCCACGGCTCTGCCTGTGTCCCGTTTCTGCCTGTGTCCCGTCTCTGCCTGTGTCCCTTCTCTGCACAGTGCAAGCTGTGTCCTGACTCTTTATGCTTCAGCACTTCCTGCCTACGTGTTTGTCAGGGAAGTCAGGGAGAGTTCCAGTGTTAGATTTTAATCATGAGTTCTTACTGCCATTGATTTTCATTGTGCGATTTGATTATTCACCGTGGCGTTGTTTTGCATTGTAATGGCCCCTTAAAAAGCTCCAGTCTTGGAAAATGGTTTTGATTTGAAATTAATTGGCAAAGATCTGAATAACAACTTTTATTCCTTTCTGCTTCTGCTTGGCAGGAAAAAGACAAAATCTCTTCAAATAAGACTCCCAAACTGGACCGTAGTGATGGAGTCAAAGAGATGAAAGAGAAGGCTCCGAAGAGGAAGCTGCCCTTTACTGTCGGAGCCAATGGAGATCAGAAAGACTCAGACTCAGGTGAGGGGGGTGGGGGCGGGGCAGGGCACAGCCTCACTTCCTGTAAAGATGGCAGGAAATGGCAGTGCATGCTGGGAGATGTGAGAATGGGCCTCTGTGTGAGACGGAGCCCCTGCAGACTGCGTGTTGCCGTTTGTTCCGTGTCTGCCAAGATTTCTCCAGTGTCATTAAAATGAAGGCCACACAGAACATAATCCAGTTAACAGATTTGTTTGATCCAGCACAGGAGCCTAAAAAATACTGGTATGGAGAAATTTGTTACTTTCTTTGTTTTAATAACAATTTTGATGAAGTCTTGAGGAGCATGGAAATATTTGTTGTTGGTAGGGTATATATTTTTTGGTTTGTTTACCGTTTTTCTGGTTTGTTTGTTTCTGTTGCAAATGTCTCTCGTTCCAGTTTAATCTCATAAATTATTCTTTGGTTGTTTTTGAAACATTGCGTGTGGCATAAAAAGTGTTTTCCCCTTCCTTGTGTATCGATGCCTCACTTTTTGCTCAAACGCTATGTGGAATTGTGCGTTCTCTCACTCAAGTTATGTTTACTGCACTTACTTCCATCTAAGAGAAACACCGAAAGCATTCTCCCCTGAAATGCAATATTTCCTCATGGGAGCTCGGATGAAATCGTTTCTCTTTTTTTTTGTGTCTTCTTATTTAGGCCATACGTCGAAATATCAGCACGGTTGTTTTCGTTCCAAAGACTCTCTAAATAAGACCGTTTTCGGCCTGTGAATCTTCGGAATGGCACGGTTTCACTGGCCAAACCCTCTTCCTTGTCGGGTTTGGCTGGTGTTTTGCATCTTGTTCCAACTCAACATCTTCTTTTAATTTTGTATTTGCTGGTGTTGTGTTACTGTGCTTGATTTGTGTGTGTGTGTGTGTGTGTGTGTGTGTGTGTGTGTGTGTGTGTGTGTGTGTGTGTGTGTGTGTGTGTGTGTGAGTGTGTGCATGTGCTGTAGTGTGTGTGTGTGTGTGTGTGTGTGTGTGTGTGTGTGTGCGTGCGTGCGTGCGCGTGTGTGTGTGTGTGTGTGTGTGTGTGTGTGTGTGCTGTCTGCTGTGTTTTGGTCTCACTGACTTTGCTTCGCGTTCTGTGTGTCTGTTGCCACATACCCCTCCACTGTGCACTCTTTGCCCCTTGGCCCCTCCCCTCTGTTGGGACTGATAGTTTGTGACCCCGGGCCTGTCGTCAGAGGCCTGGGATTCCCCCAGCACCGCCACCTCACTCTGCGCTGCCCGGCCGCTCTCAGGTAAACATGCCTGCCTTCCACGCCCCCTCCGCTTCTGTGTCCCACTCAACTGCCACGTTCCCACTCCACTCCCCTGCCCCCTGTGCAAAGTGCAGGCCCCCCATCCCTCATCCTGACCGTCAGCTCAAACGCTGGAGGACAGACCTCTCAGATTTTTGTTGGTGCGAGAGGAGATTGTGACTCATGTCTGATCACTGAGTGATGCTAAACGGCTCGCAGTGCTTTGTAGTGCTGTTTGCTGAACGCTCGCGTTGGTGAGATAGTACCGGCACGGCGGAATCATTGGTGGCTACGAAAGGCGGTGCACGTGATGGAAGCGCCCCTGCGGTTCAATCCCACCCTGACGAATGTGAGATTCGCACACTTGCTCTCTGTGGGGCTTTTGGCTTTTCCACACGCGTTAATAAGAGAGATGAAGCAGGAACCAGCTCCGTTAACATCACCGTGCTCTTCACAGGCCTGAACTGCCACCAGTGTCAGGGCCCCTTGAGAGCAGAGCAGAACGGCTGTTCCTTTTATTAACCACTTCACGCTATGTGAGGCTTTTTTGTCTCAAAGTGAATTGTGTCACTTTTGTGAACGTGCATGCGTGCGTGTGTGTGACAGGGATAGGAGATGGCGTGGCAGCCAGGCTGCTGGAAGTGCATAGTGTAGCCTATGCATTTGGCAGGAAAGAAGGTGTGAGCGACGGCTGTTGGAGAAAGCTGTCGAGAGATGCTGCTCCAGCTGGGGAGCAGAGGAGCATTTTTTGGCAGGAAGTGGGTCGTGAGAAACGGGTGAGGTACGAAAGCGGCGTTCAGAGCAGGAGCCACATCGCTGCACTTGTGCACTGTGAGGGCTGTTATTGGCTATGAGCTCCACTCCACTGAGAAACTATGTGCTTTGCTTAAACAAAGTCCTGCAGGAGCCAGAGAGGAAATATCACTCCTGTGTTAGTCTGTGGAGCAGTGTGTATTCTGATGCTCTGCCATGTCTGAAGCTGTGATAGTGATTCTGTGCTGTATTAGCGCTCACTGTGTTATATTCTCCAGTGATACTGTGCTGTATTAGGGCTGGCTGTGTTATATTCTACAGTGATACTGTGCTGTATTAGCGCTGGCTGTGTTATATTCTACAGTGATACTGTGCTGTATTAGGGCTGGCTGTGTTATATTCTACAGTGATTCTGTGCTGTATGAGCGCTCACTGTGTTATATTCTACAGTGATACTGTGCTGTATTAGGGCTGGCTGTGTTATATTCTACAGTGATACGGTGCTGTATTAGCGCTGGCTGTGTTATATTCTACAGTGATACGGTGCTGTATTAGGGCTGGCTGTGTTATATTCTACAGTGATACTGTGCTGTATTAGGGCTGGCTGTGTTAGATGCTGCAGTGATACTGTGCTGTATTAGGGCTGGCTGTGTTATATTCTACAGTGATACTGTGCTGTATTAGGGCTGGCTGTGTTATATTCTACAGTGATACGGTGCTGTATTAGGGCTGGCTGTGTTATATTCTACAGTGATACGGTGCTGTATTAGGGCTGGCTGTGTTATATTCTACAGTGATACTGTGCTGTATTAGGGCTGGCTGTGTTATATTCTACAGTGATACTGTGCTGTATTAGGGCTGGCTGTGTTATATTCTACAGTGATACTGTGCTGTATTAGCGCTGGCTGTGTTATATTCTACAGTGATACTGTGCTGTATTAGGGCTGGCTGTGTTATATTCTACAGTGATACGGTGCTGTATTAGGGCTGGCTGTGTTATATTCTACAGTGATACTGTGCTGTATTAGGGCTGGCTGTGTTATATTCTACAGTGATACTGTGCTGTATTAGGGCTGGCTGTGTTAGATGTTGCAGTGATACGGTGCTGTATTAGGGCTGGCTGTGTTATATTCTACAGTGATACTGTGCTGTATTAGGGCTGGCTGTGTTATATTCTACAGTGATACTGTGCTGTATTAGGGCTGGCTGTGTTATATTCTACAGTGATACTGTGCTGTATTAGGGCTGGCTGTGTTATATTCTACAGTGATACTGTGCTGTATTAGGGCTGGCTGTGTTATATTCTACAGTGATACTGTGCTCTATTAGCGCTGGCTGTGTTATATTCTACAGTGATACTGTGCTGTATTAGCACTGGCTGTGTTATATTCTACAGTGATACTGTGCTGTATTAGCACTGGCTGTGTTATATTCTACAGTGATACTGTGCTGTATTAGGGCTGGCTGTGTTATATTCTACAGTGATACTGTACTGTGTTAGCGCTGGCTGTGTTATATTCTACAGTGATACGGTGCTGTATTAGCACTGGCTGTGTTAGATGCTTTAGTGATATTGTGCTGTATTAGCACTGGCTGTGTTATATTCTGCAGTGATACTGTGCTCTATTAGCGCTGGCTGTGTTATATTCTACAGTGATTCTGTGCTCTATTAGCGCTGGCTGTGTTATATTCTACAGTGATACTGTGCTGTATTAGGGCTGGCTGTGTTATATTCTACAGTGATACGGTGCTGTATTAGGGCTGGCTGTGTTCAATTCTACAGTGATACGGTGCTGTATTAGGGCTGGCTGTGTTATATTCTGCAGTGATACTGTGCTGTATTAGCGCTGGCTGTGTTATATTCTACAGTGATACTGTGCTGTATTAGGGCTGGCTGTGTTATATTCTACAGTGATACTGTGCTGTATTAGCGCTGGCTGTGTTATATTCTACAGTGATACTGTGCTGTATTAGGGCTGGCTGTGTTATATTCTACAGTGATACTGTACTGTATTAGCGCTGGCTGTGTTATATTCTACAGTGATACTGTGCTGTATTAGGGCTGGCTGTGTTAGATGCTGCAGTGATACTGTGCTGTATTAGGGCTGGCTGTGTTATATTCTACAGTGATACTGTGCTGTATTAGGGCTGGCTGTGTTAGATGCTGCAGTGATACTGTGCTGTATTAGGGCTGGCTGTGTTATATTCTACAGTGATACGGTGCTGTATTAGGGCTGGCTGTGTTATATTCTACAGTGATACGGTGCTGTATTAGGGCTGGCTGTGTTAGATGCTGCAGTGATACTGTACTGTATTAGGGCTGGCTGTGTTATATTCTACAGTGATACTGTGCTGTATTAGCGCTGGCTGTGTTATATTCTACAGCGATACTGTACTGTATTAGGGCTGGCTGTGTTATATTCTACAGTGATACTGTACTGTATTAGGGCTGGCTGTGTTAGATGCTGCAGTGATACTGTGCTGTATATTGGGTCTGCATCTGCCGGAGTCACTGCTCTGCTGTCGTTTGTAGCTTCTGCACACGAGCTCCAGAGCCGTATTTGTAGCCCACGTCCTGTTTGCTTGTAGTGCCTGTGTATTTTTGTCGATGCACGCTGCAGGCTCTGACCGTGCACGCATTATGAATGTTGTTTCTGACTGATTAGTTTTCCTTTGTCGTTTCGGGCTACACATTTTCTCCAGAAATCATTATTTTTGTGCTTTTTCCATGCGGTGTCGTTAGATAAATGTATTTGGAATGCTGAAACCGTGCTGATTTCTGAAGATTAGGGTCTGCAGCAGTAATGAAAGAAAGATATCCAGGACGATGGCTTTAATATCAAGGCTGCGATGGGCCTGATTGAATTGGGATCTATAAAAATGTTAAGCAGAGCGTTACTCTGCTTTTATTAAGGCGCTGCGAAATAATTCAGTGTCTGCCGTCTGGCCGAGAGTGACAGTGCCGGGGGCCATGTTTGGCGCAGGCGGGAGTCAGGAGGGGCAGGGTGAAGTCACCGGCGCGCAGAGGGGACTGAGATGAGCAGTGCAGCACCGCTGCCTGTGCTGGGTTAACCTGGGCACTGCCCTCAACCAGAGCCCCGAGCGGACCATGCCACACACGCAGCTTTGATATGGACACACCGCGCACGCATGCACACCCTCACATGCACACACACACATGCACACACACACACACCATCTTACAGGCAAACACATACACACACACACACACATTGTAACGCTATTCTAATGTCCCTTTTCAGCAGTGGGGCTTTAGCTGTAGAGCAGCTGCTTAGTGGAGCTTTCAGGGAGTGGAGGCCCTTCTTCCGTCCTTTAGCAGAGACATCTGTAGAAACTATGGGCAAAAAAAACGACCATTGAATTACTGAATTCCCTGGGGTGGGGGGAAACCTAGGTCGTGTTCCACTTGCCATCTATCGGTAAAGTTAAATGAGAACTATATCTGATTTTGTCTGGACTGGATCAGTTTGGTTTCCAGTAGCGTGTTATAATTGCATTCTGTCCTTTCTGTCGTGAGGCGTAAAGGTTCTGAGGCCGTCTTTGTGGCTGCGCCGGGGTTCCTTTGTTGCGCTGAGAGCATAAAGAATAGATTCACAAGGCTCATAGGTAAAGTAGATGCACAACGAAGCTGGGCTCTCGGACCATGGCCTTTAGAGGGTCTCTCAGTACGCAGTGCTGTAGTCTGCTTACCTTTCAGGTGCATTAACAGAACACAAGCACTTTGGGGGGGAAAAGCTCCACTGTTTCGTTTCCTATTCGTAGCAGTGGAGAAGATGGCGGCATGACGTTCTGTGGGTACTTCCTGTCTGCTTTTCCTTAATTCCCAGTTTTTCTGGCTGACCGTAGTCCGCTCCAGAGCACTGCTTCAGCAGTCATGGGGTGGGACCCTGGAGCTCCGCACTGTTCCTGGAGACTGAAGCAGAGGAAGGCCTGACTGTATCTCCAGCCTTGCTCTTCTCCTCTGTCCAGACCCTCGGAGCGGCACCGGAACGGGCCCCCGCTTCACTGATGGAGCTGGGCGTCGGCACGTCCCTGAGCACGTTTCCCAATGTCAGAGCGTGTGCCTGCATGCGTGCGTGCGTGTGAGAGGATGATCCAACAGCTGAGGGAGGGCGTAGCTAAGAATAAAGTTGGGAGTGAACTGAAATCACACGCTGTGTGTGTGTGTGTCTGTGTGTGTCTGTGTCTGCGTGTGAGTGTGCGTATGGGGTGGGGGGCACAGGCTGGCTGGGGGGCGGAAAGTCCCCTCCTCTGCTGGCCTTCAGTCCCATCCCCCTCAGCTGCTGACCCAAATTTTCCAAACCCTTCAGCCATTCAGGACAGAGGCCACAGGACAGGGTAGCATACTCTCAAGGCCAGCTCTTGAGTCCACACAGTACAGAGTTACATATTCTCATGGCCGTCTCTGGACCCGCACTGGGAACCACCTTCACAGGTCTAGCTTGGAATCCACAGCACACAGATGTACTGTACGTTCATCTTGAGTAACACGTCCTCAAGAATTCACAGGGGATAATGGCAGATGCTGCTCAAATTCATAATATGATTAAAACGCTAAGTGAATGCGAGATTGTGTTTAGAGATTGTGATTGTGATTGTGTTTGAACGTAAAAAGAACTTCGACCAGGACATTGTTCTGTCTGGTGCCGTGGCACAAAAACAATCACCTCAACTTTGATAAATCGTCATTTTCCCTGTATAGGGCCAATATATAGCTTACCCATTCATTGTTTATCACAGAGTAGCCACCTTAGTCGCTCATTATCCAAAGATTCAGGTCTATGCTTAAAGTAAGACAAGCTCTTGGAGATATTGGGCTGACTTTGCCTATTATTCCTGCCCTCAGAGTGACTAAGGAAGTATAGCAGAAGGAGATGTTTGTTGTGCTGTGCTGAGTGCGCTGCTGCAGGATGCAATTGAGGATTTTTGTTGTTGTGAAATGGAGGCTTTTTGTTGTAATAAAATAGACTGAACACCACAAGTATGGAAAGCTTTCAACATTTCCACAGTGGCTAACGGAATTGCAGATGACAAAATGTATTTTGGGGGGAGGGGGGGTTTCCGTGTGAGTAGGACAGGCCTGAAGGCTTCCAACTTCCAAATCTGTGTTTATAAGCCCGCCCACCAAACATTTTACCAGATAGTCAAGTGGTACCTACGGGTAGTTGTTTTTATTTACTTGGTTAGTCGTTTTTTATGGAATTCACAGCGGCTGTTTGAACTAGTTGGCTATCAGCGGAGGCCTTTTAAACCTTTGGGCCAATCACAGAGTAAGGGGGTGTGACTTGTTGACCATTTGCGACTCCACATAAACATCGCAGCAAAGGCAGCACAACAGCGCATGCAGTGAAGGGAATCCATCATTTATTATTCTCCGCTTAGGCTACTGCATGGCTAGCTAAATGTGAAAATAAATCTTTGCTTCCTCTACTGTTCTCAGTACATCTGCTCTTCACAGGGTGTGACCGCATGGCCGAAGGTTGGCCTAAACCTGTTTATTATCCTGGATTGTGTGCAAAAAGTCTGCCTCACCACCACCTATTTGTCTCTGGAGTGTCTCCCGGTGCAGATACGACTCGTGAAAAGATACGTGGGTACCGTCCTGTCCGCCCTGCGCGCTGTGATGTAGAAGGGTAATTAGTCCCAAAGAAACGCCAGTCCTGGCCTGGTTAGGGACAGATGGGTTGATGTGTAGAGGCTTTATCGCCTGGCATTATGGTCTGAGCCACAGCAGTTGCCATCACGATACACTACCTGCAAATTGTGTTTCTTCTGAAATTGTTTGGAAGTGTGTTCTGATTGGCTGTTGTACAAAATGTCAGCTGATCTTGGTTACATGACTGGTACCTGTTAGCCTGTTCCTCTGTAGCTCTATGTAGAGTGGAATTCATGAAAAATGGACAATCGTTCATTCAGTTTTAATCAGACTTTTTCTAACTTCATTCCACAGTTTGTGAAATGCACTGAGGTGCTGCGTCCTACTCTGCCCCCTCCATGCATTTTTCATGTGTAGAAGAGTGGAGAAAACTAAAAATGAAGGGGGGAAAAAAGGTACTCATTTTGATAGAAGACAGCTTGTCCGTGAGCTTGTCGGTGTGCAGTTCTCCCACTGTGAGGTGTCTCGTCGAAGCTCAAGTCCTTATGATTCAATAATGATGAAATATTTTATTACCTCATATTTTAATCAAAAATCTATATCAAGCAGGGCATCTGCTTCTTCCAGTCAATGTCATCGGTCTCTTATGCTCTGTTTCTAGTTATCAAATCTTGAATCTTTGAATGTTTTCCAACCCTAAGCCACGTAGCCTTGACAAACACAGATCCAGGAAACCCAATTGTTTAAGTTCTCTTCGTTGTGGCATTTTAACGTCCGTGCTATTTTGTGGCTTTCAACCTTGGCCTGAGGTAGACCCGTCAGAAAGCAATGGAGTTTCTTTTTGTACTGCGTAGGCTAGGCTAGGCCTGAAGATGGCTTAGGCCTCTCTCTGCAGTTTGTTTTGCCCCCCAGTCTGAAGATCTGTGGCCCCTCACTTTTCTAGTTGGGCTTATGCCAATGGCAGGCCCTAAGCCCCTCTATAACCCTTTAGATTTTTTTCTTTTTGGTTAAAGTAGGCATCACAATCATTGAGCTGTCACGGCGCGGAGACACGTCTGTCCAACTTCTGAAAAAGTACCACTAACGCCGAGGGTTCATTGTGTCAGTTCCTAATGACCTTCCCTCAAATCCAGGCATTAAAGAGTTTTTTCACAGTGTTTGAAACCAGCCTTCCAGCCCTTTATAATACCAGGCTCATTACTGCACTGGGGCCCTTGTTTTTTAAAAGGCTGGAAAGGCAACCTCTGCATTTTTCATCTCCCTTAACTTCCACTGCCTGCAAACATGTTGGGACTGCTTCTGTGGCTCCTGTTATTGGAGTTTGAATAGAAGGAATGCATCCAAATGCATTCAAGGGCAGCGGGGGTGGGTAAATGCAGCATAAACATTTGCAGATGTTTGTGAAAGTTCATCAGCTTCGACTGTGGAAAAGAAACCATGGAAAGCGCTTGTGACCGAAAGCAACCGCTGCCATGATTCCTAGCCCTAATAGTTGTGCTCTGGCCTTGAGAAGATCACAGTGCTGTGTGCAACAACAAGCAGGACTGCAGAATTTCAGATTTCTGGCATCTTTTGAAACGTAAGGACAGAGACGGTTATTTTCATTTGTTTTGTTGTTGACAGAAATGTTTCAGTGGCCGTTTTGGGCTTGTGCTTGTGCTTGTGCAGTCCAGCAACTTTTATGCTGATGTCTTTGTGTCACTTCTAAGTGCAATGTGATCACTGTAAAGCTACTGTTAACAGTGGCTTTCTGTATTGCGGCAGTATACGTTAGCACCCAGACACCTGACCTTCTGAACAATTATAGATGGCAAACCGTACAAAAAGAAACAGACCTGCGCTCTTCCTCTGAGGTCAGTGGGTTTCTTTAAGAAATTAGAAACTTCAAGTTCTATATTTGGGGTGGGAGCAGTGCATGAGACAACACACTCTCTTTCTGTGTGGTGTCGTCAGTTAGGAATGGCAAATCTCTTGTTTGTAAGTGCCTCTACGTGTACTGTTCAACACACAGCGTTCGGTGACAGCGGGGAAGGTTCCCTCGATCCCCCACAGTGATTGTGCTGTTCGGTGATCAGCCCCGTGTCCTCAGGCATGACCTTGCGTTTGTCCTCCCCCTACAGAGAAGCAAGGCCCGGAGCGGAAGCGCATCAAGAAGGAGCCCACCAACACCAGGAAGTCGGGCCTGGCTTTCGGAATGGGCGTGCCAGGGATCCGGACCGGGTACCCCCTCTCGGAGCGGCAGCAGGTGGCTCTTCTCATGCAGATGACGGCTGAGGAATCGGTCAACAGTCCAGGTGGGTGTTTATCATGGCGGTCATGTCGCTAGTCAGCTGCGTCCCTGTCGTTCTCAAAGCAGGCCTCATTAAATCCAGCAACACGTGAATGGAATGAAGTTGGACAAATACACAAGATGGCCCCCGTCAATCCCCTTTACGACATCGAAATGTCCCTGTGGTTTCCTGATCTGTGGTGCTGTTCTTGCGTCTTTGGAAGCACATGAAAGTAATGCCCCAATGCTGTTTTTTTTGTGTGGAGTGTTACAAAAGGACATGAAAGTTTCAGTATCTGAAATATGTTTAAGTTCTGTGTGACCATGCCATAGCTAGACATGTTTTGCCAAACCAATAAATTTCCAGAGGGGAATTTTTTGTTCCCTTAATCACAGATTGTACATTCTTATTCAGTTGTAGAATTAAGCGTGTGTGTGCGTGCACACACACACACATATACACAGTGCCCCTTTAAAGTCTACACCCTGTCTCAAAACTGTCACCTTTTGTTTCCTTACAGCCTGAAATTAAAACACATTCAATCAGACTTTTGCCACCTTTATTTACTCATTTTACCCTACAACTTCCAAGTGGGGGGGAAAAAAATCCCCAAAATCTGAACATTAATTAAAAATAAAAACCTATTGTTTTGGGCTTGTTTCTTGCAGTGTTAGAGCGCCACACACTGGTGGGAAATGGTTTAGATTGCTTTAGTTGTTTCCTCTTGTAACGATTAACCATCACTTTGTTCATTTCTACTATATTTGTATTAATTTCACATTTTATTTGAAGGCAGTTAGAAAAACTCACTGTTCCCTTTCAGACACAACACCAAAGCACCAGTCGCAGTCGAATCTGGGTCAGAAGGGAACGCCAAACTCTGCCTCAAAAACCAAAGACAAAGTGAACAAGCGCAACGAGAGGGGCGAGACGCGGCTGCACCGGTCCGCTATCCGCGGCGAGGCGCGGCGCATCAAGGAGCTCATCAACGAGGGAGCTGACGTGAATGTAAAAGACTTTGCGGGTGAGCAGGGACCCCTCTGTTGGCCACCCCTCCTCTTGACTTTGCAGTACATCATTCTAGTGCTAATGTTTGTGCAGTCTTCCCATTTCTAAAAAATAAACATGGCTCTAACTCCAGTCCTCCGAGACAGGACAGTGTTTCTGCAATTTTTTTAGAAAATGAAAGCAAATATTTGCAATTGCACAATGAAGTAATTTAGGCTGGCTATTAAAGTTAAGGTTAAATGACCAGTAGTTACAATGGCAAGAAATAAGGCTGAGCTCTGTGCAACCAGCAACAATATCTTAAATTCACAACTTCTACTAGATTTTGTCCTCTACTGTGAAAGCTCTGATGCCTCAAAGGTCCTGTTGAATTCTCCATTTTGATTTTCAGGCTGGACTGCATTGCATGAGGCCTGCAACCGGGGTTACTATGATGTGGCCAAACAGCTGCTGGCAGCAGGGGCAGAGGTCAATACCAAGGGTCTGGATGACGACACCCCTCTACATGACGCATCCAACAATGGTCACTTCAAGGTGAGATTATTCATGGATGATTAAAGACCAGGAAATTGGTTTTTACTTGTTCGCATTGGGCAAGTATGGCATGACTCTGAGGTCAAACTTGTGACTTCCCGAAATACCAGACAGGGCACTGGAGATCTGAGCACTCTTGAGCTCTGCACTTAACCTGATCTTGTTTCAGTAAAGACCGGTTACTTGAATGATCAATTTAAAGTGTACGATATGTAAGGCTAAGGGCATCTTTTAAACAGATAAATAATGAAAGGTTGTTCTGTGCTTATTCTCAGGCAACCTTCATGTTATCTCAAAATTTTCTTTGGCTCACAGCTAATGCTTGGTTGCTTCACGTTTGTAGGTTGTGAAATTGCTACTGCGATATGGAGGGGATCCTCGTCAAAGCAACAGAAGGGGTGAAACTCCATTGAAAGTAGCAAACTCCCCAACCATGTTGAATCTGTTGCTCGGAAAAGGCACTTATACCTCCAGTGAGGAGAGCTCCTCAGGTCAGTATGGATTGGCTGAGAATGTACAATTCAGCAATAAAATGCAGTACCTTATCAGATACCTTTTCATTATGTTCTCACTGCTGTCAAATGAAATGGCATCAGTTTGAAGACCTTTCTCAGGATGCCTTGTCATTGCTTTTATTTTTATCAACAGAGTCTTCAGAGGAGGAAGACGCTCCATCGTTTGCCCCATCCAGCTCCGTTGATGGCAATAACACGGACTCTGAGTTCGAGAAGGGTCTGAAGCTGAAAGGAAAATCCCACGACACGCCTAAATCCCTCACCACACCCGTGAAAGACGAGTATGAGTTTGATGAGGACGATGAAGAGGAGAGGGTCCCACCTGTGGACGACAAGCACCTGCTCAAGAAGGACTTTCGCAAGGACTCGGCAAGTAAAGCCAACAGCTTAATTGCCATCCCCAAAATGGAGGTCAAAACCTATTCCAAAAGCAACTCGCTGACACCAAAGAAGACTGCACGGCGAATCCTCTCTGATACCAACAGCTCAGACGAGGACGATCGGACCTTGTGTTTCTCTCCGACGCCCACGACACGACAACCGGCACCAGCAAGTAACACGAAGAGCCGAGAGTCTGCCACCCTGACCTCCAAGCTGCAGAAAGAGAAGAGCAAAGTCAAAAAGAAGAGGAAGAAAGAGAATAAAATCAATGCCAGCAAGGAGGTGAGGTTTGGTAAACTCAACGATAAGTTCTGCACCTCCGAGTCTGAGAGCGAGGACATGGAGAGCGAAGACGACAAGGGCTCTATACAGAGCTCGAACTGTATAAAGGACTCCTCTGCTTTGAGCCTAAAAGAGTCGTCTGTTTTCAGTTCGCTCTCCTCTTCCTCTTCTCATGGGAGCCTAGGCTCTCAGAAGCTGACGCAGTCGTTAGCTGAGCAGCACCCAAAGCAGTGGAGGACAGACGGATGGAAGACCGTTTCCTCCCCAGCATGGTCTGACGTCAGCTCCCTCTCGGACTCGGTCAGAACCCAGCTCTCCAGTGAATCGGACTACTCCTCAGCCGACTCGAGCATAGAATCTGTGAAACAGGTGAAAAAGAAGACGCCGGTAAACCGAAAGAAAAACAATGTACACACAAATGCGGCAGAGAAAAAGAGCTCTGACTTTTACAAGATCTCCAACACAGATGGGGCAGTCTCCAAGATGGACAAAGAGGGCAAAGTGTTGAAAAAGCATAAAGTAAAACACAAACATAAAAACAAAGAGAAAGATAAGGCTCCCAGCCTGGTGCTCAACCAAGATATGAATGAAAAATTTGTCAAGAGTTTTTCGTTTGATTTTGATGACACGCGACAAAAGTCTCTTATTGTTGAGACTGAGTCTCCCACTGAAAATAAAGTCAAGCCCTCCAAACATGACAAAGACCGGTTGTCCAAGGTCAAATCAGAGGACAAGGATTGGACCTCTGGAAAAGAAACAATCAGAGTTACAAAAGAAGAAAAATCCAAGAAAACTAAGGAGTCGAGTAAGGAAAAGGCAAACAAGGAGGACAGATCTTTCAAAACAGAAAAAGAAAGAAACCTCAAAGAAAAGGATAAGCCCAAGGAAGAAAAGCAGAAGACCCATAAGGATGAGAAAAAGAAAAAGTCCAAGGACAAGTCCTCTAAAGCAGACCGAAAGAATGAACAAAAGGAGGATAAGCATCTCAAATCAGAGAAAGAGAAAAACACAAAGGAGGAAAAGTCAAAAAAGGAAAAGGCACCCAAGGAGGAGCCTGAATACGAGGGCTATGATATCAAGAACCGTTTTTTAGACCTGGAAGACAGCAAGCTTAGTGCCTCGGATGACCCCCATGACCGATGGGTGTCAGACCTCTCCCCCGACTCCTCTCTTTATGGTGATGATAGCTGGGATGCTCCATTGAAGGAGTACAAGGAATACAAAGCAAATAACACTGTCAAACTAATTGTTGAGACTGTTAAGGAGGAGAGCCGAGATCGAAAGAGAGAAAACAAAGTCAAAGACAAGAAGTTAGATCACAGTGACAAACGCAGTGAGAAAGAGACTACATCCAAAAAGAAGGAAAAGGATTTTTCAGAAAAGGTCAGTGACAAGAAAAAAGACATGTCCGATAAGCAAAAGTTGAACTCCAGCTACTTGCCAGACAAGGACAAGAAGAGGAAAGAGTCTACAGACACCTTTAAAGACAAAAACGAGAAGGATTCTGTAGACAGCAGCAGGGAATTCACGAAAGAGAGGAAGGACTCCAAGAATAAACAAGATGATGCTTTAAGAGACGAATACATAGGTGAAGGTTTTTTCAAAGACAAATCTGAAAACGACCTTGTTGGCAAATTATCAGAGCTAAGAGAGCGGAATCACTCTGGAAAAGATAAGGAGAAGAAGGGAGAATGTGTGGATAAGGAGAAAAAAGAAAAATGTAAAGGCGACAAACATAAAGAGAAGTCAGAGAAGGACAAAACTGAGAAAAGCTTCACAGAGAAGCCTCCTAAGGAGAAAGACACAGACCGAGGCTCCAAAGACAGAAAGGAGGGGACAAAAGACAAACACAAAGACTCCCACAGTAAAGAAAAGGAGAGGAAAATGTCCCTAGAACAAGGAAAAGAAAAGAAAGATAAGGCCTCTCTGGATAAGCATGCTGACAGGGAGAAGGATTTCCTGGAAGCAAAGAAGGAAGAGAGAAAGCCAGAGAAGACAAGGGAAAAGACCTGGTATAAGATCCCTGACATATTCACAGATGAGAGTGAAGATGAAGAGGATGATTACAGCAGGGGAGCTGTTAAATTCAATGATTCTCTTAGTTTGTCAGAATCCCATCGAAAGGACTCCACACCTGACAGGGATGAGGCGGATCTCTTACAAACTGAAAAACACCGGAAATACCTGGCAGAGGGGAAGCAACACTCTTCCGAAAAACTGAAAGAAAAGGATTATAAAGACAAGAAAAAAGACAAAATCATGTTTGAAAGTGGGAGAGAGAGAAAGGGCTCCTTAGAAAAAAACAAAGACAAGAAAGAAAAGGACTCCAGTGATGGGAAGCACAAGGAACGCAAAGACCGGACCTCTGTCGACTCAAACCTAGAGAAGAAAAACAAGCAAAAGCTGCTTGACAAGAGGCACTCGAGTGAGGAGAAGCCTAAGGGCAAGTATAAGGACAAAATGGACAAAGAGCACCTGAAGGACAGGAAGTCCTCAAAAGGAAGCAGCGAAAATGAGAAGTCTCTCCTGGAGAAATTGGAAGAGGAGGCCCTGAATGACTACAAGGACGACTCGAACGACAAGATCAGTGATATCTCATCAGACAGCTTCACAGATCGGGGCCACGAGCCAGTTCTCAGCAGCTTTTATGACTCCTCAAACATCAGTCTTCCAGACATCTCCGAGGATAGGAGAGACTCTCTTTCCATACCCTACCCTCAGGACAAGTTCAGGGAGAAAGAGAGACATAGGCATTCATCCTCTTCCTCGTCTAAAAAAAGCCACGAGAAAGACAAAGTCAAAAAGGAGAAGGCGGACAAGCGGGACAAGTCTGAGGAGATCAAGGAGATCTATGTACGCAGAGAAAGCCTGCCCTTTGAAAAGGAGCCTATGCCGTTAGAGGCTGACCCTTACACCCTCCCCTATGGGACTAAGCCTGATGGAGAGGATGATTTGGATAAGACTCAGGAGTTTGAAAAGGAGATGTCAAAAAAAGCTGTCAAGGCTAGCAGTGTCATTAGCAGCGAGAAGGTCAAAGACAAAAAGAAGAAAGAGAAACATAAGGAGAAAGTAAAAGAAGATAAGCACAAATACTCAGATGGTTTTGGCTCTTTGAAACATCTAAAGGAAGATCAGAAACCTGGATTGAAGGAGAGTCCTCAAGTAATTAGTTTGAAGGAGAAGTTCAAGGAGGACAGTCCAAGATTTGAGGCTAAAAAGAAAGAAGTATTGGACAAGGACTGTAGAACTGATTACTTGAAGTCAAAGTCAAAAGAAGAGAATGACCGATCAGTCAATCAGTCCAGAGACTCAACTCGAAAAGACTGCCGTCCAAGAGAAAAGCTGCTAGTCGATGGTGATCTCAGGCTTACAAGCTTTGAGAAAATGCTTAGTCAAAAAGACCAGGAAATTGAGGAGCGCCATAAAAGACATAAGGAAAGAATGAAACAGATTGATAAACTGAGACACAGGTCAGGAGATCCTAAATTGAAAGATAAAACTAAGTCCAGTGAGGACCTGCGGAAGAACCGCTCAGATCTGTCTTCTAAAAAATCAAATTCTTTAGAAACTGCATTAAAAGAAAAGAAGCCGAAGGATATTAGCCTTCCAGCTCAAATTATGTCTCCTGATAGAAAGTCACAGCCTATGGATAGTCAGAATTCCAAAGACTGGCTGGCAGGACATCCAATGAAGGAGAACCTACCAGCTTCTCCCAGGCCAGATCAGAACAGACCCACTGGTGTGCCCACTCCGACATCTGTGATTTCATGCCCTAGTTATGAAGAGGTCATGCAGACCCCACGCACTCCGTCCTGCAGTGCAGAGGACTATCCCGATCTCATGTTCGACAGCATTGACTGCCAGAACTCATCTGCTATGACGATGTCCATGAATGCTTGCTCTCCATCCTTCTTTGACAGGTATTCCAATGCACCTCACAACTTTCAGGAAAATGCTTGTCTGACTCCCGCAAAGAACATTCAGATGCCCATCCTCAGCCGTTCGGCTTCAGTGGATGTAAGAAGGCCCCTGGAAGAGGAATTCAAGCTAGATGCTGATAAGTTTCTCAGACAGCAGAGTGTGCCTGCTGCCTCTGAATTTGAGTATTCAGTCCCACACTCAACAGAGGATAAGCAGGCATCAGCGGACCGGCTTGACTGCCTGTCTCCAGCTTTCTCCCCTCACATCGGGATGCCCTCTCCAAGGCTTGAGCCAGCCCAGCCAACATCAGATGATGCCTCTGCTGCCATCACTGCTGCAGATGGAGGAGAACACCTTCCTGAGGATGTCTACAGCAACTTACTGTTAAAGCCCTCATCTCCAGTGCACAAGTTGGACCCTCGAGAGCCCTGCTTGGACATTGCTGCCCCTCCAACCCCTGCTCCAGCAGCTCTACCACCTCTGGATATGGATGAGCTCTCAGAGCCACAGCTCCCATTGCCTCTGTCCCCGCACAGTGAGCCTGGTCTCATCCCCTCTGATCCTGTCAGCGACTTCCTCCCATCAGTTATGGAGCTACAAGGGGGGGAGGAGGAGGAGGAGGAGGAGGAAGAAGATGATGATGATGGTGAAGATGAGGAAGAAGATGAGGAAGATGATACCGGGGATGCAGAAGAAGCTGAGAACTTTGTTGATGAGAAACTAGATCACGCAATGAATGACTTGTCTTTTGCACAATGTCCTGCAGAGCCAATGAAAAAGGACTGGGTTGAATCTCCAGACAAAAGGGATTCTGAGGATGTGCTTGGTCTTACGCCCAATCACGCTCCTATGAGCCTCATGGAAAACTCTTGTGATCACTCAATCAATTGGACCACTAACTCTGAGATGCTCCTGAAATCTCCTCAAAGGCCTTTCGTGGACCTAACTTCAACCTCCAAGATCATCCCTTTCCCACACCCGGAGGACAACTTGCATCATCACCTGTCCACAGCGCTGCCCTGTCCCCCATCAGCAACATCACCCTACTCTGTCTTCGCCAGGCCTTACTGTCCTCCGCCACATGTTCCAGAGTCTGACTTTGAAGGACATAAAGGTACTGTGGATGACATCTCATCATTAAAGCCTGTTACAACACCTTTGGAGTCTCAGTCCTTGTCCTCTTCTACCAGATTGGAATCCTTTTTCACTGATTGTAAGTCCATTTCTGAGGACAACCAGGTTGTTTCTGAGCCTCCATGCTTAACAACTGACAACCGACAAGACTCTCTTGACTACATTGCTGAGAGCAACATAGCCCCCCCTGTGATTCATGAGCCAGTGGTTCCCTGGGCAGACCCCTTTGCAACTGCAGTGGAAGATTTGGATGATCTGGGGCCCTTCTCATTGCCAGATTTGCCGTTACAAGACAAGGAAATCCAGGAGTCTGATATCACAGAACAAAGGCTGCCAGATTTCAAACCACCTCCGAATTGTGTTGCTTCACCGGCTAATGAGATGAGAGAGGAACCTGATGAAGACCAGGAACCTGATCTGATGGAGCTGGACATGCCTCACATGGCGAAAGCACCTTGCTCTCCCACAGTTGTGCCGCTGAGTGAGCCTGAACAGAATTTATTTGCACCTTCTGAAGACGACTGCAGGTCAAACCATGAGCTTGAGTCAGAACCCCAGAAAGTTCCAGAGAACAACTCGGCCATCACGGCAGCTCCAGAGGATAAGTTGTCATTTAATGAGAGAGCTGAAAGTGATGAAGACACTTTGTTGCCCACCGCGGATGCCAACAACAACCAGGAGAACATGCTGGCAGATTCTTCAATGGAGGAGTCCACATTGGTGGCTGGGACTGTGTGCCCTGACACCATGACCAGCAGGGATCCAGAGGGCAGTGCACAGAGTCCAGCCAGTCCAACATCAGCTCAGTGCAGTCCAGTCCACTCAGCTCCAGTATCAACAGTCACACATCCCACCACAGTCCAAGTGACTGAGCCTCACGAGACAGCACCCAAGGCAGATGTTACAACCACTGCCGAAATTCCTAAGAAGGTGGAGGAAATACCACAGAGAATGACCAGGAATCGGGCTCAGATGTTAGCCAACCAGAGCAAGCAGAATAATTCTTCCCTCACAAGCAGCATGACATCATCCACCCCATCTGTCAGCACCACCAGTGCTCCCACCATCGTCACAACCTCCTGCTCGGTCCCCTTGGAGAGAGAGAAAGAACCCATCACCACCACTTCTAGCTCCACCCCCACTGTCATCAGCAAGAACAAAGCTCGTCTCACAGAGGAGGACGATGCCCAGGCACAGCATCCACGGAAGAGGAAATTGCCTAAGTCTGGCCAGGGGCAGGCTCAGGTCCAGCTGGTCAACACTGCAATGCAGCAGACACGGGAGATGATCCAGCAGACACTCGCCGTCATTGTCAATGCCATCAAGCTGGATGACATTGAGCCCTACCACAGTGACCGCTCCAATCCCTACTTCGAGTACCTGCAGATCCGGAAGAAGATTGAGGAGAAGCGGAAAATCCTGTGCTATATCACGCCACAGGCCCCTCAATGCTATGCTGAATATGTGACCTACACCGGCTCCTACCTCCTGGATGGCAAGCCTCTCAGCAAGCTGCACATACCTGTGGTAAGCAGTCTGTAGAGTGCCCATCTGTCTGTCTGCTTGGAGTGTACTCTTTTCTGACGTTTGACTCTCACAGGGCTTCTAAGCCTAGTAAGATACCATAGGATGACACTGTATATTCTTATTTTTAATACTGGACAAATGTATTATAAGAATAGGAGCAAAGGACTCAGCAGACATGGTCTGATAGCTATATTTTCTGATTCCTCAGATTGCTCCACCTCCATCCTTGTCAGAGCCCCTGAAGGAACTATTCCGACAGCAGGAGACTGTGAGAGGGAAGCTGAGGTTGCAGCACAGCATTGAGAGGGTAAGTCCAGGCTCCCACTGTCTTTTCCAATATTTGCCTGCATTACAAACCTTTTCTAAAGTCCCCTGCTCAGAAAATTGTGTAATTGTGTACTTCCACTGGGGTGCAATAAAAACTTCTCATCTTGTACAAAACAAGCAAGAACATTCTATTATACTATCAAAAAAATGGCCAATGTATCTTGTATAGAGCATGACAGCCCCTGATTATTGTGCTTAAGTTCGATTGATCTTAATATGGACCTCATCAGTGTTTGTTCAAGTTGATTGAGAAGCAGGGTTACTGAGTAGTTTAATATCAAGTTTCATGCCTTTCCCTCTCTTTCTGCCGCACGTTTTTCTTCTCGCAGGAAAAGCTCATTGTGTCATGTGAACAGGAAGTCCTGAGGGTCCACTGTCGAGCGGCAAGGACGATAGCCAACCAGGCCGTTCCTTTCAGTGCCTGCACCATGCTGCTGGATTCAGAGGTCTACAGCATGCCTTCCGAGAATCAGGTAGGTCCACAGTACTAATGCAGTACATCACAATTTGGTATGCCGGTCTGCCTTTCGAGCTACCTTGTTTGCTCTTTGACATTCTTGACTGGTAACTCTAGCCCATTCTTGCACTACAACCTTTACTCCTCCGTCTGCAAGACCAAGGGCATTTGTAGTAGATGTGAATGTTCTCTTGTTTAATGTATGTTTCTCTACCTCAGGGTGACGAGAACAAGTCCGTAAGAGATCGTTTCAATGCCCGTCAGTTCATTTCCTGGATCCAGGATGTAGACGACAAGTACGACCGCATGAAGGTGAGGGTTTTGAGGCTTTTTCAGATGTTTTCACCTTATTTCATCCTCAGTACTTGTTTCACATTAGGATCGACATTTACATTTCAATGTACATGAGCTCAGAGGTTAATGGTCAGAACTCCCATTTGACATATTGACAGCTTTTGCTTTATATGCACTTCTCCCAGCCTTTCCTGTTGCTGTTTGTCAGTGTGTAACAGAGGCCTCTCTTGCTCCTCGTTCCAGACGTGTCTGTTAATGCGACAGCAGCACGAGGCGGCTGCACTCAATGCCGTGCAGAGGATGGAGTGGCAACTCAAAGTGCAGGAGCTGGACCCTACTGCACACAAGTCCCTCTGCGTGAATGAGGTCCCTTCCTTCTACGTGCCAATGGTCGATGTCAACGATGACTTTGTGCTATTGCCCGCGTGACAGGAATGCTTGCAGCTGTCTGATATCACCGTCAATAAAATAAGAAAAACATCAAATAGGACGTATGGTAAGGGCTAGCCGGTTTGAAAAGGAACATTCTTTCTTGAGAAAAGAATATCTATATTATATATAAAAAGAAAAAGAAAAAAAAACTTGCTAATGATTCCCTTCAACAAGAGGAGGAAGCATATTTTTACCGGGAAAACACAACTTGCACTTTCATCCTTCGTGATTTTATGCTTTCAGAAAAAGCAAAATGGCTTTGCTTTGACGCTTACTCCCCTCTGTTTGATTTTTAGAAATGGGGATGGTGAGTCGTATTTTCTTCTCCTTTTTTTTTTCCTCTTTTTTTTGGTTCCCTTGCATAAAACCGACTACAAAAATGGAGGTGGGAGACGGACCCTCCCATCAGTGTGGACGGGAAGCAGCGACGGGAGGAGCCGCGGCGAATACGATTCAGGCGAGCCAGGAAGCAATGGAATGCTGAGCGCGAGGGCCAGGAGAAGGGGTCCCAGAGGAACCCCTTTGATTTCTCTCCCTTGGAAGAGAGCAGGGCCTGCGGGTACTGTCCCTGGAAGTCACTGCAGAGGGGGCGTATGCAGCTCATCCACACCTGCCCTCCACATAACACCGCCCAGCAGAGAACCGGCAGCCCGCCCGGGAACGGCATCGGGGCGGAGCGAGAGCAGGGGAGAGGGGTTGTCAGCGATGTACAGGCCTGTGTCTGGCTGGAAGAGACTCTGCGCCCTCTGCCTCACAGCGACGGCTGAGGAGGGGAGAAGGGGGAAACTGGAGATTCTGTCAAGAGTCTGCCAATCACGAGTTTGCATGCGCGGTAAATTAGCCTTTAACAGCTAGGTGTTACACACCTGTTCAATGCAAACTGAATAAGGAAAAGAATGTTGCAATTCAAGAGGCAAAGACTTTCAGAGATGGTTTTAGCAGACAATATTCTTTTTTTGTCTTTTACTTTACTTGGGCATTTCATTGTTTCTCTTTCTGAGAAAGTGACTTGAAACACTACAGAGCCAATATTAGTTTAATGGAAAATGAAAATTGAAAAAAAAAAAAAAAAAAATGTATCCCGTAAATTCTGTACAGTTTTATATTCGTTAACCAATGTATTCTCGCTGCCTTCTAGATAATTTATTTTGCCACACATTACTGCACAGTTGTAAATAACTTATGTACTGTAACATCACTCTCAGTTAAATGTAAAAAATGAATAAAATTATCTTTGTATGTACAGTTCACTTTTGGGCAGCACTTTTCCCTTATAACAATGGGCCAAAATGTGTACACATTTTCAGTATTTTAAAGGCAGTCTCCAGTGCCCGGTCACAAAGGTCCTCCATGTTCTGTCCAGGGCTGGTCAAAACCAGTCACCTGGGTCTTCACAACCAGAACTTGCATTGTTAGAGAAACCCCTCCTTTTCAGACTAACAACCACAATCTTTATCTTCAGATGTAGCAGAATGGTTAATAAATTATTTAAAGAAAAGGTATATTATGCTTTGCTTTATTACAGAACTATTTAATTTAAAAAATCCAAACCAAGAAAATGCCTTTTTACAGTCAGCATTTAATTTTCTCAAATATTGCGCAAATAAAACGTAAGGTACACCAGACAACGAATAACATAATATAACTTTGAAACCAATTCTCTTGCCGTTTCTGTCCTATAATAGAAATACTATAATATTACAAATCAAATACACCATCAAATATTACTCATGTATAACAGTGGCATTGTAATTATCACAGCATTTCAGAGTTTGAGCTTGTGCATTGATCAGTGGGTCTATAGAGAATTTATTTTGTGCTATGGGCAGTAATTTCCAAGACTGCAGATTTTATAGCCTGCTCATTTTGGATCCCTGGTTTGTTTTTTTGTTTGTTTTTTGTAGATAATTGCCTCTCTTTCTCTGAGCCGAACCATAACCATCTTTATAGCGGCTTTGATTTCAAATTCTTTGATTCAGTATTTGATGGAATGGCATGAGGTTTTAGTTTGACCTTGAAGTCTCACATTTCATTGCCCATTTGGGCTTGGATTTGAAATTGAGGATAGATTTTAACAACTGCATAACATATCTTCGGCAATCCTTAAATGGCCGTGTCAGTTCTCTGCTTCGCCAGACGGGGGCGTTCAATTTAATGTGTTTTTTTCCCGGTTTGCTTGAACTACAGAAATTGGATGCAGTGTCAATGTAAAATAAGAAAGATTGGATATGTTATTTTCCTTAAGAGCCTTGAATTATGATTTTTTTCGGGAATAATCATTAACTTTATTCAAATTAAATTCTTACGCATATATGCTATAAATCCTATTTGTATTTTAGGACAGTTGCTAAATTGGTGCTTTTTAAATACACATCTTTTTATCTTATTGACAGTACCAGTGATTACAAAGTTACAACTGAAATTGTGCTCAGTGAAAGAGCAGGCAGGTCCAGCTTTACACTAATCTGTTTCATTTTAACTTCCAGAATTGTACCAGTTTTTATTTTATTTTTACAATTTGGATGAGATATCTAATCAGGGTTATATGAATGTTATGTTTTGTTTTGTTTAGTTCCTTTCCTCGTTGTTAGAGGGTGCTCTATGTATCATTTGCTCTGGTTTAAACGTTAAACTGTAGGGCTCAATCAGATCGTTTGCTTTTCTAGCCACATCTCCGCATTGCTATTCTTTGTGCAGACACACAGTATTCTCATTTACAGATGGGCATAAATCATTGAAGAATTTGAACATCTAGCTTACCAACAACAACCACATGTCATTATTACCTGACTGCTACAGGTTGAAAGATAAAACCACGATTTGATAAGGATGATACTTACTTTCTACCTTTTCCTGTGTGAGGACAGGTCTTATTTTTACAAGTAATTTTAACAATCCTTACATAACCACGTTGAATGCCTGTACTTCTCTGCCACATTGTGGTATGCGCATCCATATTGCATATTCAAATCAAAACAGAATAAATTGCACAGAACCAATAGCGTACATATGGCATGATATTTGTGTAGAATGGGGCACTTGTTTTTTTTTGTTTTTTTCCCACCAAGTGAGAACAATTTAATAATCCACCAACCACAGAGAAATGCACAAATTGTGTGTAACCATCTCCACTCATGCACATTAGTTGACTCGCCACAGATCGTGTAATGATGGCTTGAATAAGTGTGATGATACATACATATATACCATATAGCCAGCTCCAGGATGATAATTAGAATCCCAAATTCGACGACAAATCCAAAACTTTTCCTGAATTCGACTGAATTCTGTATGTCTGCATCTTCGGGTCCGTATATTCAGCAGCGGATGTTAATGTTGTCTTATATTTTGTACGAAGCATAAACACTTGTAGCATGTTAACCGCGTTGCTTATGATGAACAGAATGTATGCCGTCACTATGCTCTGCATCCTTACTATTGTTTACAAAACGTTATGTATGTTTCAGTTATGTGTCTCCTTTTTATGGTTTGAGCCCTGCCTTTTATTTCTTGACTATTTCTTTAACAACAAAGGCTTGAAATCGTGAAGACTAGCCCGTCTGGGATTCCTTTGTCACGTAGCGTGTGAGATTCAGTGCGGGCACAGGCATCAGTGACCCTAAATGTATTTAGTTGTAGTTAAACAATGACCACACTTGCCAGACCTCCCCATTGTGCATAGCAAGAGTAGCTTCCTTTGCGATATTGTCCTTAGGCTTCTGTCTGAACACCACAAATTCACCCCCTGTCCTGTTGACTTCTGGTCAGAATGCTTCAGGGCTTAGTATGTTAGATTCTATTACACGCTAACACATTCATAAGCTATTGTCCTGCTTTATTGAAATTGACATACATTTTCCTGTTTTACCTCTCCTCCACATATGAATACACATTTTTCTGTTTATTTATTAAGAAGCATGTGTACATGAGAGCGTTGACTGACCTCACTTCAAGCCCATCCCAAGCAGCAGTGCACTTAGCACTTATTTCGACTGTTCCGTGACCACCTCAATCAGCAGCACCTTACCTCTACTTTTAACAAAGCTGGTTCTGTTTTTTTAATGTGTGTGTATATATATATATATATATATATATATATATACACACACACACACACAGAATGGATTATTGTTATTATGGATAATATCACAATTTCAAGCCTTTTCCTCGTGTTTTTTCTGTATTAACTTAAACCGGACAGTAGCTGTGTTGAAAAAATTTAAATAAAATTGATAATAAAGCATGGAGAACTACTCTTTAAATGGTGAAAAAAAATAACCTATTTATTATCTTTCTGACACCTGTGGTATGTTGGAGTCAAAGTCTCTGCTGTGTAAATTTCCCTCTTGTAATGCGTAAATGAGACGTTGTACATAGCTGTAAATACCTCCCAGGACGTTTTGCACCCTTCTCTTTGTACTAGTCTAAACTTGCGTAGAATGTGGGGTTCTAACAGCGAGGAGACAGTGCGCTCGCTGTCGGTGATGTAACAATGTAATTTTTTGTACAATGTAGTTGAATTGTGTACATATTGTTGGAGCAGCTATGGGGGATTTGTTGATGCTGTCGTCAGTGCTGTCACAGAACCAGTACTGTCACCTCTGGCTGTGTTGATTTCCTGCAAAAACAACGAGGAAAAAAAACCTAAACTGAGAATAAGTAAAAAAGTAAAAATTGTTATTTTCTACAGTTGCATGTACAGAGAGCGCGAGAAATGCTGTTGTCCCTCAGAGATTATGTTCGTAAATAAATTTTTAAAATATGCCTTTTGTCTGTGGGTTTCCTTCCTAGGTCTAAGTCTCCATTCTCTGCTGAGCAGTAATGAGGAGGTGCGGTATAACCATATAAGTGAAATTCAACTCAAAGATCACTTTGTAATCCGAATGTAATTACATACAAATGATCGAATGCATCATAAAAAGCTAGTACAATACTTAAAAGGTAAAATCTCATTTTCAGCATTTAGGTCATGGGATACATTCAACATGGTCCCGTTCTTAATCTGGTGGTTTGTTATGAAAGGTATTCGGCCCAGTATCTGGCTTACCTACAGAAAACATTTTGTCAATAACTTAGATAGTTATGCTACAATTTAGTCCCAAAACAACCCATTTTTACCACTGATGAAAGTGTCAGGCACGCCAACGGCCCTAGCTTTGCTTTATCCACTCACCACAACTCCAAAAGGTGTGCAACCACCTCAGACATGACTGACCACAACCCATTGTAAATGTTATCCACTGTTTTATTGGAATTTTATTGGTGATTGGGCCTACGTTTGATTACATTTGACCAATATAACTGATTAAATTTATGATCGGCACGATTGTATCTTGTTCCAACCCAGAATCGCACAATTCTCGCGAAGTTCTGTTGATCTTTGATCTTGCCCATGGATTCCTAGCTTGTTAAGGGAGAACTCGCACGGGATCGCTCCAAACTGGCAGCACACCTGAATATAATGAATCTCAAAGAACTGGTGATTTTCCAAACGGTTCTTAACATCCAACTGATCAGTGACTGCTCCTTTTTTGACTGTAAATCAAGAAGGTTGTATTGTAACGACCGGGTACTTTTCGTCATTAGACATATTGTTGGGTTGGATTTTTGGACTGTGCGACACGATAGCCATGTAAGTGAAGAATGGAAACTGCATGAATAGAATGAAATTGCCTGACACTTGCAGGGGTGGGGTAGTGTTATACAGCATTTGTCGTTGGTATACACCTCGTTGGTGTTGGATAAGGGAGAACACACTAAACCAGCTTCGCCAATCTATGTTTAAGTATTGGGCGTTACAAGACATTATTTGATTGTTTTTGATCAATGAGCGTTCGGTTTATTCTGTACCATCCTCCTTGATTTGTTGGTGTGACTCTGGCCTAGAGTCCAGTTGTTTTGAGTTTACAATCGTTTTCTTCTTAATTTAAACTTCGCCTCTTACTTACGTTCTCATTACCCCCGCCCCCGCCCCCCCCTTTATACACTTAAGCAAATATTTTACAACACATATTAAGGCTTGGAAAATTGACTGATATTATTGATATGAAATAAGAATTTAGTGGTACAGATAGCCTATAACATGCGTAATTTCGTGCATTTGTGGGGGAGCCTAAGATTAGTTTTTTTTCATTTTGTAGGTGGCATGGAGGACAGACACGGCTATCCGTTAGTTTTACTGTCAACGAGGCTCTCTCAAGTCGACAGTTTTTTTGCTATGGAATACTAGAAGTCTTGTGTACAAATGCATGGGAAGTGTGGTAAATCGTCTCTCCATGTGTTTCACGTTTATACCTTTGTTCTGCGCCACGTTTTACATTTTGTTCAAAAATAATAATTTTGTACAGCATGTAGTGCACGAACTTAGGCACGACCACAAATTATGTTTCCTCCATAGGGAGGTAATTTTGTTATTTTGCCCTGTGAGTCTCGAGTGCTAACAAGTTATCTTCGTTTTTTTGCACTGTCGTTTCATCTTTCCAGGTTTACAACTATTTTTTCCACATGTCTTGTGTTCTCCCATTTCCCCACAGGGTGGCGCTGTGGAATTGCAATCAGAATTGAAATCATGGTAGACTGATTTCTGGCTGACTGACTCCTCTTCAGTGTCTTTGCCTGTACGGTAAGATGCCAAGTTTAGAGGAATTTAAGTTTTGTCCTGTCAACATATGCAGACCTGCGATGGATTAGATGACAACCATTGCTGGGTGTTTTTTTATTTCCCTTGCTTCCTTATAACCTTGAACTTTTTTGATTTCCATGCAGAGGCAATCTTTCTTTCATTAAAACACATTCATTACCCCACTATAACACTGTCCTTTGAGATTTGTGTAGAATTCATCTGCATTTATTTTTCAGTATTCTAAAATATGAATATTTTTCATTGAAAAACTGTTTTTGTTCAATGTCTAAGCACAAGATAGGTCTCTTGTAGGTCTACAGATATGACATATATGATGGATAGGTGTGATATTCAATGAATGAAAATATCCAATGAGTGCAAGAAATCTTTCAAAACCCTGTTTTGATATGGTATAATAAAGATCTTATTTCAACACAGCAAATTAAATAATGATTATAAAGATGTGCAATGTCCAATCACTCCGATGAAGATTGAGTGATGGAAAATGTGATTTTAAAACACAGATTTTGTCCACTTTTATTAGTTTGAATACATTTAAATAACATATGTGACGTTAAATATACATTTTATAATTGGTTAACAAACATATATTTACTTTTACTGCCGAAATAAAGGAGGATTGCTTAAACGTGTACAGTACTGCAAGTGTCTGTTGGGAGTTTGTACAGCCAGTATTGGCAGATAGACCTGGCCCTCCCCTTTCCAACGAGCTTCCGCCCTAGCTGGGACTCTCCTAGCCCAGGCCAGGGGCGTTTGAGTGTCCCCCAAGGTTACCAAAGTGTTGCCTTTTATTTAGGCAGTTACCTGTATATAAAACATTTTTTATATTTACATATGAGCACTACTGTCTGGTATATACGCATGGCATTGAAAGGGACAAACTGCATGTGTATTGTGTAAAATAGGGTAGCTGGCACACAATGATGATTCATGAATCTACAGTAAATTTCAAGACGGTCAGAAGCCGACCATGATCGCTGTATGCAGGCAGCAAACCTCCCAAAACAGTGTTCTCTCTGCAGCTGTAATTTGAGAAGTGAACAAACATGTCTGCTTTGGTGATAACACGAATTAATTGGAAGAGCCTGTTTATCCTCTGGGGGAAATGTTATCACATCATATTAATAATCATATTTCTCAAGAAACCTGACACCTTCTTACAGATCATTTAACTGTCCTGGTCCTGGATAGCTGTCAAGTAAGACACAGGAGGAGGGATGGCAGGGTACTGCGGCCAGGCCAGCAGTGTGCTTATGGTCAGCAGCTGAAGTCTAGGACACTAATGTGGTTGTAGTCAACAACTGAAGACTAGGACCGAAGTGTGGTTATGGTCAGCATCTTTAGACAAGGACAGCAGTGTGATTATAGTGAGTATCTTAAGACTAGGTCGGACCATAGTGTGGATATAGGCAGCAGCAGAAGGACAGCAGTGTGGTTATGGTCAGCAGGAATAGGATGGGGCCCAGTAAGACCAGGACAGCAATGTGGCCAGGGCCAGCAGCAGGGGACTCTGGGACACCAAGCTCCCAGAGCTGTCCTGTGGGATGTAGCCATGGCTGGTCCTGCAGGCGTTCTCCACCTGCTCGTAGGCAATGGGTACATCATCCGGTGGTTGGTTTTTCAGGCTGTCCCGCACCTTTCAGAACAGAAATGCACACAGACTCAGATCCTGGCTTAGATGTGATACAGATGTACAGTATGTACAAGGGGCATTTTATCAGCATGTGCGTTGCATTTTTATTGCAGCTACAGTATTTGGGGCGAGTGGCTTTACTAGACGTGAGGTGTTTTCTGATGTCATATGGTGGCTTAGGCCACAGAGATCCTCTTGATCAGGTGTTGTAAGCTACAGAGTGAGTAAAGCGAGAGAGAAGTGTTGCTGTCACACTATGGAAATGCAGTCTATAGTCTGTAAAGCTGATGTGAAACTGGTTCTGTGTGGCTCAGTAGGTAGAGCACGGCGTTGACAATGCTTAGGTTGTGGGTTCGATTACCATTGGGACCACATATACTGAAAAATGTATGCATTTAGTTGCTTTGGACTTGGACTAGAGAAGACAATATTTCACCACCGTTTCCTAGTATTTGGTGCAGTGTTTAATATAATATAATGTATGCCATTATATTATATTAAACACTGCACCGAATACTAGGAAAAGGTGGTGAAATATTGTGTTCTCTTGCCTGGTAAGCTGAAATAGTGAAACCCAATGCAGTGTGTGAATAATGTAGCAGGGGAAGCTGGGCAGGGGACAGTGGCCGCTGGTCTCACCCTTTCCACCTCCTTAAAGACCCTCAGCATGTTCTCCCCCAGCACTCCCTTGATCTCTATGTCAGTCCACCCCCGCCTCAACAGCTCCGCCACGAGGTCAGGAAACTTGGAGACGTCCTCCAGGCCCTGGGGCACCCTGGGAAATAACATCTGGAGGGTCAGGGTGCATCAAGCAAGCACCTACTCCCAGAGATATTATCCTCAAGAGGATGGAAAAATATACAGGGGTCATTCTACTTGAAACCAGCTCCACTTTGGCTTGACCCTCTCATGACCTATTAAGGCAGCGTCTCTCTATTAAGATCATGTTTTAAAAAATATATATGTATGGAAAATAGAGGGTAATTCAAAGATGTATTTTTACTTTAACTTAAACTTAGTTTTTTTCCCCCCGAATCTCCTTTATAACAGAAGGCACAAACTTTGTCACACTAAATCACTCTGTGCACGCCATTGAATTAGTCACTGTGCTTTCACAATTATTCTCTACACATCAGGCATGGTAAGTACAAAAGCTTCCACAGCAGAGGTTATATAAGATCTAAATTGATATTTGCATTTGCGTCATTTAGCAGATGCTCTCATCCAGAGCGACTTACAAAAAGTGTGAGTACATTTTAAATGCTTCATCAGTCTACAGCACAGAAATAAAAGGAAATATTTTAAAACAATGTAAGAAGGATGTGCTGATGTCACAGGGAGTGATGCACAGGTCAGGCTGAGGAAAGTTCCCTCTCCGTTTCTCACCTTTTCACTCCATCGTAGTCAGAACCAAAACCAATGATGCTGTGGCCGGCCACCTTCTTGATGTGGTCAAAGTGATCTGAGTTCAACAAGGAGAAGGAATCGTGGGTAATGTTTTAAACAAAAATGTCTCAACACTTTAATAACACTTTAATACATTAACGTGGTGGCCTTTGCTAGGCCGTTTGAGATGCCGCTCACCTGCCACCTGAGAGAGATTAGCTGTGTGGCTGCACGTGACGTAGTCATTGTAGAAGTTCACCATGACGATGCCTGCCTTTTCTCTCTAAAGCAAGCAGAAATAAAGGAATAGTTGGTTTTGGCCTGTATTTCAGCCGAGAGAAACATCTAATCACATGCTATCTCAGAGGAAGAAAACCACTTCATAATCTATTTATGTTCAATGACAGTACTGTGTTTAATTTCTACAATATGCATTTAGAGCAAGACAAATTGGGGTTTTATATTCATTCTTATGGTATATATTATCGCTATATGAAATTCAGCTAGTTATAAGTGAATTGCTTTGAACATAAATATGCAAGGATTAGCTGAATTTAATTATTTCTCATTATGCAGCAGTGGCTAGAAATGTGGCATCCATGATAGCAAAATTCCCCCCCTTTTTGAAACTGCCTTTTCCTTTCTTCTCCCCAAGTTTGAGTTCCTAATTGTGCCTCTTGATTTACCACTATGCCATCCATGCCAACACTCCTCCTGGGCACTTGCATTCGAACCAGGGGCTAATTTACACCCTATAGTCCACACAGTACTGCAAGTGAGAAGTAGCACTGATTTGAGAAGAGATCTATCCCACTGATGAGAATTGACTTGAGCTGAGCTGACTTAAACCCACCCTATCCTTGAGGTTTATTGACTGAGCCATTCGGGAGCCAGATTACTTCGTACCTTTTGGAGATTTGAAGATAGCTACATCTACAAATGCAATTGTTTACTGCTCATTCAGCTCTATTAGTCAATCATTGAAGTCTTTTTCAGTTTTATTGTCTCTGTTCTGTTTATAATGTTACAGCTGAGTGTTTTGGTTTTATGGGATTTTACTGGTAGGTTATTAATATGCAGCTATGCCAAGTCAAGATGAGAATTTCACAACCATTTCCCCATCAAGGGATTTCTCCCTCTGACCTTGAACTCTTTCCAAGATGCAAGAAAGTCCAATTGTGTATTTGTCTTCTAGGCCTTGATAGGTGCTGACATCCTGGCTAAAATATACTTAATGCAGTAGGGTAGCCCTGACTAAAATTGTCCGAAATGGCAAAAATATTTATATATATATATATATATAATGAATAATTGGCAAGCAGGGGCGAGTCTTACTCTACGTAAGTTATATGTCATTACATCGGTTGGAGTTCTAATAAAGGGAAAGAGCTGCATGCCTTGAGGACCATACTTTTAGCAGGTTTTTCTAGATCATTAACCAGTAGTGGTCTAAGAATCAGGGAAGACAAATCAGTTCAGTCATGTCTCAGGGGGCTAGGTCCCTGACTATAATGAAAGCCCCCAGACACCACAGCCCCCCTGGACCAAACCCTGTAATAATTGGCACCGATGGATAATACACTCCCAGTTAGGACCCCACCCCTGCCACTCACCAATCTTTTAAGGACGGCATCGGGAACGTTCCTCTTGTGGTGGCACAGAGAGTAAGCAGAGGAGTGGCTAAAGATGATTGGGGCCTTGGATAAATCCAGCACCTGGTTCATCACTTTCTCAGACACGTGTGCCACGTCAATCAGCATCCCTAGGCGATTCATCTCGTTTATCACTTGCTAGAAGGGAACAACAGCAGACAACATGGTCAATTGCCTTCCTTTTGCAGAGCGGTACCAATGCTTTGAGTCAATATACTATATTAATGACTTATAAAAATGGCCAGAATGTTTAAAATGCCATAATACATTGTTTTGTCGCTAAATCCTTAGTAGTTTAAAAGCTAGGATAGATTTGGTGGTTTTGTGGTCCTGTGCCTGCCTTGAGGTCAACTTTTATACCCAAGAGCACCACAAAAACTGACATCTGACATAAAAAAATTAAAAAAGTTCTTCAGTGACTGAATTCAGTATGTACTGAGATCTTTATGTACTATTCTGCATTAATGTACTTTGACTCAGGCGAAGGCATAAGGAGACGTACTGCCAGCGATGCTGTGCACAGTAATTGTAACAAAACGTATGAAATGTGTTGATAGCTCATTCGAGCCCATATGATAGGACAACGGTCTTCAGGATTTTGCCATTTCTACTCTTCTGTCCAGAACACAATGCACTTACAATTCCAAACGGAGACAAGCCATTGTGTTCAGGTGGTTCTGATCCAGTGTCCACTCGCCAGTTATCCACCCTAAGGAAACAAGCAAAGTGTCTGCTCCTGAAGTACACCTACTACACAATATGCACAGTTCAGCAAGCCTGAAAGAGGTGTATTGTTTTATTACTTGGCCACCCTCTATTAAATCTATCAGTACAGTAGATCTTTGTGCGTCATGTATTCATTGTACATAATAGTCACTGCAGTGATTTAGATGGTACTACAAATAATCAGGCATTCAAAAAGGAATAAATAGACACTTGTAATTAATTGCTCAATGTAATTTTGTATGAAACTCAAGAGCTACATTTCCATTAAATGTCTAAGTGAATTAACGTTTGATTGTTTTGTGAAAAACAGACAAAAATGGCTTTTGGCAGAAAGGTGTTGATTGCTTGATAAGAGTAAGCCCCACATGCACCCACGTTGCTTTGTTTCAATAAAATCATGTAAAAATATTGATTTGTTTTTCATGCAGCCATGGTCTGGGGTAGGTTTTGTATAAAGCAGAACTGTTTCCATTTGCCTTAGTAGAAATGTAGATGTGTTTCATATGGCAAGATGAGATTTGCCTTTCCCTAAACTGTTAACATAACTATTTGGATTGGACAGGCATCACCAGAGTATGTGTGGTAATTATTATTTACCTGAGTACATCTGTAATTTCAGTCCATGGAGTCTGGTATGCATTTGGCCAATACATGATTTGTCTCTAATGACAGTCAGCAGACATCTGATAATACTAATCCTGTGCGAATCAACGTACAATATCCGAGTTTTGAGCAAATCGCTATAATTCAGCATGGACACATTCAGCGCTGTGCAGTGCTATGCAGGGTTGTTAGGTGCAGTGCGCAGGGATTGAACGGTGTTGCATTGCAGTCGTGGTGCCCACTCACCAGGGTGTGTTGCAGCTATGTGCAAGAGTGAGGTAACGCACGCCCAGCTGGTACATGATCCGCAGGATGCCCAGGCTGCTGTCGATGGAGTGCCCACCCTCCACTCCGATCAGGCTGGCAGTTTTTTTCTGGGAGAAGGCGTCCATTATGTCTATGGCACAGGGCAGAGGGCAGCACCCCAGTCATACCTCAGTTGTAATTTACTGGCTTCTGTCCCATACCACTTTCACACATACTGCTCTTGTGGCAGAATTGTATGTTTATGTACATATGAACTGAATACATGATTTATGGACAATGAGCACAAAGTGGCTTTTTACACTGTTGATATTCTATAACATTCTCTCCTTGTGAGGACTCTTGTCCCCAATGTCTCTCACCTTGGCTGCTGGTGGCAAACATGAAGGATTCTGGGTATGCGTCACACATCCTGTGGATGATGTCAATCTGTTCAAGGGTTTGTCTGACTGCGTCTTTGTGCTGCGTGTCACATGGCACGTAGGTAGACCAGAACTGCAGAGAGGGCATCAGGTTAGGTGAACAGTACTACATCTGTGGCACCATGTAGAACAGAGGTACTGATGTGTGTGCCCGCCCGCGTGCATACGTGCGTGCCTGTTAGTCCGTACCTGCGCTGCCAGGTGCCCCGCTTTGATTTTGGGGATGTTGGTGTGCGTAGTTTCGATTGTGGTCAGGTTGACTTTATTGAGCTGGTTGTTGAATTGCTTCCTCATCTGCCAGGGGAGGTCATTGTGTCTGAGGGGTTGGAGGTCAAACACGAATGAGAGTTGCAGAACATGCATGCTAACCTTGAGTAAGATATGAGTAATTAAGTAAGTAGTACAGAACTTACAAGCATGAAGCAGATACATGAGTCTTTCTTTCTCTCTCTCGCTGTCTCTCTCTCTCTCTATATATATATATATATATATATATGACTGCAGTGTTTCTACATAATTATATCTCAATATAAAGTCATGTCCATATCTCTGATTTTATTCTTGCTAGATTACTAGATTCACACATAACACATGGCCCCACTTTCATGTACATTTTCTTTAACATCATAGTACATCATGTGAAGTATTGTCTACATTAAAACAAAACACATAAGACATCATTTCTTATACAAATATAAGTGAAATATCATTTGTTGAATATCAAGTGGTGGAAAAACGTATGTTGTTTGTGGTCGAATATCATGGTCACACTCGTATTTAAACTCCTCTGGGAAGAGGAAGTGAGATGCGGCGAGCGTACAGCAAGGAGCAGTGTGAGTGTGTCAGTCCCTTACCCGTCGATCAGAGGGGTCTCCTTCATCAGCTGTAAGGCTTTCTTTGTTGCGGTCCACAGCAGAGCAGAGTGTGAGAACACACAGCACAGCCCAAAGTGCCGAAAACCACATGACTGCCCACCAGTGCTGGCTCTTCTAATTCCTGACTGGCCTACCCTCTCCCTGTGGAAGCCTCTATGCTATTCTACACCTCACGCCTTGTTCCCACTGTCCTCTTCTGTCCAGACCAATGTTCCCTCTAAACTGCGCGCTTGCGCAATCGCGCACTGCTCCCACGTTCTCCGCGCACAGCAAATCTATGCAGCGCATACAATAAAATTAAACCTGAACTGTAAATAAAATAAACACATAACCATTTATTCTGTACCATTTTGCAATGCAACTCAGTGAGTGACAGGTGACAACAGGCGGTGACTAACAGTGTCCAGCTAATGATATGATGCGGTTCACACGTATTTACTTACGCAGCCAATCAATGTCATAAATAGCGCTTTATGCGTACGTGACGTGCTGTTGATTTGCACGTTAGCTTACAGCTATTTTTTCTTTTTCGAGTGAGAAAGGGCTGCTCTGCAAAACATGCTGCGAAGCCAAAGTAGCAAGTGAGTTTTCGGAGGGAAAAGTGTGGACTGAATGGAAGTTGGATTACCTCAAGCGTCACATTCAGCAGAAAAGTCATTTGAATGCTGTTGGAATTGTACGGAGACTCAAGACGGGAATGGGGATCGGTACATTATTGCAGGAGAGCGCAAAAGATCGAGAGAAGAGGAACGAGCTGTCACACAAAAAGAAATCCGACCCCGAGCAAGTTAAAATTCTCATCGACAATATACTACTCGCCATCAAAATGAATGCATCAATGCTGGCGGTTCAACAAATCCACGATCACATGGGAAAATATGTGATTATTCCAGAAAGCTGGCGAAGCAAAAATTATGCCTTTGAATTTGTAAACTCAATCAATGAAATAGTGCAGAATGAGACAATGTGCAATGTTAAAAATGCACCCTGGCATACCCTGATAGAGGATGAGAGCACAGACATAACAGTGCACAAAATGCTAGTGTCATTTATTAAGAATTTTCATTTATGGATATTAATCATTAAATGCTGTTACTAGATTATAAGTAGTAGAAATGCTAATAAAAACTGTGTAATTATATATTTTACAGACAGAGTTACAGAATTTTACACTGTATCACATGCTTGTGCTACAGCACACATTTCATTATGCAAAATGTGAATGTTTTAATGTGAACAAAATGTGATCTCTGAAATGTGTACATGTTTCAATTGTTCCAGAGCAGGACCCCCACACAGAGCAGAGCAGGACCCTCACCCTGACATACAATATAGTACACAGCTCGTGAAAAACAAGATTTTTGACTTTTTCATTGTTAGTGGGCCTAATCACTTATATTAAAAGTAATCTAATGGAAATTACTGCTGTAATTTGATTCTTTTAATAAGCTACGTGACTTGTTATGATCTCAGGTTTTGGACAGGTGTAATATTGGTGTGGCCACAGTGTGCACGTCTGATGTTGCTCACAGTGGTCCAAGGAATTCTCAGGGAGTTTGTGCATATGCTCAGACACATGAAAAATTAGAGGGAACGTTGGTCCAGACCCTCTCCCCTGTCTGTCGTGTAAGCACTGCACCGTGTGCCCAAACACTGTACCCTAACCCTAACACACGGGTGTTTTCAGAGCTTAGCTATAAATCTTTCAGGAAATGTCCCTTGGTTAATGGATAATGTGCCTCCTATTGCCAGACAATTATCCATCTGATAATCTAAGTAAAGCTCAGATATGAGTGATAGAGTATGATTGGCCAATACACAAATCTTATAGGAAAGCCTATAAAACAGTCATAAATCCATTGCTTATTTAAAGGTTTATATAAAGACAGATGGTGTCCTCTAGTTATGTAATCAAGACGATCCGTGTGATAAACTGGTCTGATCAGTACTTGATGACTGGCCTATAAACTCTGGAAACAAAATTTATTTTATACAATAGGTCAGGATGGGAGATAGTACTGAATGGTAAGATAAGTGGGGAAAAAAGCATGTGGCGGTTAATCTCAGGAAGGATTTCTGATCAAGGTCCTTCGTCATTCATTCTAAAGTTAGCCATGAATTTTGTTACAATACAGTCTTCAACCAGTTTGACAACAAAACAATGAGTGCTGGTTATGTGCTGTGATTGTAAACACAGTGGACACCAAGCTGTTTTAATATTTACGTATACTGCGCGACAAACGGAACATCACTAATTAATTGAGAGATTAATTGATGCTTTTAGAGAAATAAAAAGAGGTGTACAGAGTTTAGAGATGAGAAAATGTTTTTGCAGTCAGTTTGATTGTTTGAATCCTACAAAGGCATTACATCATGTCATTAGTCAGAGGGCTGATTGGGCACAGCTGATGAGGTGATGTAACCTGTTGAATGTCAGGACTGGTGAAAATTAAGAAATAAAATATGTCCAGTTTATCAAAAGAGAAACACCTCCGTGTTATCTATAAAGCTAACAGAGGCCAGACTACTAAAATATATGCCAAAATGATTCAATATTTATTATATTTCCATATTATTTTTCTAAAAAATCCTGCATCAAACCATTTCCCTCTGAGGCGCAGAATGCATTCAGGAGGGTGCAATTGGCACAAGTGTTTTTGCTTGGATATGCTTGGAAAAGTTCAAATACAGTGCACTGGGGGTTGTAAAGTTGAGTTGAGTCTGTGGGAAAACAATTATGTTTTACCATACTCCATCACTGACTGTTCCGTTTGAAGTCAGTTTTAAAGAAAACCTTTCCCCATTTTCCCAGAATAAATGGTTATAGTGTGAACTTTGAACCTTACTGATTGTTGACTGTTGGAGGGCTCTATGCATTTTATGGTTCAGGCCTGTTCTGGGCTCAGCAAAGCCAAACCCAGATAAGACTATTAGGTAAACACAGAGGCTCTTATTAGCCCTTTAGGGCAATTCATTTTGTGCATGCATGCGTGTGTGCATCTGATGACAGGGTCAGATAACCATAGCACATATTACATTCACTACTACACCTCACAGTTACATTTATTTTATTCTAAAAGATGAGCCCTATGTTGGAATTTACATTGGTACTGAACCAGTCTCCACACATTGTAGCTCAACCAACATCTCTGTATAAACCAAAATCAACACGATGCTCATCATGAGAGGATTACTTCAACGATGGCCTTGAAAAGGTGTCTCATGCTTGTAAGTGACCCCAAATAAAAATATGAAAAGGGGTCCTAACCAGGCTTGCACTGGTCCTCCTTCAAATCATAAATGAATCATGCATGGTCTGGGGAGAGAAAGAGGGGCTCCCTCCCGCTCTTCCTCGAGTACTTAAAGTGTGACCTGTTGATGGCTTGGGTATGCTAGTATTCTAGGGTTTGATTGTACACAATCTTTCATTCTTGGGAAATCTGGTCCTGGCTCACACATTGGTGCTCATTTTGCTTTGTTTCCTGGTGGCGTGTGGTGCATTTTGGAAGAGACAACCTCAGTTTGGTATATTTTTGGCCATTTGATCTCTTTTGTGATTGTTACAATTATTTCTATGTCTACGATTTGACATTTGTTAAGGTAGTAAACCTAGCTCTGTAGATTTGACATTGAATATTTTGTCTTTGTCTAAGTGTCTTAATAAACCACCTTTTAATTTTAATTGAATTTTGAATTGTATATTTTTGACAAAGGTTGAATGCTCTGCCTATCAAATAATTCAGTGACTTCATTGATCATTGGTATCTGGTGCAATAATATTACATTAAATCAAATAAATGAATAAATATATATTTATATGTAGGATACATGAGAGGTTTTATCACATAATACCACTTTTGGTCAGTATTGCTGAACCTTAAACAAGGGAATTTGACTGTTAAGGCTGCTGGATTCACCAAACTGATTTTTATTAAATTCTCATTTGCCCGACACCACTGAGGCAGTAGAGGTGGTCAAAGTTGGCTCATTTGCAACCTCCTACCCAACATTAAGATTACAGTTTATTCAAATCTAATAAGCAGAAATGGCAATGCATCCTGTTATTGCTTTTGAAAATGCTATATATAAAAAATGTATACTTCAAATTGCTTTTTATATTTTGCAAAAGCTAAATATTTTCTCTAGATCTTTTCTTTTGTGCATGCAACCCTTGAGGCACATAAAAGGCTTAAATAATTTCTGAAGTTGAAGCAATTACCTAATTCAACAGTTCTCACAAGGGTATATAAATCATACTCAGATTATCCCATGGGTACATGAATATGACTTTCCTCTTATAAATGCATGAAACATCCGTACAGGTTAGTCATATACATTTCGATAGTGGCCTTAAAGGGGCATACCAATGAAAAATCATAAGTTGACAGGTTGTTTTCTACTTACCCATTAGGATATTTCTATTTCAGAATTTTAGCTCGTTTGAACTTAAAATGTTTTAAAAATCAGCCCTATACCCTGAAGTCCAATACGTGATTTGTCTCTGACCATTACACATCTTAAAACCACTGAATAGGCCTACACAAAAGTGTAATGATTTTTAGGACATTGGATACATATAAGCTTTCCACAGGAAAACTAAATGTGTGGTGCTTATTTTGCATACATTACTTATGTTGAGTCTATTTTTAAGTACCTACAATATATGACTACTGAAATGTGGAATGTGATTTTACCCTTGTACATGAATGGTATCTTAATCATAATGGTGGTTGGGGTGGGGGGTGATAACAGTGAGCTGCTTTGAATACGCCCTTCATGCTATTTCCACGTGAAATAGGTTCACAGCCAGGTTTAGAAACAGTGACACTGCCAGTGTTCACACCTAATTCTACAACCCAAGGAAAAAGTGAGCCACGGTCTCAACTCCAGCAAGGCCTAATCTCACAATTCCTGAATACAAAAGGCATGTATCAGAATAACGGATGATCAAATTAAATGCACAGAGAGAGAGTCCATTGTCGAGAACAATTAAAACACAACCTGACTAAGGCTGTTTACACCGTCTGATAAAAGTGACACAATTCCTATTTTTTGCTCACATGTGGCACATATCAGATGTATTATGAACATGTAAACAGGAAAAAAGCACATGGAATCGGATATTTTCCGTTTTGGGCCACATTCATATGTGGAAATAAATCCGGTAGGAATCTTATATCTGCCAATGCGACTGTCATCTAAATGCACAGATCAAAATGTCCCTGTCAATGTGATTCGCACATCATTCAAAATGCAATGTTTGTCTTGCCTTCTTTCTGTACGTCATTAATTTATACAGCCCCCCCTTCACAAGGTGTCAGTTTATCAATGAAGCAAAATGAGTTCCTTATTATGTGAACACCGGCCCTTTGTATTATGAAATGGGTACTAGGTCATATCTGAACTGATAATAAGTCCCCTTCCCTTGGGTTATAATGATTGAGCGCTTGATAACCATTCATGTAAATTTTTCCACTCAAAAGCAAACGTAGTAGTGTATACAGTAACTTGTTTTAATTATTTTTGAACTTCTAACTTTGGATACCAGAAATTTGTGAATCTGTAAATGACAATAATTGTTATTGAGGAATGAGCAGTGAATGTGCACCATACTGGGTAAGAAACAAATTCAATAGCTCAATAAATCGTTTTTCGTTTTGCTACAGTAGCTCATGATGGAGCAGGCAAACTAGAAGTTTAGTTTAAAGGCCCCAGATTCTTGCAGTTTGGCACTGTGCTTAATACTTTATATAAACGTATGTAGCCAGATGCAGTCCACCAGCTGAGCTGCGCGTGTACTTTAATTGAATTGATTTGAATTGAATTTTATTGAATTGGGACAATGCACATTAATCAACATATCAGCTTTACACATCAATGTAAATGTGCCAGAATTTGCACAATTGCTACATTTCATCCATAGTCCCAAGGCAGGTACTCATAAAAACACGAAACAGACCTCACAATTACAAGAGACAAATTACAAACAGTATTACAATAAAAAGTTACATACAGTAAAAAAGGTTTAAAGTGCACATAAACTGAAAGCCCCCGGGAACAGGCACCAGAGGAGGAAACAGATATTATGTGTGGGTGCATAACTGGTTTGTTTTTAACCAATGTTTGAGATATTTTTTTAATGTTAGATACACGGAGGTGTACTTTAAAGTGCTTGAGTTTTCTCTTTGTGTTGAGATTTGTTTTGTGATCATCATGGAAAAGTTTTGGTCCAACTATTCCGCAATTGTACGCAAGCGCATGAGAATAGCGAGGAATTACGTTTCATAAAGAGACGAAAGTGCACACATTCGTCTGCATGTTCACACATTTATTCAAATGGAATGAATACTTTTCGCAGCCACCACATGTTGTGTTAGAACTGTTGCCACATTCTTACATGTATTTTCAAGTCTCAGAGCCCATTACTATTGCTTGCTTAGGACAACAACAACAATGTATAATTTGAATATTTCCCATCATGCATCTGTACTGTGCATACATAGAAAGTTCAGTAAATATATATTTTTAAGCTTTAAGCTTTAAGGAGCTAGGCATTCAACCTTTAAGGGAAGCTACAATGGGTGGCAGAATAATAACCGAAAGTAATAGTATTGTCCGTCCGTGTAACCGTGATCGAGAGTGGTTGCCAGTTAGACCCGGCCATCGTTTGTTTCGTGAAGTAGTCAGTACACTCTGGTTTCTCTTCAGATCGCATAAATCTTTCGCCTTTTACTAAAGATTTCCGTGGAGAGGAACATTTATGAGTATCAACTAATTTTTTGATGCCCTGCTTCACGGCGGGGCTTCCTTTCTCTGTGAAAATATAAGAATTGAATAAACTAAGGATTGTGAATGCTTAGAATCGCCAATCCATTGTGCGGTGTGAAGCATTTTACTAAGTATTTCCGTGTTAGATGCGTCCGCTACGGGTGGCGATTAGGGCGAAAATGACTGCATATGCGTTTGACAATGCTATTGGTTTTGTAGCACACCACCTGATTGCGCTATAGTCTATACAATACGACTGATTTGCGAATTACTTTCCTAATAGTTTTGCTAATGGTTTTGTTGTTCGCTTGGCTAGTGTCTTTGCTAATTATAACGCCACTTTCAAGATGTGCATGGTGCATATACATGGTATGATTAATCATTGTTCGTAAATAAAGTTTAGTGTGTTACAGGTACGGTATGCAGTTGCCAACAATGTTGTCTATTGCTGTATTACTGCACTGATCTCTGCGAACAATGATTGATATAAATGCATGTATAAATGCACATCTTGTAATTCGCTGTGGGTAAGAGCGTCTGCTAAATGCTTAAAATGTCAATTTAATAATGTAATCAGGCCTCCCGCGTGGTCCAGTGGTTACAAAATCACCGGTTCCGAGGGGCGCAATTAGCGCACCCCTCGTGCACAGGGGCGCCATAGCACCCCCCACCCCCGTCGAAAAATGGGGCGCCGTTTACGTGGCTTTTACGCCACTGGCTTTATAAAATCGTTTTCTTTTATTGTTTAAAAAAAAAAAAATATTTCAAATGTACAATCAATTCATTTAAAAGTTGGCATTCCAACTAAATAAAAACAAATCTTGATCTCATGAAGGTGTAATAGAGTTGGAAATGTCCTTGTTGAATTTAGTTACTTTCACCAAAATTGTTACTTTATTTTAATCTGTGTGGCTCAGTTGGTAGAGCACAGCGTTGGCAACGCTTAGGTTGTGGGTTCAATCCCCACTGGGACCACATATACTGAAAAATGTATGCATTCACTACTGTAAGTTGCTTTGGATAAAAGTGTCTGCTAAATGGCATATATTATTATCACAGTCCCTAATGTGTGCTGGTAACTTGTTCCAGGAATGTGTGCCTCTTACAGACACCACCATTTGACAGAATGTAGTCCTATGCCTAGGTACATTACAGTCTCCCCTAGTTAGCGCTCTGGTATTTATCCCATTATTGGGGGGTTTCTGGATGAAATCCTTTAACGGTGGGGGCAAGCCCATTTAAAACTTTAAAAACAAGACAAACATCCATGAAAGTTTGGTAACTGTCCATGTTGAAAATATTAAACTTATTTATGATATTACAATGATGGAAATAAAGAGATTTCCTATCCAAAATCTTGAATGTCTTCTTGAAGAGAGACATGATCGGTTTTAACGTGCTTGCTGTTGTGTGTGACCAGGTTGTATAGCAGCAAGTTATGTGAGAAAATATCATAGCGTGCATATAGGCTCTGGCTGACTCGGAGGTGAGAAAAGGTCTTACATGATGGAAATTTGACAGGTTGAATTGAATCATATTTGATTTTTTTAAATGTGTTCTAAGATTTGTGGGCAAATATAAACTGTTTCAGGCTCTCTCCATTTTACACATGGTTGTTGGCCCTTTGCTTTGAGTCTTTTTTGTTGAGATGTATTCTTTGAGCCAGTGGGTTACAGGTTTGCAGAACAAGCACCACTGTCCAGCTTTCAATACCTGACAAAATGGGGGGGGTGGGGGGGGGGGCAATATCTTAACTTTTAGTTTGATTTTTTATGTATTCACAATTTAACAAGCAATTCCCAAAGCATTACAATTTAATGAAATTCCAATCAATGAGGAAGGCTCATTTTTGCTAAATGATAAACATAGGAGAGACTTCAAAGAGCACAGTGTAAATTATATTTTTCATGCAAAAAAATGACCCATTTCTTTAAATGCAAATGACACATACCAAAAAACATACCATGCCATTGTGCTATTTTTCTATATCAAAGATGTATGAGATGTATGTAAATAATTTGAATCCACCTGAGGTATCTACTGTATGTCTGTCCTCATTAACATATCTGGGTATATACAGTATATCCTCCCCATTGTTATTAAAAATAGCTTTAAAGTTACCATAGAAAGTATAAAAGCTAACCTGTGTACAGTTAGCTTTTACAGAGTAGAATATCCACTGAGTGGTCTCATACTGCCTCTTCCACCCCCATCTGATTATGTTGATCAAGCAGGCACATTTCTTAATATCTAACTTAATTTGGGCAAGCAAGGATTCCTCTGACCACACTTGTCTGATTGTCTAGTATTCTCTCTGAAATTAGATTTCTGGCCATTTCATCTGAGGGCACTTCAAACCTGGATGAAGCATGATTAAAACATTTCATGGTGACTCATTGCAGCCTTCCTGGTAAAACCTCAGACTCCTCCACGATGTTCTATATTCAGGTGTTGGGCATACAAACATTGGCCTCAAGTTTGGAGAACTGAATGACCTGAAAAGAACAACAGCTCCTGAACATCCCATAGCTAGTTTGACTAGAGTCCACATTAAAAGTAGAAGTCACAGCGCCCGCACTGAGGAAACAGAACCTCAGGGTTATCCAGCAGGTTGAGCCCACCGTCCCCTCAACACTGGGCAGAATCTCAACAGATTTTGTGATCTCTGAGATATTAGATAGGTTGAGACCAATTCCCTTCCTCCTGCACTGTGGCTAATACAAATAAATTCAGCTGTGTACATAGCGGCCCATTACAGGGAGAAATGGCAAGCAATCCAGATGAACATAATAAAGTAGTGTTTTAGATTTTTTAAATAAAATGGACAGTCTTTATTGATGTAACCATATTCTGTTGTCTTTGTTGCTTGTGATTTGGCAACATGGTCGTAAGTGAGTAGTGTGGTGTGATGTGGAAGTGTCTTATGGTGTTGTGTAGTGTGGCGTGCTGTTCTTGTCTCATTGCTTTGGGGCAGAGTGGATGGCATGGCACCGTCATGAGGAGTGAGCGAGGAGAGGGGAGAGCGAATAAGAGAAAGGAGGAGTGAAGGAGACAAATCCTTATTTGGGATCAGAGAGGATATAACGGAGCCAGAAAGGATGATGGTCTGACACTTGTTAATCCAGCCTCCCAACTCACTCTGTTCTCCACCACCGAGGCATTGTTCACTGTGAATAAACACACTGCCTTGAAGACAAGGTGTGAGAGTGCAAAAGGCATGCCAGATAAACTGTGTCTTCTCCATTGGTGATCAGTCCAGTCATTTGAAATGCCTCAGTGTATCAGAACCTGAAGAGGCACTCAGAACCATAGTAGAGAGAGAGACGAAGAGGTAGGTCCCCCCTCCAATACACACACGTGCGCACACACACACACATATGGTTCTGAAAGTAAAATCCTGCAATATGGTATCTACCCAAACTTACTAATACCAAGTAACTCAAATACACCTGGGGCTTTATACTGACTCAGCCGTATGAAACTCCGACTAAGGGATGGAATATTATGTGATGTGTGTTGGGGCAAGTGTTTAATGTACTCTTACACTGACTGCTCTCATCAGTTTCCGTGTATAGGGAGGGATAGGCACACATGCATACAACCATGCACATGACTGCCCATGTGCATGTAAGGCTAGATAGTCAACCTCATGCATTCTTGATCAATGCTTCATTTTACATATATAGCTGAGTCTCTGAAATATGAGCTATAATCTTAATTTACAGGTGCCATTCAACATTTGTGTATGATTGTAACTTGATATTAAGTTTAATGAGGGAATAATTATTAAGCATTTCAAAATTAAGTACAGGGTAAAATCAATAACCCTGTATATCCCCGTAAGTCTGATTTATAAATTATTGGTGTACCCCAAAAAAAGCAAGGAGTATGATGCTCTCCAATAAGGAAAAGGGAAGACAGTGATAATGTTATGTATCCTCCATCAATATGTCAGTGTCCTTATTCTCTGGGGTTGCACTGACTAAGCAGTAAAATAAACTGTTCATGCAATTGCCACGAAGTGCTGAACGAGGCATAACACCAATATTCAATTCTGGGTTTTGGATTATTAACCCGCCCTTGTGTAACATAAGTGACAATGTTAGGGGGCCCCAGAATGCAGTCGCAGTTCGAAACTCGGCTGTGCCAGCCCGGCTCTGGCCATCTCGGAGGAGGCGGATCATTGCCAGCCTCAGGGTATTAGCTTGACCCATAGTGAATGAGCCCGTGGGGATGGCGAATCGAAAGAAATAGGGGGTACAATTAGCCACCAAAAAATCTGAAACAAAATATATATTTATTTTTTAAAGTGACAATGTTGGCTGATTGGTTGGCTTCCAAATTCTGGCACTTCTTTACATACAACATTGATTTTACTAACCAAGGGCCAGATTTACTAAGGAAATAGTCACAGTGCAATCACTATGTTGCGGTGTTGCTGTGTTGTGGTCGCAGATACTGGCACATTAATTAAATAAAAGCCAAATAATAATTTTCTGAGGCAATTTATTTTTGCCCATTTGTATGTCATGGTAGTTACTGAAATGAAACTGCTTTGACTAATTGAAGTGCAGCTCAGTGATAAATGAATGTGTTGTTGATTCATGTCAGTTGAACGTGGAGAGAAATGTCTCTCACAGACCAAATGCATGTCAGATTAGGGTGCATTTTGTCATCTGTATTTGATAAACTAGGCAAACAACACCTTGAATGACCATAGCATAATTGGTGAAAAACAGCAGTGTCTTCAGGGAAGATCTTTGAATGAATTTATTACCATAGCTCGTTGTTGTTGTGTGTGCTACAGTGAGTGGAAAAGTAAGATGGGAGGGCAGTGAGTCTCTTCTTGGTTGGATTGGATGAGTCCAGGACAGGGTTACGGGATCTGTGACACAGTTTGCACCCCAGTGCGGGTATAGGGATATTTACTTACTATTAACCAGTGAATAATAATCAATTGAGCTCAAAGCTCTAGAACTGTGTTATTGTCTACTCACACTTTAATCAGACCCATTAAGAATACTATTGGGTAGGTGAAATAGGAAATTGAATACAAATAATAAAATAATGACCTATGAATGTGATTCATAGCCAGGAGTAATGTATTTTTTTTGTGCTGGCCTTGGTTGAGATCACCCTTGTGTGCACAGCTGTATACATACTGTAACTAAGAAACAATCACTCATAGAGCCAACACTGATGCAAACAGAGATTATAACACAAACTGGTATTGTCCAACAGACAACACCCGGCCTAGAGAGGCGCTTGTATATATACTGAACCTCACAACAGTGAATCAGTGATCCCTACAAAGCACCTGGATTCTGTTTCAGTTTTTCAGCGTTTTCTTTAATTTAGTGCATTTCTGCAATGTAACATGTGGAGCGAACTATACTGGAGCTGGAATTGCACTTGTAAAGATTTTTATCAAATTGGGTTCTTCTTAAAATCAACTACACGGCTAGAAAATATGGAAAGGTTATTTAGAAATAAAGTTAAATAAAGACTAAATAAAGGTGTATGTTTGAAATATGTTTTTAACATAACAGTGCTGATTATGGGACTTTAAAACCATGAGGGCATTTTCAAAAAAATATTAACATGGTCAAATGCAACCTTGTTAATAGTTGCATTTAAAGGCTAATTGATTGCATAGTTCATTAGTTAAATGCATGTTAAGTTATGTTGTCACATTTTCACTCTGTCTGGTTTGTAAGAAGTTTTTTGCTTGTGCGTGGTATGTTCTACTTGTAGTGGCTCTGTAAACTTTTACACTTTTAAACTTTTTCCGCACAAATATTTGATGCCTATTCATTTATTTTAGGCTAGTAAGCTAGATATGGACCATTTTTGTAAACATTTGTTTCAGGCAAACCTGACGTATTCCATTCATAAACAAACAATTCACTGGGTGACCTTTATTAATTCCCCAAACACCTGGATTAATGTTTTACCCATTTAGGCATTTGTTTATTGAAGGGATCAGGGTTCAAATCCTTTAAAAAAAAATGTTTTCTCTTAATTGTATCATTTAAAACTTTCCATTTAGAAATTATTTTCCCCCATTTGACTTCTGGTCTTTCTGTCTATCAGGTCGCATTCCATTTGCCATTTGTATTCATCCTTTGCCATTTTTTTTTCATATTCAACCATAACTTGATATATCCACTGGTAAGTTTACAGGAGACAGTGTTTTGAGTTGCCATTTTGCATGCTAATGACCCCAAGGTGAGTAGCTGAAAAGCTAGAAATCATTCGGAGGCTTAAAAGTGAAAAATAAATGGAGATAATTTGATAGAGAGTGCAATAGCTGGGATGTATATCGCATTGGAGACTGGATCATCACTAAGCCATAAAAGGAGAATAGGTCTCACATTTAATCCTCCCCTTGGTTTAAGCTTATACAGGTAGACTAGACTCTAGTCACAGAAATGTGCCCTCTGCACACAGTTGTCAATCACTGTGAATGAGTTGGTGATTAATTCACCCTTAGTATAATGGGAAACAAGCGTATTATTTTTTTGCACTACATTGTAATCAATAATAGGCCTTGATTCTAGGCCTTGATTTTGTGAATATATTGTATTTTAATAGCATTTTTTAAATTAATAATCAACCACTAGGTTAAAATACCAGACTTTTTGACAAGAAGTTTTGTATGTATAAACCAGTGTATATTGATTAAACCCATCAGTTTTTACCTTACAGGCCTTCTAAACAAGCAGTTGTGGCAGCAGTTGCATGCTGTGTCTTCCTCTCTCTCTCATAATTTACGTAACTGCCCCATTTTTGACAGTAGTAGTTGTGCACACTGGTAGTGTGGTAACAGGGAAGACCTTCACTACAAGGAGCAATCGTCTCATACTTCAACCCTTTAATTTACTTCAATTTCCAAGGAGGGCAGGGAAATCTTTTCTAGAGCAAAGAATATTTACAATTTCAGTGATTTCCAAACCAAGATTTGTTGTGGCTTAAAGAAATCTCAAGTAAGTGATGTGCTAAAACTTGCTTTTGTGTGTTTTTACAATTATACAATATACTTTATACATTGTCTTTTTTCAATAATGGATTTTGTCTATGGTGTACATTACACTTCTGCACCATATGATTCTTAAAATACATTCCATTGTTTGATTAGGAAATATAAATAGAATATAATTTCACATTGGACATTGGATTTTGGATCACGACTGAAGATTAACCCTGAATCGAAGGCCCAGTATATCCTTATTACAGTGGAGGGGTGTAAACTTCTGAGCACCTGGCATGTGAACACTAGAGGCCCATCTAACAGCCACACTCATTGTTGCGTAAGCCCATCAGGAACACAGCTAGAGAGAACCTGTCTTTTGGGATGTAATCCCCCTGCTTTGTTTCCTGGGGCCTTCTGGAAACAGAGTCACATGATGTGCCAGACATGATGTGACCCCCAGTGTGGTTTCCCCATTACTGCCTTGAGCTTTCAATCTTTCATAGCTATTTTATACAGACACTGTGAATGCTAGCAGCCTAATATTTGCAATCTTCAAAGAAATATTATTTTGGATGTACAACGCAATACTCCAAGGCCTCTGTGTTCTGCATCTTGTTCCTTTTTTCATTTGTTGACATGGCGCTGTCTCATGTCACTGCTTTCCTTCAGTCCACTCCCTCCAGCTACTATTTTGAAGGTGTATTAGAGAATGAGGCATGCTTTTTGGAGAGAGCCTTACTATGACTGAGATGGGCCGGGAGCTAGTGTCTTTTCATTCAGCGAGTCAGGACTCCCTTCACTTTCTCTTTCTCTCTCCCTCCCTCTCTCTCTCTCTCTCTCTCTCTCTCTCTCACTCTCTCTCTACACTCACACACACACACCTCTCTCTCTCTCTCTCTCTCTCTCTCTCTCTCACACACTCACACTCACTCACTCTCTCACACACACACACAGACCTTTCCCTCTAGCACGAGTAAACAGTCCACTCTCTGTGGCTTACACTAAGCACACCTTTTCAAGACTTACCGTGCATTGACTTAACACTGTCCAGCCACAATGTGAGTGTTTGACTTTTTATTTCTGTTTCAACAGTCAGTATTCTCCCAAAAACCTTAACAATGAAGCCTTGGACATCAGTCTAAGAAGAGTTTCAGTAACACTGGAATTATGTGAAGCAACTGGGTAACTGGGTGACTATACAGTATTTATTGAAAGGTTTTTAAAATCTTTACTTGGTTTATTTTGCCTATACCTTTATCTCACACTTGTGGACATCCTCCAGAACCTGGACGTTATGGAATAGATCTTAAGATTAAGGTAGCATTTTGGGGGAGTAATTATGCAGGTATAATAGGAGATATAATACAAATAGAGATAGTTAGGAATAAAGAGGAAAGGAAACTGGTTAAGGGTTCTCTCGCCAAACCAATGCTATAGTGAGTGTAGTTGTTGCCTGTGGAATATATCATATCAAGGGATTTAATGTAGGAGATCAGAATATAAGCAGCCAAGACTATTCATTTTATCTGAGTGACGTGGTGTGCCAATTAATCAATGGGAAAAAAGCCTTGAGTTACCTCAATGTATTGTTGGGTGGAAGAATCAACACAGAGATCAGCATTACACAAGGTTGTCCATTGTAAAATGTGAAGCACTATCTCACCACTGATACTGTGTCTGCTCAATTATTTCTTGTGGTGTGTTGTCCTGTATGGATGAGAAAGTCAGGCAACGAGCACACCTGGAGGCCTGTTGACGTCATCAACACAGAAATCAAATGAACAAATTAATGACAAAGGGGAGACCTTTGTCGATATTAATCCCCTCATAATGGAGGTACATACAGAACATGTAGCCATTACAGACCAGGCTGAAGGCAAGAAATGCGTCAAAAGATCAAAGCTCTGTATAAATAGTACTGCAATACTGCAAGAGACTGAAAAACAGAGAACCACGCAAGAGAGCCCCGGCCCCGACTGTGCCATCGGTTCATCTGAACGGTTATGTGATCCTTGTTAATCAAACCGCTATAAACATATTCAACAAATATTTCCGGTCTGAAAGTTGAAGTCATAGTGTTAGGAATCACACTTTGGCAACGCTCACAAAATCCAATCAGTGGCCGTGTTTCCTCTCTGAGCTGGACAGTTATGTCATCGGCTTTGACGTGGCGAGGTAATTGCTTATGGCTGAATGACAAAGTGTTCATGGCAGTACGTAAATTGGAATCCCGAGGTGAGAGGTTGTGGGGGATGTGCTCTGCGAGGGGCATGGCAGAGTTAAAGGGAAGCTCCAGCGCTCTCCGTGAAGTACAAAGCAAAAGGCCCCGGAGCAAGCCTGGCTGACCGGGCAGAGATTGGTAGAGCAGGGTCTGAAACACCTGTCTGGGCATATGTCCATCAAGACTCTGTGGAAACCACCAGTTCAGGCTTCACTTCAGACAGGGAATGACAGTGTGATACTGTGAGACCAGGCCATAGCGATAGTTCCTAATGTCAGGTGCTGGGTTTGTGCAATAGGGGCAAGCTCACTATGTTCCCAAATAGCTGTCAGGGCTTTTAAGTTTGGCCAGGGATGTCTAATGTTTTGTACTTCGCTCTTCACCTCCACTCGCTAGACCTTGCACAATGTTATCGCTACCTCGTAAGACGGAAATTATAACTGTGCTAATGCTGCTCGGAGGCTAGTTGGTTATAAGTATAGTTCAGATCTGAGAGAGGACCAGCCTAAAGATGTCTAGTAAATCAGGAACATTTCTTTAAACGAATAAACTTTTATTCTGAAGCTAATTTTCTAAACTGACGGCATTTTGGGGGCGAGAGGACATTTGTATAAATTAATTTGGGACAAGTCTTTGACTCATACGCAATGCATGAAAGTGTAATTAAAATTTGAATACGTGGTATCTTGATGTTTAAATGTTTCATATTCCCCCATTTTATGACATTAAAAATAGGAGCATATTGCACAGAAAAAACTGCATGCGCTGGCATATGAGCTGTATCCCAATTACATTTCAAAAGCCGTCAGAACTGCAGGGTTTCTCCCCTTCTGCGCGATAGCCAAGCTTTTCTGCTAGAGCTAGAGCAATGAGACAGGCCTAGACATACAATTGGACCTTACAAATTGGGAAGAAAAGAAGGGTATAAAACAGAAGAAGAAAAACAGGCCCACCACGGCTATTTTCGCATATGCTGTAATGTTAACTATAACACTCCTTGCAGCACAGTCTGTATTTTTCCTGATAAACACTGTGCAGATGCACTTGAGAGCACAGTAGCTTGTGTGAACATAATGAGACAATGCTATCCTATTAGGCAACCAGCATTTTTCTACCCATTTTGTTGTGTGCAGCTCCAGGTTCCATTTAGTTCCATGTGCTGTAGGCTTGTGCACCAAACATTGTGCTGTGAAAGCCAAATCACAATTCATTTAAATAAATATAAATGAATGAATGTGCATGTATTCCTGTTTTTTAGTATTGTTCCACATTAAAATAAAGATGATAGATACAACCTTATGATTACTGTTGTGACATACTGTATATGTAGCAAGTTTACAAAATTATCCACATAGTTTTGTTTTTGCCAAGCACGTGTAAACCTCCATGCGCTTACATGTTTTGATGTGCAAAGAAAAACATTTGTCAGAAGAGAAAACCGATGGCACTGTTAACACTGATAATACTGTGTTTTCAAGTTTTTATTTAAGAATTTGAATTCATATATCATCTTAGATGATTTATGCTTAAAAATGAATTTAAGAAGGAAAAAAAATCAGTTATCAAAAATTAGTGATAGTGCATTGACTTTTATCTATTTAATTTAATTTAAATGATTTAATCTATAATTAAGTTTATCTCTGCTCATATTGACTTCAGACATCATGTTATGGCTGGCAGATGCTCTCTAATATCACATCCCATCACATGCTCTCTAGCATTTTGTTTGCTATGGGATAGAAATTCATTATTTATGTCCAGTTTTTTGTCATGGAATTGTCTAAAAAAAGTAAAAATGCCATTTTAAAAATTAATATTACTTGTGTATTTGTTATTAATTGTGTATTCGACTGTGAGAGTCAACAAAAGAAAAGATTTACCTTTCCTGGAATTTCAGAAGCTATTACTCGCATACTTCCATAAATGAGCAGCATCAACAATGGCAGAGATATTTGAAAAACATTTGTTCTTTCACAAATAGCTAAAGCTTTTGTGTGGCTTGATTCTCCCAACAAAATTTGAACAAAACCCAGGCCCTGGAAGGTCTGCAATAAAAACAAGGTGCATTTATCTCTTGAGTGCCCACAGTGGAACTAGCACATTGTTCTGTGATAAAGGTAGTGTTTGGCACTCATTTTGGGGGATTTTATATCTGATGTTTTATCATTGTGTGGGCATGTGTGCATTGTAGTTTTATCTGGTAGTTTCCTGCTGGAGGAGGAAGGACATTGGTCTCTGACCTTGAGCCATGCATAATGTGAAGTTGTGCAACGTGTGGCACCGTCCGCACCCCATCAAACCTCTGTGAGGGAGGTTGGGGCACGTCATGTTATGCAACTCTGTCAGCCTTGCAGGAACAATTACATTTGCACAAAAAGAAAAGCACAGGCAAGTGCACTGAACTGGAGTTGGAGAGTAACAACCATTGACAGGGGTATGAATATTTCAGCTAAAATGGCAGTATGTTTCCAGCATAGCACTTTAAATGAAAGAAACCCCTCTCAAACTAAATGCTTTGCCTGGGCGCAAAACCTTTCCAAAGACAAAGACCGGGTATTGAAGAAACAGAATCTTTCTTTTCATTTCCCTCCAGGATGTGCAATCTCTATACAACAATACTGTAGTACAGCATTTTCTGAATGGTCTAAACATTTTGTATTGTAGAGTAAAGGTGACATTATAGAAACATTATAAGAAGGAAAGCCATTGTTTAAAAACACGGCAGGTTATGCAACCAATAGAAGCTGAATGTGTCACAGCAATTAAGTAACAAAAAAACATCCTTCAGGTGATACATGGGGTTCAATTAACCATAATGCAAAACGGATGTACACATTGTTTGTTTCAGGACAATGTAAGAAAATAATCCAATCATTGTAGTTGCTTGAAATACATACAGGTAACTGCCAAAATAAAGGAAACGCCAACATAAAGTGTCTTGATAGGGCGTTGGGCCGCCACGGCCACCAGAACAGCTTCAGTGCACGTTGACATAGATTCTACAAGTGTCTGGATCTCTATTTGAGGGATGAAAAATATTCTTCCTTGGGAAATTACATAATTTGATGTTTTGTTGGAGGTGGAAAACGCTGTCACGTGTGCCGCTCCAGAATCTCCTATAAGTGTTCAATTGGGTTTGGATCTGGTGACTGAGATGGCCATGGCATATGGTTTACATTGTTTTCATGTTCATCAAACCATTCAGTGACCACTTGTGCCCTGTGGATGTGGGCATTGTCATCCTAGAAGTGACCACTCCCATCAGAATAGCATTGTATTTATTGCCGTTCACCTGGCCCTCTAAGGGGTTGAGTGAATCTAATCCTGACCGTGTCAGGAAAATGCACCCTACACCATAACAGAGCTGCCAGAACCCTTCACCGTGGAAACAAGCACATTTATTAAAACATCAATGTCAATCATATAATCAGGTATTTATTTCACCATTTGGCCCGTTTCGTGAAAATCAAGGACAAATTACTCTTCTTTTCTCCGTTTGTTCCTTTGGTGGTGTAAGTAAAAGCGATGGAGGTCTATTTCAAAGATTTGTATCTTTTATCAGAACACATATGAATCAAAAATATCTTGTGCATTCTAATCTAATTCAATATTTTTAAATTATTTACATTTTTCATCAATGCCAATCAGATAATCCCCAAATCACCAAAAGAAGAAACGGAGTCATCCGTCTTTGATATTCATGAAACAGGGGCCAAATGGTGAAGTAAATATCAGGGGATTATTACATTGTAGTCTTCCAGAGTGCTTAATGAACCAATGATCCAGATGAGCACTGACTGCGAGAACAAAGTGTTTTTGAAGACGAGGCTTTGTGAGTGGATGGAAGGTTGTGTGCTCATGGAAAGCTGGGGAGACCCGACTCTCTTTGATCCCTGTGTGCCAGTGAGTACACCTGCTTATCATTCGTCCTCCTGATAGCAAGGTAATATTCCGGACAGCTTCAAGCCAAGTACCACCTCTGGTTATCGCAAGGCTGCCATCAGTTTGTCCATTTTATTTGACTGTGATCAGATTGGTATCAGTTTTCTCTTTGACTGTTTATATACATGTATTGACAGCACTGGATGTTCGGACCTACCAGGGTGAACAGACAAACTCGAAATTTGCTGTGCACGATAAGACACAGCACTAAAAGCATTTATTTCCATGCCATAGCCCATTGACTGTTGAATGAAGTAATATATTAGGAACTGTTGAAAATGTAAACTCAATTTTTGGTACATGATAAATGTCATAAAGTAAGTCGTGTGTAGTATGGTAGAAGTGCACTCAGTACACTCTTGTATTTTTATTGTGATTAATATATATATATTAATATATATTGTGATTTATATACTGGTTAAAGCGATCATTTTTTAAAGGATATGCATGGTTTTTGCTGAGATGATCAACACAGAAATCTTTTTCATCAGGTGTGTCATATGTGAAGACACTGCAACAGTGATGTTGGACATTGTTTTTTTGTTTTGTTTTACATTTAATTAACAAAACATGTATGCAGGCTATTCACTTTTTGTTCCATGAGAGGAGGCAGAAAAGAGATTTTTTATCATAAAGTCTGAAATGGACCATATTGGAGTCTGCACTTGACTAATTTAGGCATGTAATTGTGTCAGTTTTCAGCCAGGGTTATCAATATTGTTGTTTGTTTTCACAATTCTGTGTTTTATGTTGATGGTGATGATGAGGTTAAACAAGTCTATTACCCTCACAATATTCTAGACGCCTAACTAATCAGCAAGGGGACAGTGACAAGAGGAAGACTTGTTCAAATTAATTGCCCTCTGGTGCCATCACCTAGCAACATTGCGTTTTCTTCAGTTGAGAGATTACACTGTTAATAAATATGGAAAATTTGTATTTTTAAAGGGCTGTAATTAAAAAATGACACTGGAATGTTAAAGCTGTAGGATGTGTAACAATCAAACCATAACAATAACCATAATCATAATCAAGCAATGCTGACAGATGACAAATGTTGACATGTTTTACATACATGCTAAGTATAACCACACCAGCAGAAATTTGTATTGTTATTTTTGCTGTTTTAGTACTGCAATTAATTGTGAATAAAAAAGATTTTCTCCCAATTTAGTAGCCAATTACATCCTCTCTTTTTCATGTCAATATCCCCCTCATATTGTGAGTTCACTGCTGTAGCCCTGTGATCAGCAGTGACAAAGGCGAAGTATCGTCTCCGCCAAGCTGTCGACCGTAACTCTGGTACCCCACAGCTACTCCTATATGCAGCGAACTCATGTTGGCTTCCCTCCCCCCTTCCTGGGGCGGACAGCCAATTCCGCCCCCCTAGCGGCACTCCTGGCCGTTGAAGAGCCGACTGAAGGGAATGTTATTTTGAATCTCATGATTAATAGCATGGAATCGAAACAGATTACTTTGAATCTGTAAAAAATAGTGAAATTAATAGAAAATAGTAGAAATGGCTCGCGGTGGTGAGTGGATGTTGTCGCCTCACAGCAAGACCGGGTTCGGAAGGCCATGAATGTGTTATTTTGAATCTCATGATTAATAGCATGATTAATCCATAATTGAAACAGATTACTTTGAATCTGTAAAAAAATAGTAATAGAAATTAATAGAAAATAGTAGAAATGAGTAAATTAGATGATATTCAGAGGTAAAAATGCCTTGTGTTTTATTTCCCAACCCACTGCTACTTTTGTGATAAATGTCTTACTGTGATGAATATATATGCTAGTTAAGCTGTTCTGATATGGAAAGAATGTGCTTTATGATGTGCTTATAAAATAGTTTGTGTTAGTTTACCATCTAGCATTAATTTATAATGTTACTGAATATGTAGATGTTTTCATTACTATTGGAATATAGGATTTGAAAAGCAGAAGAGAAAACAAATAAATTAAAAATAAATAAACTAATCAAATAGTTAAAGGTAGCACACAGACTTCGACAAATCTCTATTTATTACTCTTGACTCCTTCATTTATTATTTCATGCAGATTATCAATACCTAGAATTCTATCTGTATTTTTAGTCAGATGGACTTTTGTGGTTTTGTTGAAGCTTGTGGATAACACACAAAAATACATGCTCAAGCTTTTAAAGGCTTTTAGTAAATGTATGATTGGTTTAATGAAAAAATAGTTAGCATTGAAAATATTAATGTAGTTAGCATTCAAACATTAAATGTTATATTTTTTTAAATGTTTTTTAAACATTGTTAGGACTCGTAAATGGCTGCCAAGTTAGGAGTACTTTTAAGTCTAAAGAATATTGATAACTAGCTTTTAGTCCTAAGTGTAAATGTAGGACCAGATGAAGACCACTTAACTTGCTGATGTTTCATGACGAACAGTGTCTAAGCTGATGTTGGCATGGAACTCAATTTTTGAAAACACTCAAACGGTTTCAAAAGTCTGTTGTCTTTTGCAAATTGCAAAAAAAATGGAAATAATTTCACTTTGATTATCTTGTATTGATGATTGGTGATTTGATTAATTCATAACAGTCATAATTAATATAAGTGAAATTTGTCCTGTGAACAAACTAATTTATTCATTGTTTTATTTTTAGCATTAATTGATTAACATACTGATAATATTTCAATGCCCCTTTAAGGATAAAAAATGAGAGCAGTCATAATGACCTGAAATTATATAATTATGGAGTCTTTTTAGAGTCCTCACGAATTGACTCCTCAATTAATTTCCCCAAAACTGCTACGATTGTGAAAAGGTTACAAACACTTTTTTTTCCAGAATATTACCAGCAACACTATTGGGGAAATGAATGGAGAAGGTGCAGACTCTGCAGACCGCAGATGTTTGGTCAGCAAGCAGTTGATGAGGAAATGTGAAATCACATTTTACCAGCATATTAGGCTCTGCAGTCCACACTTTGGCCTGGTCTTTGAATTGTGGGATATCATTTTACAGGACAAAAGGAGGGAGTCTTTTAAAATGAGAAATGACTTGAGGTGCAATCTGATTGTAATGATCCTATATGACTGTTGCTCACTATCACAGAAACAGCACAGAGGTCATCTTTCAACCGTATTTCCAGGACAGACATGCAATTTCCACCACCATAGAAATAAATGTAATTACACAAATCTATCTGGAAAGCCTTCATTTATTTTTCAGTTTGCCCCAGCCTGAACTTTTATCGCAAAAATATTATTGATATGCTAAATATTATTGATATGCTAAATATTTTTGTGCAAGCCTCGTAAGCAAAATATCCTACCATAGATGGATAGATCGGATACTTTATTGCCACACAACAATGGTTGGTGGAATTCATTTTCAGTAGCTACAGCTTGCTCGGGAGCTTTCTCAACTCACACAAACAATAGACAAAGACAATTCAGTGCAGTACAGTATTAAAGTACAAGATGTGGTAAACCTATTCAAATCTGCATGTTCAGAGCATTAGTGGATCCTCATTCTGCATGGGGCAGTGAGGTAATGTAAGTCTCTGTAGTAAAGATTTTGATGTGTAAACTTCCGATGTGTCTATCCTGTCATGTAATAGACACTTCAATAAGAAAATTGATCAGCTTTTAGCAAGTGTTCAACAACTACACTAAAAATGAGCATGCCACTTGAAAATGATAAACATCCAGCAGCTGTGTGTGTAGCGGAGGAGCTTCGATACATACGTTAACACGTGAGTATCCAAATTGCACAGACCAAAGCTGTGGTGTCTGTTGAGGTATTTTCAGGGATCGTTTTACCATCTGTTTTGAACTTTTATTCTTGTATGATTCTTCAGAGCATGTGAACGTACCACTTTGTGTCAAAATCAATAAAGAAGCCTCAGTTTAGTTCAGTTTAGAGGAGCTGGGAATAGGAGACCTTCTGAGGCCATAGGCATAGATTTTTAGGGGGGGGAACGCAATTGGGGGGCCCAATATTGAGAGTGGGAGGTAACGCCCCCAATATTATCCGACCTCTCAATCTTGTATTAAACACATTGACGTCACCAAAGCAAATGTTTGAAAACAGACATGTTTGCTTTGTTACTATCGTGCTATGGTATTGTCTCCCTCACCCCGATTAAAAATAAAGACGGATGGAGGGGGGGACTATACAGTCCCACAGATGTTTGTTCTGTGCTTAATTTGGATGGGATGTGCTGGGTGCTGTCATTCGCTATGAGGATAGGTAAGTAGTTAAAATCAGATTGTTATGCAGATGGATGCCCATATCATTACTCTCCTAGAAGGTCCATGAACACTCAATTTCATCTAAATGAATGTTCTGTGAGTCAACTCCAGCAAGCTACCCTGCAGATTTCTTTGCAGAATTGTGATCATGCTAACTAGCTGTGAGGTTAACAAACTCACTAGGTGTTCCACGTATTACCAACTCTTGTTTAAACTACCCTCATTCAGACTGAAAAGAATGTCAGGAAATAGGCAGAAAACAGACATAAGATATTTCCTTCTACAGAAGCATCATGTGAGTGTTAGTCTTTTTGGCTAGATAAATTCCTGACGGGTTTAACCTAACACAAGCACAAACTTTATCTCTGGGATAGAACAGTTATCTGTAAGGAATTCATTTAAAAAACTGTGACAGATGCAAAAATGTGTTTGGATCTGTCCAATAACAGTAATGAAAATAACTATTGTACGGGCGTCTGTGGGATGCTCTGCTTAGGCAGAGACAAAGCTACTAGGGTAAAGATTTATTCATCCCTTCATCAATATATTCATTTTTTTAAAATAGCATGTATGATTAAATGAAGAATTTGTTTCTGTTATTAATTCATGTTTTTCTTTTTTCTTTGAGGCATACTTTTTTTTGGATGCTGGATAAGAATACGTGTCTTTTTAGACCCTTTAAGTTTGTATATTGTAGTATTGTTACTTTTCAATGTAATTTTTCCTTTTGCCTTTTGATGGTGTAGGAAACTACTCACTGCCAAAAAATTAACATTATTTTTAAGTTTTTTGTAACCTAAACTTTTTTTTTATCCTTTGGCAGTTTACCGCTTACCTTTGTACCATTTCAGGTTATTCACTGGACTGGAACTGCTTAAATTTCAATAAAAACTGGAAAATGGGGGTGTTCTAAAACTTTTGACCGGTAGTGTAGGTCAGTTGGATTTGCAGATGGCAGTAGCTTAAGATGGGTGTCAGAGTGCGAAATAGAGGGAGGGAAGGGGGTTCTGATGAGGGGCTCAATAATTCTTTTGAACAAACAGAATTACTTTGAATTGCATTTTTAATCTTGAAAAGCGTCTTCCCCTTATGTTATGTTATGTTATGTTATTATTGTGCTGCAGGTTGTGCTGCAGGCTGTAGCTTCACCAGCAGATTAGGGCAGATATGAGGCAGATGAACCCAGGTGTGACCCAGCTATTTCCTCCATGGCTGACAGTACTGGCCATTCATCTTAGAGCCTCATAGTCGATGGACGGCCAGACACCCAGAGGTAGAGGAGTGCAGGGCATGAGACAGCCTATAGGGAGAGAGGATAGTCTGTAAGTGGGGGGTTGTGTGGTTGAGGGCCTGACTTGTCATTACCCGTACAACTTACAGGCTTAAATTGGGACCCAGCGGAGGGAGAGGAGAGATCTCAGAGTAGATGAGGACAGAGAACATTAGGTGGGCCGCAGAGTTTTGGATGATTTAATGTGAATGGATTGCACTGGCCAAGGAGGTTACTGAAGAGTGGATTCTTTGCCAAGAAGTGGCAGGTGCGGGCAGCATATCGTTCTGGAAAAGAGGAGAGCGAAATAAAAACTAAATAAAGAGAGATTATCCAACATTACATTTATTTGCTCAAGAAATAAATGAAAAAGTGAAAAGAAATTGAATATGTACAAATAAATGTTATAATCAAAGTAGGTGAAATGCCCAGGGGTTATTTTTTATCAACCAATGGGCTCTACTTTAGTAATGCTCATATGCTTTTTAGAAATGATAGAAATTATAAGAGTGTTGGCTTTACTAAACCATCAGTGGAACCTGCTATACACAGCTCAGCAAGCATATTTGGTGATGGTCATTACGTGGTCATAATGAGGCACATTTTAGTCCAGCAGTGGTGCTCCATTAGGTCCTTGTTGTTGTTGGGAGAATATACTGGCCATTCCATTACCCACAGAGTTTTCCAAATGCAGGCCACGTTGCCATGCATAAACACAAGATCACTATTGCACACAGTACAGTACAAGAATATTGGGCTCAATTCAACCAATATTTTCCCTTTGCTCATAATTAAATGGTAAGTTTTCATTTTGTTTACTTCACAAGCACAGATTGGTGTATCCATCGATCACAAAAATGAATAAAACAGAAATGAATGAAACAAATGTTGAGTGAATCTGCCATTTTCTCTATAACATTTTTCAATCAAGGAGCCACCATCCATTTCTTGGAGGGGGTGTCCTCTCCAATATTTAATATGTGGTTACGCCCTTGCTGTGGTCACACTGGAATCCATTAAACTACAGTTAAAGTAAGTGAGTTTGTAACTCAACGTAACATTACGGCAATTTTCATTTGGGCAGTTTCTGTTGGAATGTGTACATTTGTACCCTGGTATGAAGTGTTGCCCTAAGCTGGTCATTCAGAACCAAGCTGCCATGTGTACAGTAGGCTCTGCTGCCTTCATCCTGGAGCCTCTGACCAGCTGTTTGGGAGTTGATCTGGCCACTGTGACACCCAGATGTATTTGCAGCTGTTGATGTGTTTATCCCATAGATTCCACATTCAGATATACCTATCATGTGCAGGGGTGATGACACGTGACCTTGATGGTTTATAACCCGTTTAAATGTATCGTGATTTTTGGTTCGCACAGATGACCTTGAACCTGGACATGGACATTTCTGCCCTCTGCATGAGCTCCTCCTCGCCTCTACCTTCTTCATGCCATTTTTCTCAGTCATAATTACTGCTATTTTACTGGCTTTGAAGCCACTGTCAAATGTGCAGAACTGCATGCCAGTCTCGTGGATCTCATTCACATTTTCACATCTTAAACCATTCTACCAGGTATGTTACAAATAGTTTGTCATGTTTTGAGACGTTTGTTCTGTTTGTTTTTGTATTTTGTTATTTTTTGATCATCATTCACTGTGCCGATTGTGTGTAAGCCAGAGTTTGTTTGTATTTTCCAAGACACCCCTTCTGATTGACTTCGAGTTTTGCCTTCCGATTTTGTTTGTTTGCCTTTCTGATTATTTGGTTTTAGATTTTTGGACTGCCTATTTGACTACTCTTTTGGATTTCGATTTTGTACCTTATCTAACTCTGACTATCGGCTTTTGAACCTTGCTTGATCATTAAACGTTCCTTTACTGCCTTATCCTGGTCTGCGTCTGGGTCCCTGTTCGGTTCCTCACAGTTTGGTTGTTACAAAGTTAGGTGAATTAAAAAATATTGTAATGAAAATTTGTGAATATATTATTCTGGTAACATACAGTGGGCAAGATTATTTGTCATTTTTTAAATTCATAAAATTAATTCAAACTTATTTTAATATATTTCAGGCCTCCTTAAAGACAGATATTATTAATGCAAGCCAACCTGCCATTACCAAAATGTAATCATGGTCTTTCAGAAATGCAGAGTAAAGGTAATTACCATATGCGGCAATGAAACAAAAGTATGAACTTGCCATCATTATCAGCCTTTCAGTGAACAGGCCCCTCCCAGAATGAGGTCAGTGATCTCTGGTAAAGAGCATATTCATTATGTTCTGAGTGAACAGTCACATCTACATCTGACCGTTCATTTATAATAATAATAATAATAGCGCTTTATTTATAAAGAACTTTTCTCGCAGTAAGTAAAGTGCTTTAAAAGTGGGTTACAAAACAATACACAAATAACATTTTACATTTCATTTTACATTTTAAGCATTTAGCAGACGCTAAAATAAAAGACATATACAATAAAACTGACAGATTAAGATAAAATAGAAATAAAAACAAGCAATCACAGAGAAATTAAAGCAAGACTGTAGACCCTCTATAATAAGGGGATCGTGTCTCGAGTTTGAAAGGCCACTTCACAGGATTAATATGTGTATGATTCACATTGTAATCAGCACTGCATTGTCTAGTTGAGAGTTATGGGATTGCTCTGCAGTATAATGCAGCTCTGTGACTGCGCTATAACACCTACGGAAGACGTCACCATCAGCTTGTGTTTTGCCTCCATGAGCAGAGCGCATCCTTGGCCCGGCCGCTCCTTTAGTGCTCACACAAAGCTGGCCCTGGAATGTCTTTGCTTTCAACAGTTCACTGCAGAGCTTTATCCTCCTCCTTTCAATACACAGGATGTGTTCAACAGGCTGACTTCCACAAAGCATCCCACTTCCCACAAAGGGGCTAATTGGGAGCCAAGTACTGAACTTCTACCGTACATTCTACATTCAGCCGTACATGTACACTTCTGTGAGCCATTGTAAAAGTTAGGCATGTAGGCTGAGATCTGGAAAAATGTTCAGTTTTTCAGTTCAGTTCAGTTGTGCTTTTTTGTCTTTGTTTTTGACCGGTCATCTTCAGATTCTGGGCTGCTGTGCCACATGGGATGGATTTGCAATTCACTCACCAGCCGATTCATGAATCGAGCCTTCCAAACTTGAAACAAAAAATGTGTTTACGTAACCATTGCCACTGTTGCCATGGAGAAATGTTAAGGCAAATAAAAATCCACAGCAGCAGCTGCTGCACCATGAACAGGTGAAGCCTGGACAATGTTGAGCAATATGGGCCCGTCACAGCATCAGGCAGACTAAGCGGGCATGTGCACTTGGCTGTCAACAATGGCTGTCTTATCCATGGGGATCCTAGTTTGCAGGTTCAAGAAGCAGGAAATGGCAGTGATTCACATAGCTGTTTTGGTCTTCCAGTTATCACCAGACCTCCCCTCTGTTCAATAACAACTGTTCAACTGCATTTCAGGCAATTTATTAGGTATTTACATGTACATATTTGATCATTTTCTCTGTCAAGACTTTCAAATTATAGAAGATGGGGAAGCACTAACAATGCAGAGAGGGTTAATTGAAGCAGAGTGGTCTTGGATATCTTCTTCAAATCGAATCCTTGTTCAGTTCCAATTATTGTGATGCATGTTGTTATTTTGCAGCTTTCCAAACATGTTGTTTCAGCTTAATTCTTGTGAGAGTGCTGTTCTGGGGTAAAAAAAGGGAAGCCGCTGTGGCTGTGGGCTTTCTGATTAAATCAATCATCACTATGTGTTTCTTTGCCGCAAATTGAATTTTTCTTGAACCCCACGACCCTTCGACACCGCATCAGGTGCTGCTTTCATGTTCCCTAGGGTGAAAGGAATTAAGTCATGTTGCTGTTTGCCACTGAAAAGACTGCGGTAGAAACAATTATCTAAGATGGAGAGATGATGTGTCTAGGTCATTGTGTATGTATGATCCATTAGCAATAACTAGACCAGATTTGCCAAAAACGTCTGTGCGCTGGTCCATCTCAGTGAGAAAACTAATGATGGTAAGACTTTACTTTAGACTTTATATTCCAAAAAGACTTTATATTCCAAAAAGCCCACATAACGCAGTGATAAGCATCAAGCACCTGTCATAACTAGCCATGACACAAATGGCTACTCATAACAAATGTCATAACACTGTCATAATGTATGCAATGAATTTTATAAAACAGATTCAAAAGAATTGATTCAGAATTATCGCTGCATACATCATAACAGTGTTATGACTTTAGCCATAAGCTGTAATATGCTATCATGATAGCTCATGACAGTTGTTATGTCATGCTTATGGCAGCATTATGTAGGTCTTATGGCATATAGTTCAAGTAAAGTGTTACCATCATTATATGTCACACTGAGCAAGACCAGCACACAGCTTTGGCAAAGCCTGTCTCAGGTTAATGCTCATAGAGTATAGAAGCCACCATACTCTGTCACATTTCCTGATCTTAGTGGGCTTAACAGGAGAAAATAAGTAGTGTTTGTTTCATCTGGACTGTACCTTTAAGAAAAGGCAGTAAGGAGGCATGTGCCTCATGGTTTTTAAGTTTTGTTATCGTCCAGAGACTTTCCTGAGGTTCTGCATATCAGTGTGCCTTTGCAACTGTTCACTGTGTCTTGTTCAGATGGGTTGGGACCAGCACTGGTCTCACTACCACTAGTGTTTGGAAATCACCGAAGGCAAGGTGTGATTGGACTGGGCTTGATTCAGTGGTTCCAACACCCTATGAGAGAAGTGACTTTTTTATTGATCTGAATACACACGGCATTAAGCGCAGCAGTTTTTAAAATAAAATCTTGAATTTCAAGTGCCCAGTGTATTAGATTACACACAGAAGTAAGCATAAGATACATCGTTGTTCACCATAATTAACTGGTAGAATATGTGCTCGGCTGGCCTTTATGTTTAACTGTTGGTATAGTCAAAGGTGAACTGCAATCTTTAAGTTGAAATAGCTTTAGCGTGATACAAATGTAAAGAATTAATCTTTCAGGCTCATAAATAAAATAAGTGCAGGTAGGGTCCTTTACATTATGTATGACGACGACTTGAATTCAAGCCATTGAGTTAAAAGCAGTGGAAACAGTTTCACATAAATATTAATTTTCCAACTGCATGCATGACAACAAAGAATAATCTACAGAGACACGCATTCCTTAATAATGCACTGGAATCATAATGCTGTGTATGTGGGAATAGTGCATTTAAAGTCCGAGGGAGAAGTCAGGTGGATCTAGGAAGCCTAGGGGACTGGAGTGGGCAGCGTGTGACTCAAAGGGACTTTTCAGGCCAAAGCTGTCTTGACATAAGGCTGCTGTCCATGGCACACTGCAGGCAACATGTCTTGACTGAAAATAGCTATGATAACAGGCAGTCAGAAACTGTATGTGCGCAAGTCTGTGTGTGTGTGTGTGTGTGTGTGTGTGCATGCGCAGTGCACGCATGTTTGGTTATGAGCAGAATAAAGAGTTAAGCAACCTAGCTGTTGATGGATCTAATATAGTTTTCCTAGGTAGAGGTGAAAATTAAATATGTAACATGCTCTCCTATTTACAGAAAGTGGCAATCAAAAGAGCATGTATGATGCATGACCCTGCAATGTGGTGAGAGCAGGCAGCTGTGATCCTCTGGAGCTGATCTGGAAGTAATCCACCTAGAGGGACCTATGGCTCTGTTGCACCCATGCAATGTGACCATCGCTGGGCTGACTGTTGCCGGGGGTAGCCTGCCTACCCCACAAGGGCACTGAGACAGACCCAGGGGATGTAAGGGGGGTTAAAAAAATAACCACTAAGTTCTGGTAAGGAGGTGAGTGGTGGGAGTGAGAAAGCAAGTAGGACACAATCAGAGAGATCAAATCAGGTAGGAAGTCAAGTGGAGGGAGATGGGTCACAGAGGGACTGAATGAGGATTAAAAAGTAGGAGACTGTGTGGTGTGGGAAAGAAGGGTCTGACTGATGCGCAGGGGGAGAGGGGATGGCGCTGAAGGACAGTTGATCTAACTAAAGTGAGGTGAGAATGGATTGGTTCTGATGTCCGGGAATAAAGGCAGGGGTTGAAAGTGGTAAGAGCGGATAACTGGCGAGGAGGAGTGTGGGGGAAAACACGAGGCATGTGAGCAAACTATTGGAGGTGTGAGAGAGATGAGAGAGCAAGGCGCAGTAGGAGGGAGGGGGAGAGTGTGGAGGGGGGACAGAGAGAGGGAGAGAGAGAAAAGAGGGGGCTGTGGCTTCAGGGCACTTGAGCTGCGGCTGCACAAAGAGAGTCAGGGACGCAGACAAGAGATAGAGAGAGAGAGAGAGAGAGAGAGAGGGAGGAGCGAGAGGACCAAGAGGGCTCAGCAGGGAGGCAGTGAGTTTGAGAGCTGTGTTGGAATGGGGATGTTCAGTGTCCAGCTGATTTCTGCTTTCTCATGGGGGTGTTGAGTGTGATGCACTCTGGAACCGGCTACTGTCTCCAGCAGGACCAGACGTCTTGCGGTGGGATTGTGCTGAGAAAGGGACACTGAGGACCACAAGGCAGTACGTGCCTCCTTAACATCACATGGACCGATAATGGATTTTTCACTTCACTAACATGCAGGTGAGAACCGTCCGTATTCTTACAGTCAGGGACGTTGGCTGAAGGGCGAAGAGCTGTGAAAATATCTCTCTGAGAACTTTCGAAGGACTTCTTCTCAGCATCTTTTTAGTTCATTTAGGGAAAATCACTTTCAAATTCTACACATACTCCCTATGTATAGAGACAAGAAAAAACCAGCAGAGCAATAAATAAACAGATGTAATAAATATTGAGCAAATGATGGTGTTTATTTGCCTATATAGATTCGTAGGTTATCTGTATTTAGAATAAACTAAAATTGTGTCCTGCCTCAGCAAAATTTAACCTGAATTGCTTCAGTGAATATCTAGCCATGTAAATAAATAATATCTAAAATTGTAAGTTATGTTAATCGTGTCAGTTAGGTTGTCTACTAAGAAAATAAGGAATATAAGTAAGTAATTTCCTTTTATAATACATGAAAGGAACATGGGGCCAGGAGGAAGAACTCCAGCTGATTGTCATACAGCCATTTTGCTGTTAAACAAACCTTTTCTGATTATTTAGTTGGCAAAGGACATCCTTTCACATATGCTGTGTGTGTTAGAGTAATCTATGTTCCTGGTAGTGGGATCTCAGTTATACTGACAATCATTTTAATGATTGTGTATCTATATAGTTTTAGTTTAGTCATATGTTGAGTAATTATCTCAGCTGAGTGTCTGAAAGACCAAGAGTTTGGGCTTTTTATGATTTTAATGGGTTTAATTGGGCATGATCAGGAAACAAAGAGACTTAAGGGAAGCTCAGTTTAGTAGCCTGTTAACAATGTGACTTCTTCCTACAGATTAGAATTTTATAACGAATGATCAATTCGTTCAATTTATTTATGAATAATTAATATTACCATAATTATGTCAAATTACACTGTCTGGTACATTTAATCTTTGTGGACCCCAGAGAACATGAGGATAACCGTGCTACCACCATCGCCAATAGTTTTTTAGTTCTTTAGTTATTGTCCTCACGTGAGGAGATTGGGAATTGCTCTTCAGTGTTGTACATATATCACACAGAAGTAATTGCATATTCCCTAGCGAGAGAGGGAAGGAGGGGTGGGTATAGATGGAGAGACAGACCGATGAAACAAGGGCAGGAGGGGGTAGAAACGGAAAGGAAGGAAGGGGGGTATTGAGAAAGTAAAAGAGCAAGAGTGAAATAAAGAAGGAGAGAACAAGACTGACATAAAAAAGAGAGAAAGAGGAGTGCAGCTGTAATGGCACCACCAGGAGTAAGCCATAGGAAGCTCAGCGGTCACTCTGCAGGTATGGGTTCAGTCGGGGAACGGGTCCACGTTGTACACACCTGCCCAGGAGAGTGAAGACATTACTAGCTCAGGGGGACAGGGAGCTGCCAGATACTTTATCCCAGGTATCCCTGTCCTGGCTGCAACACCCTGGCTTTGCCCCAGGTAGCCTCCCAAGCCCAATCCTTCCTTCCCAGGGATAAGCAGCAAGGATCTCCGTCAGTGGCAGGCCACTCTGCCTCTGTTTATAGCTCAGTAATATTAGCAGCTCAGTAATATCAGCAGCCCAGTGGCCACTGCTCTCATAACACACCAATGGCTGGTGATCAATTCAGCCATTTATCCTCACTAGGTAGTGATTTATCCAAAGGTGTGGAGCCCCCTGCTGGTAACCGGACTATATACCTCCAGAATGTTTGAATGGACTCCAAGTCCTTGCTACATACAGCATTTCATGATAAATTAGATAATAAGATGAACTTAAAATTCACTTTTATCTCAAACTCAAGCTATTCAGCATCCCACTGTCCCTTTAATACTTTGGACTTTAATACTTGTCCATGTCATCTTCTGTTTTATAAGCGATAAGTGGAGTTAAAGTGGCCACCTTTTTTAGCTAGTTTTCACATGCACGCGATTAAAATGTCATCAATTTCAAACATCGATTTTATGAATAAACTGAAGGCCTTAATATTGTATGCCAATTAGGCCAGCAAGAAAGGATTTTGTAGAAGAAAAAAATCGTTTGCAAAAATTATTTTTTTCAGATTTTATCCCATTTTCTTCCAATTTGGTGACCAATTAAACCCGCTATTTTCAAGTCAATCCCCCCTTGTAATGTGAGTTCGCTGCGGTAGTGATGAAGGCGAAGTATCGTCTCCTCCGAGACAACACTCGCTAGGCCGTCGACCGTAACCCAGTACTACAGAGCCACTCCTGTGTGCAGTGAACGTCCTGTCAGCTTCCCTCCCCCCTCCCTGGGGCGGACAGCCAATCGCCGCTCCCGGTGGCACTCCCGGCCAGAGCCGACTCTGGCACAGCCGGTGGGATCGAAACCCGGTCGCCATGGCCAGTGTCGAACGTTGTAATCACTGGACCAAGGAGGCCCTATTTTTTTAACTTTTTAATATTTCCCTCTCTGTGCCATGTATTATGGCTGTTGCATGGCATGGGTTCCATGAAAACATTACAAATCCAGGGAACATGTTGACTTGGATATGCCAAGCATCAAAATATCAGTGCTTTTAGTTTGTGTCTGCTTGAAACATGACCTTTGACAGTTCCCTTGACAATTATCCAGTAATTTAGAATTATAATGACAATATCTTGAAAACGAACCTATTCTTTCTCAACCACTGTGGTTTATAATTTATGAATGAGTTAAAAACAAGTATAATCTGCTCATCTATGCTTTGTGTTTGGATAAAGAAAGAATTATTGTGTCAGTGTTTCAATCATGAATTATTCTCCACCATCTTTAAGATGAATGGTGTAAGGATGTATGTAAGGATGTCATTTCTTATGTAAGGATGTCATTCTTATGTAAGGATGTCATTTGAACTCCCCTAGAGTTCCCTATAGAGAGTTATTCTTTACATATATTTGCATTATTTATTGATTTTATTTTGTGCCCTATTTATTATCTTCATTTGCTGAAGCATGGTCCTGATTGCTGAAGCACGTGACTATATTTTAATAAAGCCACATAGGAAGAATCTTCATGAGCTGTGGCAATGAGTAGGTTTTTACATTAGAATGCTATTCGGAAAGATGGATGTACCAAAGGTTATCAGGACTTCAAGGTTTCAAGAGGACCAAGTGGCACAGCCACATGTTACATGTTCACATTTACTGTATTTATTTTAGCCACAGATCTATTCCAGATCTTCTCTAAAAAGTTGTACGGTGTGTCGTGAGTGTGCATTTATTTCATCCTACACCCCTTTGTCTTCTAAGCCGGGCCTTCTTCAAACGCCTGAGTATAATGAAAGAGAGTCTTCATATCACTGGAACGGTGGGACAGCTTTTAAAAAGCTGCTTTTCATTTGGATGCATAGTGTGAGGTTTAAGTTCCTAAAGCATAGTTCAATCACTTGTAACCAATCTCTTCCTCTGAATGCTTTATGGTAGCTGAAATATTGTTCTTAAGACACTGCATTTGCACATTATGTTGTCCTTGGATTAATTGTATCTTCATAGAGCTCTAATCCTTTTCTCAAAAATACACATAATAGTGTCTAATTTTAGTTAAAAATAGACAGCTATTAGAATAGTTATTCTTCCATTACCTTTTTCCTCTTTGCTTCATTGTCTTGATAGCTTACTGTTTTCCAGACATAAAGCTGGCTCAGAACACACATGGGAGGTTCCTGTGGAATAAAGTTTAAGCCACACCACGGCACACAACATGAGCACAAGCAGAATATCAATTGGAATTTAACTGAGGTTATAACTACATTGGCCAAATGAGCTTTAAAATAAATGGTAGATTATGCCAGTGAGCCTCATAGTGCAGTATTGGCAATTATTAAATTTGAAATGAATTAAATGTTCAAACAGCTAATCCCTCTTTATTAAGCCTGGAGACAGCTATGAGCTATCAGACAGCTGAGCCAATATTTGACTGGTGAATCATCTGTCAGGGCTTAATTCACTAAAGGATGTGGTGTTTATCTGTCCATCTCTCACCCCACAGGGGAAAACCCTCTAACTGCTGCACGGGCCACTTGTCGAGCTGGTCATAGGACCCCTCATCTGCACCCCTACACTTAGGAGCGGCCAGGGTCTCTGGCATGGCAGCCTTCCCGGGGAACCTTAGCATGTCATGGGGGTCGGGATTAATGACGGGGGTCACGGACAGCCCCAACCTGACGGCGGCGGCGGCCTTTTCTGGGCCGTGGGAAGAGGAGTCCCTGGCCCCGCTGTGTACCTTCTGCTGCTGTGGCCTGCTGAACCGTACCCTGACCGTGGTGTTCATGGTCAGCCTCGCCTTCGCTATTGTCGGGGGCAACGTGGTCACGCTGACTGTCTGCATACAGACACGCCAGTCCCGAACACCACAGGGATACCTCAAAGGTACACACGCACACACATGCCCGTGCATTCAAACACTCAAGGGCTTTCGCATGAACAAACTTGTATGCTCACACACACACACACACACACACACACACACGCACACATTCAAACACTCAAGCACTTTCACATTAACACATTCATATGCTCCCTCTTTCTCTCTATCTCTCATATACACACACACACACACACACACACTCATGCTCATACACTCACACACACAGACACTCAAATGAAGCAACAGTCATTTTGGCTTGACTGGTCATTTTGGCTTGACTGGCATTACCCTGATATACAGTGCTGTGCAAAAGTCTTAGGCCACTCTGAAAAATTCAAATTAAAGCCATTTATTTGAGAAGCAAGTGTTTGTTTGGTCAAATAAACACTATACAACATTGAAGTAAACACAAAGAAACATTAATACAATGAAAAGTAACCAAAAACATCTTGTGTTCTTAAAACAAGTCAGCATTTTGTGTGGCTTCCTTAGAATTAAAAACTGGAGCAATTAGCTTTGGTAGACTATCGTGTACTTGTGGTAAATTCTTCCAAGCTCTTTGCAGGATTTGCCATAACTCATTTTTTTGACTTTGGCTCCTTTTTGTTCTTTTCCCTGTCCAAATGATCCCACACAGCTTCAATTATGTTGAGGTCGGGTTTCTGAGGTGGCCAATCTAATACTGTGAGTGTTCCATCTATGTACTTCCACTTCAAGTAGGTCTTAATCCTTCCGTTTGCAGTGTGTTTGGGGTTGTTATTGTGATGAAAGATAACGTTTTTTGCAATCAGTTGTTTTCCCGAAGGTACAGCATAATGAATCAAGATCTTTTTATATATCTCAGCATAATTCCATTGATTTTGACCAGATCCCCTACTCAGTTGTTCTGAAATGCACCCCCAGACCATGACAGAGCCACCACCATGCGTCACAGAAGGCTGCAGACAGGCATCAATGTACTTCTCGCCAACTCTTCTGACATGCTGGCATCTTTGTGAACCAAAAATGTCAAATTTGGACTCAATGGCTCCATGCTTTATGGTCTTTCGCATATTGCAATTTCTTCTGCTTGTTGCAAAAGAAAGGTTTCTTAGCTGCAACAGGTCCTACAAGACCATTTCTTGTAAGATGTCTCACGGTCAAAGCAAGTACTTTGGTGCCAGATGACTCTGGCAGATTCTGAAGAAGCACTTCACTGGATTTCCTTCTGTCCCTCAAGGAAGTGACCTTTAAGTACTGTTCATCAGATGCAGACAGCTTTTTGGGTCTTCCACTGTCTTCAACTTGCCCAGTTTCTTCAAATTTCTTTATAACAGCACATCTTAGAAATCTGGTTAGGCGGGCTATTGCTCGCTGAGAATTGCGTTAGCTTAGACATTTCCAAACCTTTTGTTCTCCCAGAACTAAAAGGCTAATCCACCAAGCCATGCCATGTCGAATCAGGTGTGTTAGTTGGGCTACAACAAAAGCCAGCACACCTGGTTCAGCTAATTGGGCACCTCATTAGGTTGAATCAGGTGTGCTCCACCACCAGCACACCTGGTTCAGCTAATTGACCTCAAATACATGGAATGGCTAGAGTGCCTCAAGGAGAGGTTTGGGAACCAAACCTGTGTTCTGACCATCTCACAAGATATCACTAACTTTTTGGAAAACACAAGAAATTTGTGTAACTTTTTATTGTATTAATGTTTATTGTATTTATTCTAATGTTATATAGTGTTTTTCCATGCAAATAAACACTTACTGCTCAGATAAATAGCTTTAAACATAATTTTCTCAGGTGGCCTAAGACTTTTGCACAGTACTGTAGTTACCCATCTTATCTATCTTATAATCTTGTCTACGTAACATGAGTTGCACTGCTTACTATAATACACATTCTCACAATAATTCCTGGTGTTATTATTTGAATGGTTCTAAGGGTTTTAAGGATTTAATATTGTGAAGTCATGAGAAAATCTGTCAGAGATTTGATTGTATGTGGCGAACAGCGGAGGTTTTTACATTTTCATCTCCGAAGTTGAAAGAATGGAAACAGGAATATTGCGTGAAAAGTAGGCCTGTCACTATCTGATAGTTACAGAAAATTGAGGCCATGTTGTGCTGCTCAGCCCAAGTGGAATGATTCCTTGCAGCACTGGGACTCTCAAGAGATGGTCAGTGTTAATACTTGCATTAGGAACTGGGAATGTGTTGACTTGAAATATTCCTTCTTAAAGAGACAGACAAAAAATATATTATGCTTATGTAGATGAAAACTGATACAACAGAACACTGATAAATTAAAATGTCACTGGTTTAGTGATTAGCTGCATTATCTTGTCCATTGAATGCATTGTGATTGCTGGTAATGAGAAACCTAGCCTTGCACGGATACTTCATATCCTAATTATCTCTATTCTGCATGTATTTTTGTCAGAAAAGCTATGGTAATTGCTCACAATTCAGGGTGACCCTATTCTATACATTATGGAACTTGATGGCTGGGAGCTTTGACTGAGAATAGACATCATGATGTAAAGAAGATTAAATATTAACCTCCCTTTTTAATATGGCTTATTTCCTTCTGCATGCTGGTATTACATTCAGCATAATTTAACCTCGAGAATATGTCTACTTTTCTGGGAACAGTAATCATCTATGAACCTTCAAAACCATGTTACACAGAGCTGTTCACCTGCACTGCTTTTATGGTATGTGGAGAACCTTTAAGTGTCCTTGTAAGAAGACCCAGGGTGTAAAAGTAGCACATTATGAAGAATTTTTACCAAACTCTTATAAGAAATGGTCACGCCTTATTGAGTGTGACAAGCGTTGGGGGGTTGAAAGGTAAAAAGGGAAGGGAACTAAAGATAAATGACCAAATGGTGTGGAAGGCTCATAGCATTTGAATCATTTGGAGACTGTGGATTCTGAACATGCCGTGGAATTAATGACACCTTCTGTGATTGCTGCAGTAGTACAAGGCCAGCACAGCATATAAACATGCATTTGTCTCTTACAGTGTCACTAGCCTTGGCAGACATGATGGTGGGTGTGCTGGTCGTGCCCTTCTCCATCTACACCGAAATCTCGCTGATGGTCACCAGCGTGCCACCCGTGTGGTACCAGGGCGGGGCGCTGACCTCAGTGGGGGCCCTCGGGGGCCCCTGGCAGCCCTGCACGCTGATCGGCCCCATGTTCGCTGGCTGCACCTTCGTCTCCATCAGCACCATCTTCCTGATGACGGTGGAGCGCAGCGTGGCCATCCTCCGGCCGCTGCACAAAGACGCCCTGGTGACGCGCCACCGCGTCCTGCTGCTCATCCTCCTGTCCTGGGCCGGCAGCTTTCTCCTAGCCCTGGCGCCTCTGATCCTCAGCAACGGCTTCACCCTGGAGTACAACGAGTGCAGCCGAATGTGCAACTACGCCCCCCTGCTGGACGGGGCCCAGCCCCCGGCCGACGGGAGTGTCCTCCTGCTCTTCCCCGCCTTTGACTTCACGCTGCTGGGCGGGACCCTGGCGGTCAACATAATGTCGTTCACCTCCATCCGCCGCTACACCCGCAGGCGCAAGCTGCTCTCGGAGGGCAGCCTCGGGGGCGACGGCGGCGGCGGGTGCCCGCACAGGCCCTCCTTCTCCGACATCAAAGCCGCCAAGACGATCGGCATCCTGACGTTCGCGTTCACGGCCTCCTTCTCCCCCATCGCCGTGTTCGTGCTGGGCAACGTGGTGGGCTACACCTGGTGCAACTTCTCCTTCTTCGCTTTCTGGATCCTGACGGCAAACAGCTGCTGCAACGTGATCATCTACAGCGTGCGGGACCAGCGCTTCAGGAAGGGGGTGACGCTGCTGTTCCACAGGGACCGAGCGCCACCGCCCGGGGAGAAGAGCTGAGGCCGTCTCCACCTCATTTCAGTCTCATTTCAGTCCCATCAACTTTGATTTCATGCAGCCCCTCTCTGTAAGGCCACATAGTGTGTCACTTCATGGGCCTGACAGACACAACTCCAGGGATTGTCTCTCTTTTTCAACGTGTCTTATTGGAGACCTCTGTGTTATAATGAGACATATTTGTTTGTTTTGTGTCACTAACCTTGGGCTGCCTCATGGTAGATGAAGGAGGCTAGGCTGATGTAGACTTGTTGATTTTGACTGAAAGACTGCCTCTTCACTCACTCTATGAGAGATTGCTACAGGGTGTCCTGAATATAACTTGTTGATGAGAAAATCAAATGGGGGAAAAAACTGAAATTTGTTTAGTTTAAAAAAAGAATCCAATTAATACATGTTGTAATTTTACATTCATCACACCATTATTTTATTTATGCTATGATATGTTTTTTTGTATCTGTAGGGCTTTTTCTATAAGATGAGATAAAATCAAGTTTTTGACGTCTTTTCAACACAAAAGGTAAAAATGTGACAGCAGCAAAAAACATAAATGCCTTATATCTTGTCAGAATGAGATGAGACAAAATTATTATAGTGCTTTTGTTATGTTCGGATGTTACGTTTGAATTTTTGCAATTCTGGATTTCAGTTTGTGAGGCTATAAGGTGACCTACATGCTGTGTATAGTGGCAATCAAAATGTAATTTGTTCCTTGTGAATGAGAATAGTGAAGAACATTTTCTGTGTAATTTCTATTTATTTGCACATCAAAGAAAATATAGGTGGGCCCCCTGGAGACGCATCCAGTAATGGCACTGCGCCAGCCCAGGAGTCCCGTTTCGTGGGCGGCGATTTGCTCTCCGCCCCAGCGGGAGGGGTGAGGGAAGCTGGCAAGAGCTTGCCACGTGCACAGAAAGCTTTCTGTGGGTGTCGGTTCTGTGGGGATCATGTGTATGTGCCTGTGGGGAAGGGGGTCATTGATTCAATAGAGGGTACAATTGGCCACCAAATTGGGAAAAAAGCTGGGAAAATAAATAAATATGACATGTATAACAGTTAAAAATTATATGCTTAAGAAGTCAATGGCTGAATGTTTTAAAAATATATTCTTGACCAAGTTCATGCTACAAATAAATCAAAATGCATTGATATAAAAGTGAGAATTCTAAAAGTCAACCAGTTTCTGAAAAGGTTACAGGTTTGTGTTCTTTGGTACTTTTAGTACTTCCCAAAGCTGTAAAGTTGGATTTCAGTATGTGCTCATACTGTATTGCTGTGTTTGATATTATAGCCACTGTGCAGACAAATATCAGTATTGCATTATTAAAGAGTTTGTCACCACAGATTTATTTTAAATAAAAGTAACTTAAGCATAATCCTTTCTTCAATTTCATGCCAGACTGGACTGAAGACATCTCTTCTCTGACAGCAATAAGATCCCTGCAACACCAGCAAATTTGTGTCTGTCCTTGCTGCCTTTGTATCAACTCCATTACATGCCGGGAGTCTCGTGAGATGGAACAAGCTGGATGCGACACTAATGAGGTAATGTTATGAAGCATTGGTCTTGTGTCATTACAGCGCATTCTGCATTCCATGTGGTGGAGGGCACCGAAGAGCCATCATTTCTTAAGTGATGACAGAACGAACCAATGCGACCCTAAAATCTGCGGCCATTTCAACAGTAGTGCTGTTTCAACGTAGGAACTCATTCAGCAGAAAGTCCCATGCTCACAAAGCGTATTCCTCCTACGGCATCTGTGTGAGATAGATGATTTGACACCTGAGAGATATGCGCATAGAATTTGGTTAGCCAGACTTTGAATTCATACTTCATGTGCGTTTGCGATACAAGGGTGCAATCTTTAAATTCATTTGTAAGAAATCGAGTTAATTTAAAAAAATTATCTTTTCTGATTATCAGATTTTACTTTTCAAATTCATATTCAAAAATTGATAGATTTTTTTTAATAAACCTTGCTGCAACCAATCACCGTTACATTTGTAGAATGTATTTTATGGGTCTAGAGTCTTAAGAGTAAGCAAATAGTTTGCATTGTAATCAGGTGGGACTTAGGCGTATAACCAGTTCTGACCTTTACGAAGACAACAGACACCTAATGAAGCCCCTGGTGTCTGTTGATATGCATGGGGACTGTGTAATGAGGCACCAGTGACTGTACCCTGTTTATGCCCTGTACCCCAAGTCGGTCAGATTGGCAGCACTGTTCCCATCAGCCCATCCCCAACTATTTAAATGTGTGTTGAGTGGACAATAAACCCTCCTCTTGTTTTTAAGATGGCACTGCAGCTTCTGTACAATTTCCATTCCTCCACCAATATCTCTGCAAGTATCTAATGATTAAATATTGCTCTTTTATCTCTTTAATGTAAAAGTCGTAACAGGTACACTTTATAAGAAGGCACAGAAAACTATAGTTGCTTTTTGAAAGGCAATTGTTGAATGTAAAAAATCTAAAGTATGTGATAGTTTATTAAATGAGGGGTGGCCACATCTCTAGTCAGACTCGTTCTGAGGCGATCAATAATTGGTTATTGCCGTGTAATCCCCATAGGTGCAAAGTGTCATGCCCAGTGTAATTGCTATTTAGGGCCAAAGCCCAAAATGTACTTATTTTTACAGATGTCTACAAAATATTTAGTAAAAAACTTTGCACTTATCGCATTTATCCTCAAGTTCCAAATAGAATTAGAATGGTGAAATTGTTTAAATAAATAAAAATAATGTACACTTGCTTTAACCTTGCACTTTCCAATGGGCAGTTGCTGTCAGTTTTGTGGAGGAAAACACTTTTGCATAGCCAAAGGACTGTAGCAAGATTACATCACAAATGGGTCAGTCTATCATTGTATACTCTTTTTCATGGTGTCTGCACTTAAAGCAAATAAAACATTTACTCTCCTGCCTTGGGAAAGAACAGATTCTGCTTTAACAACATCTAGTGCTCAGTGTCTTGGTTTTCCAAATGCAAATTCATTATTGTCAGGAAAAGGGGTACCGTGTGATTTGAGCAAGCCCCACATGACTTCATCAGTGATGATGTAATTAATCATTCACACCAGCCAGGGTGTATGGTAAATTTTGTGTCCCTTGAAACTGTTTTCATTTTCCTTAAAGGGGAATTCTGGCACAAAATTTAATTTGATAGCATATCCCTTACAAAACAAATGTTTGTTAGACATTCACTTCCCACTGGGTTTCCGGTTTTGTAGCTTTATCAGCTCGACATACCACATTCATAATTTAGACTGGGGTAGATGCCTAATTACCACTATGTTCATTATCAAAGACAAATGATTGACCCAAGACCAGAGCGAGAGGTGACATGGCTCAAGGGACAGGGTTGGGCAGTTGAAGAATGCCCCCCTTTCATAATCCACCATTCCCTGTTGATATAGTCTTTGGTCTGTCTCCGCACCTGTTTCCCTCTGTCACCTCTCACAGGGCACTGACACTGATAAGATACAGTATTTGTCAGCAGTAAATATATGGAAAAGCCTTGAGGGATTATGTCGTTGGTGGATAAAGAGAGACGGGCTCACAGAAAGGTGATGCGCCTCAGGGTTTCAGTCAGAGTCTAGATCGCATAGCTGTGTTGCCATGGGACTAGTTTGCTGATCCTCTGATAAACTGCTGTGTGACCCTTAGTGGTGGAGATCTACTGCTGCTATGGAGTGCCAGCACCTGAACAGATGCAATTCAAATAACAGATAGAGAGGCCTTCATATTGTGTCTGCAGGGAACAGATATTTTTTCTACTTTGAGCTATGAATTACATAGTTGAAATAATATGTCACTCAAATGAGTTTTCCTATAAAGAGACTGGATTATCCATTGTTGAACTCCAATTTTATACAGGGTGTTATGGTCAGATGAGACCAAAATTTTGGCCATGCACACCAGCAGTTGGTTTGCTGTCGGATGAAGGACGCTTATGGTGAAAATAAACTATACCAACGGTGAAATATCCAAAGTCCTGGCGCTCTTGTTAAGTTCAGTGGAATCATGAACTCCAGTAAGTACCAAGATATTTTGGCCAAAAATCTGGTTCCCTCTGCCAGGAAGCTGACACTTCCCCCAAATCAATCATGGCCATCTCAGCCTCCAGACTTGAACCCACATCAAAAATGTGTGGTTTGAATCGAAGAGGGCAGTCCGCAAGCACAATGTGTTCCCCAATCTCATAAAACACTATAGAAGACAACTCAGTAGTGTTATCCTTGCAATTACTCAAGTACTGAAAAACAGGGTGTGAATAATTGTGACATATAGCTATTTTAGAAGACACTTTCATCTACCAATGATTGACCTGAATTTAATTGAAGCCATTGATACTACCAGGCTGAACATTGACTCTCCCTCAAGTAAGTGCACTTCAGGCCAGTGACGTTTTCTCCTTGTAATTACAAGGCATCTTTACTTGGGGAAAGTATTCAGCTGGCAAGGAGACTTTCTTCATCCTTTGTATGAATGTCTAATTATTTTGAGTGTGATATGTGTCAAAGCTAATAAAGAGCAGGCCTCCTATCACCCAGGCCTGTCAGTGTACTTGCCAACACATCGCGAATCATTCTCCATGGTCTCATTCTCATCAAGTATAAGCAAGTATTCTCAGCAAGTATAGCCATAAATTCCAATCTCCTGTATAACTCCTGTATAACAGTGATAGACATTCATAAAGTGTGTTTACAAAAAGTGTTATTGATGATAATATTTGATCAGTATGCATGTCCATGTTTACCGGAACACCGGGTCTGGAAGGTCTGGAACCTTTTTATACTGAATAAAACCCATTTTCCACTGAATAAAAAGCCTTTTACACTGAATAAAACCCATTTTATGCTGAATAAAAACCATTTTACACTGTTTCAGATACTATGTATTGCCAGTTTATGGATAATGAATGATTTATGTGAAACTGGAATTGTTGGAAAGGAAATTTAAATGTGGAAAGGAATTTATTAACATTCCTTGCAGTTTATGAGATTTATAGTTCCCCTTCGATGGCCAATTTATTTCATTTTTCAACTCATGATCACAGTTTGATCTGTCCTCCATCTCAGAACAAAGATTGCAATTTCCATCTATCCAAGAGATATCCAGGCCTAGGTCTCATCTAGGTGTAGGACTCCCACACTGCTGGGTTCAAAGGAAATCAAGGACACACTTCAATTGCAAAAGGTGCTGCAGTAAGTCTCCACGAAGTGAGGAAGGTGTTGAGAAAACTTGGACAGGAAAGCTTAACGTGCTGTATAATCGGCCATGGTGGATACACATTCCATTCATAGTAATCATTTGTCCGAGGCAGGGCTCCTCAGAAAAAGAGACCTTGGTCTCAGCAGGACCTCCCTGCATAAATAAAGGTTACATAAATAAATCAAATGAAATAAAAATTGTCTGAAGCTGATCAATTGTATCACATGCTGTATTATTAATGTGCAAAGTATGGCTGTTCAAGAGGAGACAAAATTAATGACACATGTATTTGGACTTGTGACATGGCCACAATGTATAAAGTTTTTTTTTTGTACATAAGAAAGATTGGGATGGCTGGTATACCATCCGCCAAGTTGAAGGGGCTTACCCCATACCTATAGAGCACTGAGGTGACACAGATTTAGGTGACAATTCACAAATGACATCAGAACCTGCTCTCGTCAAAAAGTGCTTTTTCAGTTTCTATGAAACATATTGGTGAACATTTTGTTGGAACTTGGTATCATCATCAGTCTTTAGCTGAAACAAAACTCATTGCATTGTTTGGCTACCCAGAACAAGCTACCTTTGTTACATTATGTACCTTTGAGTACCTAAAGTGCCTCAGTACCACCTAGGTGAAAGTCGCATACACTGAAATGTTTGCACAACACTACAGCATTTGTACAACATCAAATCTTTTGCCATTGAATCCAAACATTTTCTTAGCCTTTCTAAGCGGATGTGACTTTCACCTCTTATTTGTTATTCCTCGCCCGAGTAGGCAAAAACAGCAGCAATAAGCAATTAATGCGGTTATGAAACTCCGTATTGGTGTGATTTATGTTTCCATCTGGAAACTTGAATGCTCTGAATTTGTCTTGAATTATTACATACAAACACTGAATTGAATGTTCTACAGCCTCCATAGAAATGGAAATAATTATCATTGATAAGTATTTTGAATGCCCATGAAAACGGTCTGCTGTGAATGGATCAGTGTCACACATTCCACACAACTGCAGGTCTGATGCCAGATTGGTTAATGAGAAAGCCACAGATTTGTATTTGCAGCTTCAAGGTACACATTACACTCATATAACACACACAAACACACACATGTGTGCGCACACATACACACATGCATTTGTATGCACACACAAACATTATCTGTTTGAAACCATTATCTGAGGTTGCATTGAAATGTGTGCCCTGTCCTTTTACTAGTGCTGCCGGGTCTGTGATAATTAAAATGTTGATTTCTTTAAAGGTCATGGGAATGTTGTAGGGGCCATTTATTTCCAACCACTTTTCCATCCCATTCATATTAATTCATTTGAGCTACATTTTGACAGGTGTTTCGGAAGGGATGGATTCCAGCTGAAATCTGGCAACCCTGCTCTAAGGTGCCATTGTTATTCCTGTGGCAGCCTTGCTCTCTCTCTTTTTTTATATATTGAAAAGGAGCATGTTGCAGCATGCGTCATTGACCAAACAACAGAAAAGCTCTGTGAGTTACGGTCAATGGCTTGGCGAGTTCGGAGGAGGTGGTTCATCACCTTCCTGAGTCCCAGAGCTACAGCAGCGAGCTCGCAGTATGAGGGGTGATAGTTGACATGAAAAAGAGGGTACAATTGGCTACTTAATTAGGGGAAAATGAGGAAAAATCTGAAACAAATTTTAAAAAGCTAAAAAAAAGGAAAGTTAGGTACAGTACATATCATGAGCAGAGTCTCTTTTTACTTTTTTTATGAAAAACTTTTGAACAAGAAAGGTAAAGAGTAAACTCAAATAACCATGTCCATCAAAGATGAAGGAATGAAAGGCAAGAGGAAATTAAAAATGGATAGCAATAAGTGATGCTTCAGCTGAAAACCATTGAGGAAGTTTATTTATTTATTTAGAACTTTTTTTTACAAATGTCTACTTTATTATAGGCCTTTTTAAAGGTATTACTGACTTTTTTGTAATAAAAATATGGATAGAGGAAATTCACATTAGTGAATTCACACATGTTTTAATAGTAAGTGGGTGGATTGGAAATATTCTCTCACATGATAAGTAGCAGTAATAGCTCTCAGCTCGTAACTGACTGTTTTTAATAATACTATCACTATACTTTTTGCTTGGATTCAGTGCCTGCAAAATGCTCTGAGATCCAAGAAAGACACTACTGCAATGCAATTCATTATTAATGTGATTATTACACAGCATTGGAGTGACACGGCTCTGAAGCACAAGGCTCCTTGAGCTCGGTGAAGGCTGGCTGAGTGCGTATACTTCAGTCACAAGCAGGGGAGCTGAAGACTGTCACACTTTGCTCACACCTATGACAGCCTGGCACCTGCGGGAACTCTCTGCAGAATCCCCATCTGGACCAATGCTCCAGGCCATGCCATTCAAATCCACACAGCGCTGCAACACGCTTCTCTGTACTTCCCCACATGTGCACCCCACATTTTAACAGAGCCAACAGAGCCCTTCATTTACTCAAGTGTTTCCTTTATTTTGGCAGTTACCTGTATGTGTGTGTGTGTGTGTGTGTGTGTGTGTGTGTGTGTGTGTGTGTGTGTGTGTGTGTGTGTGTGTGTGTGTGTGTGTGTGTCTATGGGTAGGTGTGTGCAATTGAGTGGTGAGAATATGTTCCAAGATGTGTGCAGACATGTCAAGTGCAGGAATAAAAGGAAGAGACAGTGAGGGCGCGGCCCTGGCAAACTGATCTCCGGACCTAGTGGTGTGTGGAATAAGCGATATGACAGGAACATGTCCTCGTGTACGACCTCACAGAGTCACCACTGTCCCTACTAGCAAATTCCCCTGGAGTTATACCCTGTAAGCACTCCAGACCTCAGCTTGTGTCCTGTGGATTATGCCACCGTGTCTAGCCTCCACCTGTCTATACTGCAACATGTCACTTATATCGAACAGCTGAGGAATGGGCTTTCAAGTTTTTGAAAGTCTAATAAACAACTGGCATCCACAGCTTGAACTCCATATAATTACTTAGTACTTTTATACTACATTACACCATGGAGGGGATGGTGCCTAAAGACAATGCCACCTGACATATAAAACAGAAGCCAATGCACAGAAGGGGCCCTTGTATAATAGAAGCAAGCGGAGAGATTGAATAATATGTGAGGCTTCTGTTTCTATGGTGACGCCGTAGCCTGATGACCGATCTTCACTTGAACCCACAAGAGAAACACCAAGCAAACTGTAAATCCTCATCATAGCTATTATCATCATCATCATCAAGTGCCATGATAAATCATTGAACTGCTGACCCCATGTTTGGTCAATCAGATCTGATCTGATTAAAGAAGCAGCACACATAGCACTAGACTGCTCTATGGTCAAGGTGGGTTTACATATGCATGCATTACATTACACATGCTTTTCACCTCTAGGAAATGATGTCACAGTGAAGAGTGGAAGTCTGTTGCATGCTAAATGACTACCCTACCCTAATTGGTATGGATAGGTAAGTTATAAATGATAAATAAGTCACTGTTGGAAAAAAGCATCATTTTTTTGCATTTGGCCCTTAGCATGGCCCATAAAAAGAAGACAGATGGCTCAGCCTGTTGATGGTGTTGTTTCTCATGTTGATCAGTGCACATCTGCCCAGAGAGAGAGAGATGGAGATGGAGCGGAGGACTGTGTGGGAGAGATCGCAGCCCCAGTGGCACCATCAGGAGACTGCTGCTCAGACATGAATCTTAGAGCAGCTGTCACTCAGGTGCGATGGGATCGCTCAATGAGGAGCCAGGAGAAGGGTCTAAACACGTATGGAAAAAGTGAATTCATTTAGAGTATAAGTGGATACAGTCAGTACACTGGGTGAATAAGGGCAAAACTGTTTGTAAGGTAAGTACTGTAAACATTGGAGTAATCTCAACCTTTTTCTTTACTGTTCTTATATTTAGTACTACATTACAATACAGTACTCAGTGATTGCTGTAGAATATGGTAAACTGCTGCAAGTGAACCACAGTATCTGTATGTATCATGTATGAAACTGAGAGTTGTAGGCTATTCCTATTTTGTCATTACAGTATACTGTAACATAACTTATTTTTCAGAATTGAAAGACGAGCAGCTGGTGGTGGAAGACAACATCTCTACTCTCTCAACATCCCATAACCATCAACAAGCACAACCAGCCAGGCAACCGTCTATGGTATGAACTTGTCAGGTTTGAGTTCAATGAATTTCTCCGCTCATAAGCACAACAAGGCATGTGCAGTGCTATGCACAATTGTTAATAACCAGCTGCCATGAAGTTTACCCTGTGGTGTTGATCATGAGATACCTAAGGTGGCTCCTTAGGGCTTCAACCATTCTCTCAGTTGAAAGAGTAAATGTGAAGGTAATTACTTAATTGGGTTCATCTCTTTTCTCTCTCATTTTAATGTGAATGAACACGCCATTAACTGCACAAATCCAAGAGTGAAACTGGCACGCATCTTTAAAGCTGCATATAAGATAAGACCAAAAAAAGAATGGGAATAATATTGTGTTAGATGGAATACAAGCATGACCATGATGCAGAGGGTAGAAATAACCATTTACAAAACCATTGTAAATGTTCAATGGTGTGCTCAAGCAAGTTCACTCAGTATCAGAAACGTAATTTTCGAGGCGCAATAAAGAACATGGCACACCACTTTCCGAGCTCCCCAGTTGTAATAAATTAAAATTATCTGCAGTTTTCCCAATACCTCAGCTGCCATGAAAAGCTGGAAGCAATTCCAGGTTGTATTACTTGCGATGGTGTAATACACAGAACAATGTCAGCGTGCTCACAAAGTGGCCCATCTACGGGGTATGAGTCTGGTGTCGACGGCAACCTTAATGCCATCACTACTCTTTTCTTTTCTTTTTTTAAACAAAATTATTTCCGATTTTTCCCCATTTTCCACCAAATTTGGTGGCCAATTGTACCCTCTATTTCTTCAATTCACCCTCCCCCACGAGCCCACCCCCCTGCAACTACAGGACCAGCCACTGCTCCGGGCCGGCAATGAACCGCTTCCTTCGAGACATAACACGCCTATTGGTTTTGCCCACAGGGAAGCTTTCTGTGCTCACGGCAAGCTCATGCTGGCTTTCCTTCCCCCTCCCCCTGGGGCAGACAGCCAATCACTGCCCCAGAAGACGACTCCTGGCCAGAGCCAGGCTGGCGCAGCCAGGGATTGAATCCTGGCCGCAGTGGGAAACCTGCACTCCGAGCTAGTGCCTTTAGCGGTTGCCAGTTGCCCTGACATCACCATTCATGTCCTGCATGCTCTAGGCGCTGAGGTCTGGGGTGACCCTTGTCAGAACAGTTGCAGACTGCTACACTATTAGAGCATGAAGACTGATAGAAACAAGCATACAGGTGCAGTACAAACCAAGACACAGGGTGCCTCTGTGTATGTTAGTGACATATACAAACACAAATTGGAAATAGACAATAGACAAACATAAAGTCAGACAGACAGTCAAAGAGTTGTAAGAGCTTTGCTACTTTCTCTTATAATTAGTTATTGATTTTTCTCTTCAAAGGGGATTTTTCTCAAGATAATTTGTTTCTTTGGAATTCTGGCATTGCTTGATTGATGTAGAGGTTTACCACAGGGGAGTCCAAAATAAATTGTAAAAGTAAAACTTTTTTTATTTCCATTTTATGTACAATCTATTGTTGAGAAGTTTTAAGTTAGAAAATGAAAGGTTTGTGAGCAAAATATTTGTGCTCAGGGCCACTATTTGAATTAATGTTGTAATACATGGGTAGCATTGCTTTGGAATAGTGATTTCATTTCTATCAAACATATAGGTGATAATTTAGTTGCAACTTTGCATCATTTTTATGTCAATAAATTGTTATGCTTACAGATTTTAAGAATTGTGTTTTGCAGATATACAGAGAGTATATGCTTTGCATATGTGAGTAACTTGGCTTTTTTAAAGTTGAAAACATTTTTGTTGAGATGTACATTTGCACTGGGACACATACTGTTATACAGTGGGTTCGGAAAGTATTCAGACCCCCTTAAATTTTGCACTCTTTGTCATATTGCAGCCATTTGCTAAAATCAATTAATTTCATTTTTTTCCTCGTTCATGCACACACAGCACCCAATATTGTCAGAAAAACACAGACTTGTAGAAATTTTTGCAGATTTATTACAAAATAAACACTGAAATATCACATGGCCATAAGTATTCAGACCCTTTGCTGTGACACTTGTATATTTAACTCAGGTGCTGTCCAATTCTTCTGATCATCCTTGAGATGGGCCTACACCTTCATTGGAGTCCAGCTGTGCTTAATTATATTGATTGGACTTGATTGGGAAAAGCACACACCTGTCAATATAAGACCTTACAGCTCACAGTGTAAAGTCAGAGCAAATGAGAATCATGAGGTCGAAGGAACTGCCTGAAGAGCTGAGAGACAGAATTGTGGCAAGGCACAGATCTGGCCAAGGCTACAAAAAAAATTCTGTTGCACTTAAGGTTCTTAAGAGCACAGTGGCCTCCATAATCCTTAAATGGAAGAAGTTTGGGACGACCAGGACTTCCTCGAACTGGCCGTCCGGCCAAACTGAGCATCCGGGGGAGAAGAGCCTTGGTGAGAGAGGTAAAGAAGAACCCAAAGATCACTCTGGCTGAGCTCCAGAGAAGTTCTAGAAAGACAACCATCACTGCAGCCCTCCACCAGTCGGGGCTTTATGGCAGAGTGGCCCGACGGAAGCCTCTCCTCAGTGCAAAACACATGAAAGCCCGCCTCGAGTTTGCCAAAAAACACCTGAAGGACTCCCAGAGAACACCTGGCACTGCTCATCACCTGCCTAATACCATCCCTACAGTGAAGCATGGTGGTGGCAGCATCATGCTGTGGGGGTGTTTTTCAGCTGCAGGGACAGGACGACTGGTTGCAATTGAAGGAAAGATGAATGCAGCCAAGTACATTGATATCCTGGACAAAAACCTTTTCCAGAGTGTTCACGACCTCAGAATGGGCCGAAGGTTCACCTTCCAACAAGACAATGATCCCAAGCACACAGCTAAAATAACGAAGGAGTGGTTTCAGAACAACTCTGTGAATGTTCTTGAATGGCCGAGCCAGAGTCCTGACTTAAATCCAATTGAGCATCTCTGGAGAGACCTGAAGATGGCTGTCCACCAACGTTCACCATCCAACCTGACAGAACTGGAGAGGATCTGCAAGGAGGAATGGCAAAAGATCCCCAAATCCAGGTGTGAAAAACTTGTTGGATCATTCCCAAGAAGACTCATGGCTGTATTGGCTCAAAAAGGTGCTTCTACTCAATACTGAGCAAAGGGTCTGAATACTTATGGCCATGTGATATTTCAGTGTTTATTTTGTAATAAATCTGCAAAACTTTCTACAAGTTTGTGTTTTTCTGACAATATTGGGTGCTGTGTGTGCATGAACGAGGAAAAAAATGAAATTAATTGATTTTAGCAAATGGCTGCAATATGACAAAGAGTGAAAAATGTAAGGGGGTCTGAATACTTTCCGAACCCACTGTAAATGCAGATATCACTTTTTTCATAATCAAAGACAATTCTTTCAGTACCATTGCATAATTTAGATCATTTTTATAGCATCACATGCATCTGCGTATATTCATTAAGATGTATTCCTATTACCATGGCAACTTTGTTAAGTAAAATGTTATTCATAGAATCCAATACTGATGTCACAAATGAAAGGATTAAGGAAACTGATGTCAGACTTCAATGTCACTTCAATGTTCCTACTCATTTGTATTGTCTTGTAATCTAAAATCATAGCATAGCATAGTTTATGCAAATATTTAAACCTATGTTTACAGGATATGTAATATGCTATAGAACAACTAAGATTAATTTAAACTCCATATAACTAACTCTGCTATGACATTGGGAGGGGTAGAGGGCTGCTCCTCCACTTTGGCTGCTGTCAGTTGTCCCTGTTCCTTCCCACAGCGAGGGAGACGGACGGTAGCAGTCACACATACAAGCATGTTCACCAGAGGCTGATTAGTGATCAGCTCAGGTGTTTCCTATTGCCTTCATTAGGCCATCTATAATGACACAGGTTTTTGGTTTTCCCATTTCCCCATTTACAATCTTCAGTTTAATTAGATTTATTTCTGTTTCTATTTAGTTTTTTGAATGGCCCAAGAAGAGGAATAAAATGGCTGTTGGGCTTTTGGAACACTAGATTTCCACTTTCCATCCACTCACCACCTGGCATGGTGGCCACACTCGCCACCCTGCCACAATGGAATTTGCGATGGACCAAATAAAATGGCACGTCTGCAACGTGGACAACCCTGCAATAGTATTGCTGTGGAGCACCAACACCATGTACTAAAAATGTACATTTGGCAAATGTATTCTCATGGCATTCTGAGTACTCAAATGGTAGAGGGTGAGTCTTGATATTTCTTTAAAACATCTTCTCAAGGCACTCCCTGCTTAGCATGTCATTTAGATTTACAAACAAAATGTTATGACCCTAATTTACCCACTTGAGGGAATTGTCAGTTATCATAAGAGTGATATAACAGAAATATCCAAACACTTTGAGTCAAACGAGGAAGAAATGCAATCATCATGGTTACTTCTGAGCACCACAGTGGGTCATGGCTATTTTATAGTGCTGCAATACATCATGGCAACATTCTGGTTACTTTAGGAATCATAGAACAAAGGTTCTAGGTTGTTTTAACCTTGCACCTGTTATGTTGGATGTGCGTACGCACATCAAACATAATTACAGGTGCAAGGTAAATGCAATGTAAAAAAAGATAAATGGTACGTACACACTGTTGCTTTGGAATGTGATGTCTTATTGTTCATGGACAACATTTTGACCACACTTGTCTTCAGCCAGCATCCGAATTCAAGTGAACAAGGAAAGCGTAATTGAAGGACTTTTCACATGAGTGTGCATGACAGAAGGGTTTTAGAATTAGTGCATCAGAGATTGACTGTACCAGGTTGGTGTATGCCATGCCTTTACCTGTGACAAAACAAAGGGGACTCTGTGGGATTCTGTGCGAAACCACAGAAACTTCAGAACCTGTGGTTAAAAAGAATTCAGGTGCAAGCTTGTACAAAGCAAAGTATAGAGGGTCTGCCATCTTATTTTATACAGTAGCTTTCAGTTCCCTCCATCAAGGTCACTTATACACTTTAGTCTAAGGCCTGGCATACACCAACCTGGTGAAGACAGTAAAACCAAGTGCTCCTTTAACCCTAGTAATCCATGCTTGGACTCAGGGATGATAAACACCTGGGTTGCTAGGTAGATTCTCCACTTTAATAACAATGCACACCAGGATACTTCATCTGAACCTACTTTCCAGTAGAATCTCTCCAAACACAGGAAATGCATACAAATGTATAAATTCTCAGTGGGTAGGGAAATTTCACCCACTTTACATCATTAGACTATCACAGAAGAATACAGAATGTAAAGCAGCAGAGGCTTGACACCACAAGTTTCGGAGGAGAGCGCATGTGCATCCGCACAGGTTGCCGTGAGGAGCATGAACACGCATGCATAGAGAGAAAATCAGAGATGTGAGAGGGGAGAAAATGCTCACCAATTAGGTGGCACACTGCAATTAGGGACACTAATGCAAGCTTTGCTTTCTCTTCCTTTCTAGTGGTGTCTTATTGATAAAGTCTTCACAGATAATGAGTAAAGCACAAAGAGTTATATTAAAGCACAATTTTGATACAAAAGGCAAAAGACACAGAGAAGGCAAAGTGAAAGGCAGAGACGTCAAAGCCACCAGATGCTTAGGCAAAATGCCTTGGAGCCAACAACTACAAGCTGCTATTTAAACCCATTTTTCCCTGTTTCTTTTCACAGATGTTCAATGCATTTGAAGCATAAAGCTTGACCTTCTTTTTCTGGTTTATTCCCACTCTCCTATCCCCTGTAGTGGTTGTAAAATGCAGATCCTTAAAAACAAGGACAAGTCTGAGGAGATTGTCCATGAGGGGAAGGACTCTGCTTATAGAAACCTCATTGTCACACCGCACTTCAGTGGTTACAAAACCTGAACAGGCTTCCAGAACAGTTTCAATGCACCTTAGCCTAGATTCTACAAGTGTCTGGTATTATATTGGAGGTAAGTTCTCCAATAGTAATTCCATCATTTGTTGTTTTGTTGATGGTGGTAGAAAATGCTGTTTTGGGAACCACTCCAGAATCTCCCATAAGTGTTCAATTGGATTGAGATCTGGTGATTGAGGATAGAATCAGGATAGAAATGCTTCACCATAGGATGAAGGTGAACACTCAGAATGGCTTTGTATTTATTGGTGTTTATCTTGCCCTCCAAGGGGTTGAATGGACCTAAAACATCCTAGGAAAATGTACCTCACACAATAACAGAGTATATTGTATACATGCAACATATTAATAAAATGTGTCAGGAAGGTGCATTTTGGCATCCTACGCAGGCAAACAGAATATGGCCCAGCCTAACCTAAATGCTCATAGACAAGCGATACCAGGGAACTAAAGTATGTGGCTTTGGCAGCCAGCGCAGTCCATATTGGATCAGCACACCAAACTTGCATGCCTATGTCACACACAACAATTTTGGGGTTCTACCTATGAGCTTGAAATGATGAGTCAAGGAGAAAGAATTATAGGTCACCAAAGAAGAGCGGAGGTCAACATGGTTTGATTGGCCCTGTCACATGGTAGCAATATTCCTTGTCTGAGCATATTACGTCTCTCCAAATATCGGCTCAATCAACATCTCTAAGCTATCTTTCCCAGGCCCCATCGATGTTTGGTGTCACTACATTTCTAACCATGACAGGATCATATCAATGGCGACCTTCAAAAGATGTCTTGTGGTACTGGCTTCTAGGGTTTACTTCGATATATCCCTGCTTGTTTGGGAGATCTGGTCCCAGCTCACACTTCGGCTGCGTGTGTTTAAATATGAAGCGAGAAACTTGGTTTGATATATTTTTCTTCCATTTCATCTCTTTTGTGATTTTTACATGTAATTTTTATATGTATAGGATTTAGTATTCAATTTAATTGTTAAGGTAGTTGAACTATGTCTGTAGATTGGACGTTGAATAATTTGTCTTTGTCTAAGTGTTGTAACTTAAGAATTGGTTTATTAATTTTAAATTAATTGTGAGTTGTATATTTTGATGAAGCTTGATCCACCAGATTGCTCTGCCTATCAATGAATTTGGTGATTTAATTGATAATTACTATTCTGTGTAGTAATTATTATATTAAATCAAATAAATATATTTTACATGTACGATAAGTGTGGGGGTTTTACATGTAATACAACTTGTCTTCAGTATTCAAAGTGCTGAACTTTAAACAAGAGCAGTTGACTGTTAAGGCTACTGGATTCAGCTAATATACATTGTTTTATTCAAACCTTACTAATCTGACAAGTGTGTTCTTCCAAAATTGTAATGCAAGATAAACCACGACTTTTTTAGGAGGGTATGACTGTGAATGGGAGCTTACCTTCATCTGCCAGTAAGGCAGCTTAATCCAATGTCAGATATGGAAGGTCAGAGCTAGACCTTACACCCACAACTAATATGTAACATAATGAATCTCTAGGTCGTCACAAAAGAATTTCATCTTTCTGCTCAATAACTCTTATCAATGGCTATACGATGAGCCAGGTGAACACTGAATAGAGATGACTCTAGAGATGACTCGAAGGTTCTGATTCATGTTCTGTCATAAGGCTGATATTGTTAGAGTAATGAGTAAGCAGGTTCCTTTGAGCTGATGTAATTCGTATTGCACATTATTAGAATGTTATGCAAGGTCTCATGTATTATGTAGTCATTGTAATCTGACCGTTATTTGGGCAGGCAGACTAATGACAAAGACGTGGTATAATTAATAGGCGTTCCCCACTAAAAGCCCATAGGGAACTTTGTATCTAGCCTGGTTTCTTTCCCCAGCTGTAATTACCTGTCTGTACTCAGCTTTGGGATTGTGATATTCCCTAACATTTTCTGATTACATTGACAGAGCCATGCTGTTCTGCATATCATTAAAAATGATGTGAGCCTTGCTATATTTGCCAAGACTAAGGCTGTGTGCTGCAAGTGTTCAGCTCCGTTTCATTAAACTGAATACATTCCGCCCATTCAAACTGGCTGTACTGTTATGAATAATTCTCAGGTTACGTTGGGCAGTGCTGAGAGATGTAATGGTTTGCACTCAAAAATTAATCCAATGAATTTTAAATGTTATTAAGCACAAGGGAAATAAGCAAAGGCTTTTTGAACCAATCCACCTTTTTAATGGAAGAAGACTCATTTGTGCTTATTTCCCTTGTGCTCAATAAAATTACAAAGTCATTGAATGAATTTTGAGTGCAAACCACTTCTTTATTTTTATTTATTACCTGTGAAAACACACCAAGTGTGCACAATGGCTAACCTCCAAAGGATAACACTAACACAAATACAGTAGTGGTAGCACAGATTCATTAGACTGTCTAGATTCCGCTCCTTCCTTCCATCTGTGCCAAGTGGACCAGTGTTCCAGCATTATATTACTCTAAAGAACATCCATTGCCACAGAATTTTCCTTGGTCATGCCCCTTAATGAATTTTCAGAAGATTCCTTGAATTGGAATGTTTCAGTTTCAAAAGTAGTGAGGCTATAAATGGAAGAATTACAATGTTAAGAATATGGAGCTCAGTATCTGGTGCATATTAAGCATCTGATGGTATTTAACATTTAATTTCTCCTTGCCTTTCTCAGCATTCTCTGACGATTTTTTTGCCCCTTTTTCAAAGTATTTTGCATTTATACATTGCAACATTCTTATATCGTACCAACTGCTGTCTTTCAGAAACCTGGACAGTACCTGAATACTATCTGGATAGCATCTGTATATTTGTATTATACACTGCACGCCCCCAAAAAAAGTCAAACACTCTAATATTTAGTTGGACCGCCTTTAGCTTTGATTACAGCACTCATTCGCCGTGGCATCGTTTCTATAAGCTTCTGCAATGTCACCACATTTTTTTCCGTCCAGAGTTGCATTAATTTTTCGCCAAGATCTTGTATTGATGATGGGAGAGTTGGACCGCTGCGCAAAGTCTTCTCCAGCACATCCCAAAGATTCTCAATGGGGTTAAGGTCTGGACTCTGTGGTGGTCAATCCATGTGTGAAAATGATGTCTCATGCTCCCTGAACCACTCTTTCACAATTTGAGCCCGATGAATCGTGGCATTGTCATCTTGGAATATGCCCGTGCCATCAGGGAAGAAAAAATCCATTGATGGAAAAACCTGGTCATTCAGTATATTCAGGTAATCAGCTGACCTCATTCTTTGGGCACATGACGTTGCTGAACCCAGACCTGACCAACTGCAGCAACCCCAGATCATAACACTGCCCCCACAGACTTGTACGGTAGGCACTAGGCATGATGGGTGCATCACTTCATCCGCCTCTCTTCTTACCCTGATGCGCCCATCACTCTGGAACAGGGTAAATCTGGACTCATCAGACCACATGACCTTCTTCCAATCTTTATGCTCCCTAGCAAATTGAAGCCTTTTTTTCCAATTAGCCTCACTGACAACTGGTTTTCTTAAGGCTACACAGCTGTTTAGTCCCAATCCCTTGAGTTCCCTTCACATTGTGCGTGTGGAAATGCTCTTACTTTCACTATTAAACATAGCCGTGAGTTTTACTGTTGATTTTTTACCATATGATTTCACCAAACGTTTAAGTGATCGCTGATCACGATCATTCAAGATTTTTTTCCGACCACATTTCTTCCTCGAAGATGATGATTCACCACTATCCTTCCAGGTTTTAATAATGCGTTGGACAGTTCTTAACCCAATTTTAGTAGTTTCAGCAATCTCCTTAGTTGTTTTCTTTGCTTGATGCAGGCCAATAATTTGACCCTTCTGAAACAGATTAACATCTTTTCCACGACCACAGGATATGTCTTCCGACATGGTTGTTTAAGAAATGAGAAGCTACTCACTGCATCAGTTAGGGTTAAATAAGTCATAGCATTAAGACTGGTGCTGATTAGAAGAGTATGCTCATTGAACCAACCCCTTCTTGTACCAACCCCTGGTGGTGTGGTGCACTGCCAGACGACCCGGGTGGAGATGAAAGGTCCTGTCTAGCCCACTCATTATCCACAACAGACAATGGAAGCTAAGAGTGACTTTGGCTGTTAGCTGTGTCCTCTTCATAGGCAGGACCTCCACAGGCTATCACAACCATCAGTCTTGTACAGCTATGGATGCCTAAGGTTTAGTAACCTATGAAGGAAGAAGGATGACCATACTGCAGAAAATGATCTCGATTTGAGCTTTTCAGACATTAAAGTTACAAAGAGTTACACGGTTATTTGCAAGTCATACATGTATAAAGTCCTGTGTACTGTATATAAACAGCATGTGCCTTGAAATGCCTTTTTCTTGTCTTGCACCGAGGCAACTGGTTCCAGACTAATTGTGCCAGGGCCACTGTTTACTTCATTAGCCTGTGGAGAATCTGCAACAGGAGAAAAGCAGTCCTCCGTTCTGCCTCATTCATATGGCAACTCAAACTCAATCATTTCCCTCCAGGTTTAAACCCTGCCCTTGATTTCCGCTGAAATGCTGTCTCCCAGATTTTCCTCCCACACACTTTGCTAGTTTGAAAAAACTGAGGGAAAGTGTGCCTAACCCTGCGTAGGTGCTGTTAATGACCTTGGGAAACTTCTCCTCCACAAGTCATTAAATAAACACAAAAGTGCACCACATACTGTATAGCTGGGCCCGTGAAGTCAATTATTTTTGAAGGTGAAGGTTGAAAACATGGGCCATCCGTTGTGTTCGTGTAAGACTGAGTTTGATGATGCTGGTGAGGCCAATCCCCAAGGGACATTAGCTTCAGCCAAATGGCATTGGTGGAGCCAGTAATCTTCTTTGAGTCGGGTTGGCATGTGATATGTTGCTGACTCCTTTGCAGTACAAATGGGTGTCGCTGCAGTGGGGCTGCAGGCCTTTCTCATCCTCATTGTCATGCTGGTTAACTATTGGCCTTCTCCAAGGTTAGCAATGCATTCTACTTTCATTCAGGAGAAACCTTTGCGTGCTTAAATACAAGAGCTGTGTTTTGCTTATCAATACCCAACTCTGTGGGTAACTGTGGTGTGGGCTGCTCTTGTAGTACCATTTGCTGATATCTGTCCACCTTCTCTTCCTTCTCCCCTGCTGTCATCACCTTGGTAAGCAGCTTGTGTTGTATGCATGCATTAGTGCCATACTGAAGTAGCTCTGTGTTCGTTCTTGGCACAAATACATGGATTCGGCAGTTTCTATTTTAATAATCGTGGTTACACCACTGTAACGTTCAGGGCCATAAAACAGAAATTGGATGTTTTGTAGATTTTGATATTAATTTACCAAACTAGACATTCAATATTTTGTAATCCAAGTATATTGTTTCATTATAGCTACAGAATTTGTTATAATTCTCCTTGCTCAAAGGTGTACTAACACAAGGTTTCTCGCTAGTCTACAAAACTTAATTTGGCTTTTTCCATCCCTTTATTTCACTGTCAACATTGTGACAAAGAACAGGCCCCTGTCTGTGTGGATGTTGTCCTCTTGAGAGTTCCAGCAATGCTTGTTGTACTGCTCTCATCCACATTGAGGTCCCCAGGTAATCTTCATCTCTTTACTCCTCTTGCTCCCACATAAAATTATCTGACCATCTAATAACAAAAAAAAGGGAGCGGGTGGGGTTCAGTTAAAGCATTTGGCAGTCAATCCAGTCATTTGCTGTCTGCTTGCACCAGGTGCATAAGTAGAGCAGTTCTCTGACGCAATGACTGTGCAGCTCAGCTGGTGGACTGCACAGCGAAAGGCTGGCTGAACATGTTTCGAGGGAAGCACATGCTAGTCTAGGGCTATTGCAGCAATGGGATGGGCTTACAGTTACGATGCGGCATTCCAAAAAATGGAAGTATAAACATGTTTTCAAAGAATACCCAGACTAAAGGATCAAGCTGTGAGGAATCCGTAGTCTTAGAGATGTTAATAATAATATAATAATAATATGTTGATGTTTGACAGGAGGATTACCCAGGGGTTCATGCTGGATAGAAAGTTACTCTGGATAAAAGCATCTGCTAAATAATTACATTGTACATAAATATAAAAGGAGCAATAGGACACAGCCAGAAACACAGCTGAACTACGTAATGCTGCATTACACACCGCTACTCTGGACAAAACCTAACATTACATGCAGCTACATTGGCCAGTAACATTTTGCACACAGGCCAAGATTGCAACACAGGGCCATGATGCACTGTAAACAGTGATGCACACACAACACAGAGTAACAGAATGACACTGTTCAGGCACACACATTCAGGGTTCTTGAGTGACAAGACATAGAGAGGCTGACACAATCAGAAACAAATCGACACACTCCTCACAAGAGAGCATGCAGCTTTGCTTAACTTGTGTATAGTCTGCCCTCTAGTGGCACTGATGACAAAAGCAAATGACCATATCTCTTCCACACCGTTTGTTGTGAACAAATCAGATTTAGCAAGAAATGCATGTTTTAGAGATGTAAGAGTAGTCACTGATTACAAATAAAAGGCTATTTAAAATATGCTATGTAAATAATTACATAAATTGATCAAATGTAGTAGAAATGTTGGTAAAGTATGTGTAAATAGACATCTTAAATTAGAAAAATTTAATGAAGTGCCATTTCTCAAGCACTTAACGAACACTATAACAAATGCCATTACGAGCAATGCACCACAGTAACACAACAATATGTGAACAAAAAGATGCCAAACATGTCAATACTTATAAATATGTCCTTTATTACATCCAGTAGGAGAACATCTTATTAGACAATGCCAGATTTCTGTGACTATTTCTATGTTTTTACTACAGAGCTCATAATTAGTATCAAACATTTAAATGTAACACTTCAAAAGATGGATTATATGAAGAGTACATCTGTAACAGAATATGATACAGGAAGGAGTGTTTAAAACTCAGATTCACTAAATGTATCTCTAATACAGGACTACAGTCTGGTCATTCCATCTGCAGCGCAGGAACAGAGTGACAACAAACCATTATGTTCACAATATCACAAATAAAATGCTCAAAAAGGCTTTCAACATCACCAAACAGTTTGAAAACTCAAAAGACCAAAAATCAAGCAAAGTACTATAATATTCATTTGAACTGATTTTGTATACTATTTTAAAAAATACAAGTTGACCAATTGTTTGCATACAACTTTGTCACCGGTCCAAATCTGAAGTGCCAAGGCCACCGATGGGGTATGATCGCTAAGGGGTTAACCAGATACAATATTGTTCTTCCTAATGTGGTTAGTCTAATATCAGCACAAATTGACTGTACATTTATGTTCAGATTGTATGATGTACTTGTTATGCAGTGTGGTATTTTGAGTAATGCACCCATCTATTCTTTTAGCATCTAAATGTCACAAGCTAATGAGTAAAACTTAAATATTTAATAAAGATGATTTGGCAAAATCAGAAGAATTTTTTTTACAGAATTTGATGTTATGCTGTTTCCATTATGCCTTCATCTTCCCATCAATGTAAACACAATCATTCATCTAATACCATGTTTTAATTGCAATTAATCATTAATCAAATAATGAGTCAATTAAAAGTATTAAACACCTCAGTGCATCCCACCACCCCCACATGTTTACAGCATTGGGATGTCACCAGTTGCAATCTGATACAACTAATATGCATTCATGTATGTGCATATATATATATATATATATGAACGTCCATTTGTGATGCAATTAAGCCATGAAAAATGCCACCCAAAGCTGATGAATTGTCAAAATAGTGGAATAAAATTGATGCAATCTTGAAAATGGAACCACAGAGTCATCCTGGGATTCACACTCCTACTGTAAAACACCCACAGGGTGGAAGCAGCCCCCATTTGGAGTGTCGTGTTTGTCACAAGGTCCCCACAGTGCATGTCTTTTGTCACACACAGACAGCTTTTCAGCTCACCCAGGGGAGATTGGGACATCACAGTTATAGACTGTCTTTTGGAGTGTCTAGGCATGCTGATTTTGCTCTACAACTACACTACATATAGCATTAGCATTATGCATTACAGCAAATGCTTTTAGAAAGGCAATTATGCATCCAAAGTGCTTATAGAAAAGGTTTCTGTGTGTCTTTAGTGTAGAAGCAGCTTGATTTTCAAAGTGTTTAGGTACTTTATAACTAAGACCAACTAAGATTTTCCTTCACATTGCATCTCAAGTGTTTTTATGTTCTGCAAAGTCATTCGTTCTGAAGAAAATGTACAGTATGTCATTAAAAACCTCCCTTGGCCTTTTTTGTGTTCAAATGAGGTAAGGTAACATGGGGATCTGTTAGAATAAGTAAGGAAATCTCTACTGCAAGTTCATATCCTAAATTGACCAGTGTTTTGTCCTTTCTGGACAGCTTAACTGACAGGAGTTGAGAAGTCTGGCAATACTGGAGGATTAAGTCTTCTTCTTCAGTTCCTCGAAGCGCCGTGACAGGTCGTCAAAGTCGATGTCGTCAGACGGTGCAGTGTTTCCACCAAAGGAGGAAGCCGGAAGTGTGTCGGGAACTGAGGGTAGCTCAGGGAGGGCAGAGTTGTCGTATATCTGGCAGGAGGGTCCAGGATCTGTGGAAACACCGGTGTGTTAATGAAGTAACGCTTCATTAAATGATCCTTACGGTAAAGTCTGTACAGTATGTGCTTGACCTCCACAGTTAAATGCCAGTGGTTAAAAATCTGTGACAATGCTCTTTTTTATTTGCGTATCTCTTACCACAACAAACCATTTCAAAAAGACTTCAGAGTAGAAGTTTATAAAAGTCTATCAGGATCTAAGCATTGTACTGTAGCAGTGCAAAACGCCAATAGGACGCTGGGATACATAGCAAAAAGCATTGAGTATAAGATCAAAGAAGGTTATATTGATGTTATATAATACCTTTATCAGAGGTCATTTAGAGTACTAGTGCAGTTCTAGGCACCACGCTATAAGAAAGCTTATATATAAGCTCTGGAAAAAGTACAAAGAATGGCAACTAAATTGGTTCCTGGTATGAAAGGTAAAAGTTACAGGGAAATATTTAGTGTTCAGTTAAGAGTTATTTCGTTTTTTTTTGTTATTTAGAGTTTATATGCCATTTTTTTATATACCATTTAGCAGATGCTTTTATCCAAAGCGACTTACAGTAGTGAATGCATACATTTTTCAGTATATGTGGCCCCAGTGGGGATTGAACCCACAACCTAAGCATTGCTAATGCCGTGCTCTACCAACTGAGCCACAGAGAACTAGAACCAGAGATCAGTTAGCAGAACAAAAGGGCACAGGTAGAAATTAGTTATAAGTCAATTCTAAATTTATTTCAGGAAGTTTATTTTTTATTTTTATTTTTTATTTTTTTTAAACAGAGAGTCGTAAATGCATGGAACAGCTAGCCAGGTCACGTAGTAGAAGCAGAGACACTTGAAGTATTCAAGTCCAGGCTGGATGCACTTCTCTATACTGTAGGTAAATGACAAGCCTAGATAGTCCGAACAGCCTGTTCTTGTAATTTTGTATTCTTATGTCATGTTAATGTGCAATGGATAGCATATCAGGCAATGAACTTACCAGAACCCTGAGAGGAAACATAAGGTTTGACAGACAATTCATCAATCTGAAAAGACAGAAATGTGTTAACTTGTCAGGTCAACAGCACTGCATTTTTCATCTTCTAGATTGTATTCTTCCAATATTCAGTTAGTTAGCAGTACTTGCATATAATGTATTTACACCATCAATAAAGTCAAAACATTACTATTGGCTAGTCCTCAGGTCACCAATATCAATGGTACAGGTAACTGCCAAACCTACACCATGCCAGGAAAATGCACCCCATACCATAACAGAGAACCCTTCATTTACTTAAATGTTTCTTTCTGGCAGTATCACAATTACTTAACGATTGCATGAATGAAATGCCAACAACTAGGTCTGAATGTACAAAATACACATATTAATGAGCTTAAAGCAAAGTTTATGTGAGGAATTAAGCCTATCTGGGAAACAAATTAAAGTATACAACTGTATAACAGACCAAGAACAAGCACAGTGGTTAGTAGTTAATTTGTTTTATAACCCATGGATCATGCCTCAGATCTGTTCTGATCCCCATAGCACAGAAATGCTGAGACAAAGCAAGCTAGAGGAGTGGTACAAACGCATCTTTCCTGAAAGGTGAATGGGTTGGCTGTCCATCTGTCTTGGGGAGAGGGGGCACTTTCACTTACAGGCTCGTAGGTGGGAGGGCAGTTGGGCAGCTGGGGTGGCTGCCCTCCTCTCACTTGAGGCTGAAAATTGCTAAAGCCATCGTAGTTGCCCACAGGGCCATGGAAGGGCTCCTGGAGCAAAATATTTGGAGTGAGAAAATACACTTTACAGGAGGTCAAGTGCAGCAGTCAATCAGAATGCACATTCGATCGATACATTTACAACCTTCATGCTTATGGTGAAAGTAATGTATGTAAATAATTAACTATGACAGGCTATTTAGTTGTATGAAAAACCAAGACAGGGTGGTGTGCTGCAGTTCCGAGGCAAAGCTGAACAGCTGATTGCAAGAAAAATAAATAGTCTAATGAAACAAAATTGTTTTAGCGCTATGTTGTTGGTTTTTTCAGTTGTGAATAGAATGTTGAACGTACTTGTGTATTGATTTGGAACGTGATAAGGCCACTTTAGCTGGAACTACTTCATAGCTGTGTATTATTATGTTTCTCCCTGCGGTTTACAGGAAAATAATCGACATCCTTTGGACCAATCAGAATCGAGTATTAAACCAAGCCATGGTACAATGTGGTACAATCGATAAGAAAGGCATTCCTTACTGGTCCTTTTGGAGATGGGTAATTGAAGGCAGTGGGCATGGCATGGGCATTGGCATGGGCATCGCTGCATGCGGTGCAGTGAACCCTCCACCGCCCCCACCTCCTCCACCAGGCTTCTTACTGTCAATCTCCACATCTATGAGGTCAGCCTCCTCACCTAGGGAGACCTCAGGCTGTGGTAAGAGCAGAACGTCACACACAACAAACAGCCAACAGTCATCCATAAGGTGACAGGTACAGCATGTCTACTGAAATAAAAGCAGTCTGCCCCCCCTCACCCTGACCATGGCATCTGGCTCGTATGGCACGTTGTAGTTCTTGGCAATCTCAATGAGGTAGCGCTCCACCAGGATCTTGGGAGGGGCCTCCACACTCAGCTTGTGCATCAGCTTTGACAGAAAGTGGAGACAATCACAGAGGTGCCTTGTGCAAATTGCTCATCTGGCTTTGAGATCCAACAGCTTCAGTTCTAAAATGTACAGTAAAATTAAACAATGCGAATTCTCAAAGCCTACCCTGTCGTTGACAGTTCCAATCTGGTTTGTCCTACACAGCTTGCCATACTCCTTGCTGTATTTGGCGCACAGCTGGTCAGACACCTGTGTAGAGAGCAGAGTGTCAGTCCATCCCAGAGAGACAACACAACTGCGCTCCTAAACATGACTTCCATTTCAAGACAGCCAATAATGTATAGGATTTTTTTTGTTTTGCGATCCATAAGTTAGGGAAAAATTATGTGAAGATTACTTATCTGATTAAAACTGCCTACTCACAATCTTGAGCTCAGAGACCTCAGACTGCAGGCGAGGGGCAGCCCAGATGAGAGTGGACACTGCCTCCTGCAAGCCAGGGTCAAGTTCCCTGTATTAAAAAAAAAGAAGAGGAATCAGGCTTACGTGAATAATGTTTTAAAGAATGGGCCAGGCATCCCAGGTGCCACGTCCAGCTAAAACGATGGTCCTTAGTTCAGTATCATGCCCGTCTGGTTTTCAATCCTGACCATGCCAGTGCTGACTGTGGCATAGGAATCCCACAAGGCAATGCAAAATCGGCACTGGCGTCGCTCAGGAGAGAGTTAGCTGGCTGGGTTTTCCCCACCTCATCACACAAGAGCAACTCCTCAGCACTGGTCATTTGACAGCCTGCAGTCTGCCTGTGCCAGCTGCGCAGGAACTGTACTCCTCAGACACAATGACTGCACAGCTCAGCAGGTGGACTGCAGAGTGCACATAATTGACAGCCCATAATTCAGGAGAGACTTCTGTACAAATGTACCCTCTTGTATTGAGAGGACATTGCGCTAATGTTTAAAATGTGGGGGGAAAAATAAAAATCGTTTCTGACTTTGGAAACAATACATCATCTGTCAAAGTAATTATTTATTTACTTAATTTTACTAAATTGCATGGGATGTTCATTGGAATACTTATATTAGGCACACTAACTTATAGGTATAAGAACTGAGTGCCAAGCTAGCTATCACATACTCACTTCATGGACTGGATCAGGCCAAAGCGAGCAAGTAGTAGGTCACAGTACAGCTCCAGGATCTCCATGGCCTCCACCAGGTAGTCCTCTCTGATGATATGCTCCACCCTGATTCGAGCTCGTTCATCCTTCCCTGCTGACAGGTAATCCGCTATTTCTTTCCGTGCTTTCTGAGCGAGCTCGGCTGTAGAGGGACACAAGCGTGTGAATAACTTACACTGACAACGCTTTGAGATCGTTGCTTACAAACTACCGATCATCAGGCAACTGTCGGAACGTGTTTAATACCTCGTGAATGTATCCAAAATATTTAACTGATTTATAAAAATGTTTTATTTTTCAATAAATGCCCAAGCCCGGAAGCATTGCGAGCTGTAGTAGCAGAACACAAGGACAGATCCTCACTTTTCTTCTTCTCAAGGAGTTTAAGGCGGTTGATGACAAGCCGGAGATTGACTCGAAGTCTCTCTGCTTTGAATCCAACACCGAGCATAATGGCCGGATCACTGTCGAAAGCCAAGGACACTGTCTTCATTGAACAGGTACAAATCACATGCAAGAATTGACTTTCAGATATACAATATGACAGGAAATGTAACAGTTAATTGTTTACGTTTCTTATTGTTAGAAACGGGGTGACATACAATGAATGAGATAATAATTACAATAACAAACACCTTATCAAATAAGTATAGAGAAATAAATCATTTGGAATTGCAATGCTGCAAATCCAGCAAGCTAAGACTGAGCCACGCTGCGGCTCTGTCTGAGCCTTTCAACAAGCCAATGCTGTCAAAGTCAAGAAGCTAGGTGCAGCAAGCTAGCATCAATCGACTGTTTCGGTATTTATAATACATTGTAATCCAACTGTTAGATTTGACAGCGCACAATCTCTGTAACGTTAGCTAGCTAGCTAGCTTCTTGAGCTAGCTACATGAGCATTCTATGGCTGACTCGGTTAATGTTGTCTCCATTTCTCGAATTAGCTTGTTTTATCTCAGACATTGCAGCAAAAAAACAAGCTAATTCGAGCAATGGAGACGACAATCACCGAGTCAGCTACAGAATGCTCATGTAGCTAGCTAGCTAACGTTACAGAGATTGTGCGCTGTCAAATCTAAAAATTAGATTACAGCTAATCAAAAAACCATCAAACAGTGGAAATCAAAACACTAGCTAGCTAATATATGCTTCAAAAGAACAACAAAAATACAGTTCACCATAGCCTAGCCTAACTAGAGAGAGAAAAATAAGCATGTTCCTATTTCATTGTATGAAAAGTACAATGCGTCTGCCCATGCAGGAAGTGATTTTCTAAACTCAATATAATCGAAAACATCTTCCAAGCTAGCAAGCTAAATTCGCTAACGTTGATTTTCCACGAAGGCTGAATTCTTCAGTCAAATGTTAAACTAGCAGTTGACATTAACTAGTAGAAAACTAGCTGACCACTATGTTTACAACACAAATCACCGATGCATTACCTGTGTTGCGCTGCTGAAATATTCTATTTTCTTCCGCAAATACGGTAGTGATGCCCGACGCAAATGACGGTAAGTCGCAAACAGAGGATCAATTCTGCGCAAAATCCACGCAGAATGGTTTGTGTTGGTTGTTTGCCAGAGAGTGGTCAAGTATCCATTATTCAATTACAGTACATGATTTATTATTTGGCACTTATCTAGAACAAACTACAAGGGCCATCATGGAATGATACATAAAATGCATGGCATGTCATAAGACCCATTTTTAAGCATAATACGCTGTATTGATTTAGCCTATTTCTCTTGCTGCCCACATCATTAATGGATCTATAAATGATCAGTTTGCGTATTTAATATTTTAATATTTAAACCAAAAATTATATATATATATATATATATTGTAACGTCGTGGATGGTGGGGGCGAACTGTCTCTGCATCGTAGAGGAGGGGCTGCAGCGCTACAATATATAGTTATTTTATTTTTCATTTTATTTTTGTCCTTTTTAGTTCCATATAAGTGGGGAAAGCCCATGGACAGAGTAGAGAGGGGTTTCTATATTTCTGAACTTGGTGTGTTTCATTATTCATGAATAATTTTACGAACTTTTTGGCAACACAAATGATGATTGCCATCGCAGTTTAGCTCATAGTTTATTTTGCATTTAAATCGGCAATCCAGATAACGTTCATATGAAGTGACGTTGACATACAGTGAAGCTGCACAGGATTGCAGAATTGATCCGCGTTTAGAGAACCTCTTTCGGGCAGCCTGGAATTCCCCACATTGTGCTAATCATTAGGGTGAAAATAAAATAGGACTTCCCAGCTGAAGGGGGTGCTACAGAATGGATTTAGATTATTCCAAGGCCTATATTTCATATATATGACCACAACTGAAGTCATACAGGAAGCCGAGTATGTCCGGAGTGACGTCATCTAGGGGCGCCACTGGGGTTTTTGCCTGCTGGGCTGTGAAATGGGCAGAATTTAGAAGCTCTGACTGATTAAAAAAAACAAATTATATGAACTCCCAAAGGAACATAACGCACTGGCTGTAGTACCACGATGACATGGAGAGGTAAATTGAAAAATAAATCTGTATATCAGTGTTATAGGTAGCTTGTTAGCAAACGTTAGCTAGCAATGGCCAGCTAAAGAAAACAAGTGATGGTCGAGTATTACGAACTAGCTGGCTAGCCAACTAGCTAGCATCGATGTTTTGCGATTAATTTTGTCGCTGGTTGGTCCATGGTGTTTACCAGCACAGTTTTGTGGTGTATAAAAACTATGTTTTAGAAATGTTAATACAATGTTGTAAAACCACCAAATTGCGTCCTTTACGGCATTAGCTATCTTGCTAACCAGCTACTCCAAAACAAACACTTTAGTTTGAGAATGCTCAGCTATATAACGTTAGGGAATCTATTTAGCTGCAAGCGTCCTAGCATTATACGCATTGAGCACATTCCGATTACTGCTTTTGTCGTATGTAATGAAAGGTAGACAGTAGTATTAATTATGTTTATGGGCGTGTTTTTCTTATTCAGTTGCATCTATATGTGTATACATCAAGAACTCGTTAATTAATTTTTGTAGTTTTTTTAAAATGTCACTGTTATATTACTTTTGGTCCTGTTACCTTGATGACTTTCTGCAAAACAGATCGTGTTACCTTTAAGCTGATGTTTCTGTTCTCGCATTTCGTACACGTGTAAAGGAAGGTGCGTAATTCGCTGGCAGTTTAGCGTCTGTGTAGCCGCAGTTCGTTAATCGAACAAAGGAAAAGAAGATCGGTACCAGTCGAGAGCAGTGATTTCGTGAATTGGCAGATATAAAAAGAATGCGATCTAGGGATTTAGTTTAGTTCTTGGGTACAAGTTGAACCCAATCGACGTGGTCCAATTGATCATACCAAAAACTCGCCCGATTTCCCTGTTCTTCTCTCAACTTATTGAATTAGCCAAAGTGGAATCGTAGATGCATCAGGCGACAAGACAATATAATTATCTCAGGAGAAAGGGCCTTGAGTTTTCAATCATCTGAAAGTGATTAGACTACTTTCTTGAGTCTCCTCACTGAAGCAACATTGAAGGGCAGTGACTCTTACTCAGAGTCCTAACACACAGTGCTATTATGTACTTACTAGAAGCTGAGAACTGAAAACACTGTTCCTGTGTATTATAATATTCCAGTGAGGAATTCTCAAGAGAACTGAGCCATCTCTATATAGCAGCTGTATTTGTCTGTATAGCAGTGTGTGAGAACTTATGTAATCAGGTTCGAGTCAGTGTCTTCCCATCTCTCTCCAGGTGAAGCGGTTGAAGTCAGCAGGAACTTCCCAAGGCTAGTTCCAGTGGCACCATCCTCCTTGCTGGCAGACTTTGCTCCCTGCACATTGCAGTGAGACAGCTCCCCCCTCCTCTGCCATCCAGGACTACCATGAAGCCTACCCATGAACGCAACCAGGAGTGCCTGCCACCCAAGAAGCGGGATCTACCAGTCAACAACAACAACAGCAGCAGCAGCAGTGGTGGTAATGGGGGAGGAGGGGGTGCAGGTGGAGGAGATGAAGCGACTCCCAGCCACAACTTGAGCTCCATGGGTAGCGAAATCCAAGGAGGAGGTATGACCCTTGGGGAATGGATGCGGTTGCAGCCAGGCCTGCAGTACAGTGTGGAAAACACTGATGGCATTGGCATACCAGTCGACCAATACAGCATGCTCTATAAAGTAGCCCTCCCCTCAGTTACCTACGCCCCTACCAGCCTTCACCCGGTGTTAAGTCACATCTCTCCTGCTTACACTGTTCCCTCCCAGCTCTTGCAGCACCCTGGGATCCCCTATTCCCCTCTGGGATATGCCCAGATACCCCACTCTTCCCTGCAGTTTGTGAGCTCCCCTTATGCAGTCCCTTACGCTGTTCCTCCTGGCTTTGTTCCTAGTCCCCTGATCTCACCGCAGTCTGCCATGCAGCAGCCTCCCCATGTTTCCCACCTTGTTCCCTATTCATCGGTCATTCAGGAGGGCATGGTCTCCACTCCCTCTCAGCCCCCGACCTCAGCCCACCCCTTCACCAAAGTCGCTGCAGCCGGCAGCATTCCGCTGGTGCTGTCCGCGGAGCAGGCAGCGCAGCAGCACCACCTAAGCGCCTTGGGAGGGATGCCCCCTGGCGAGCTCAGCCCTAGGGGAGTGCCGGTCTTCTACCACCACTCGAGCTCCAGAGCCACCCCGGTGCCCGCAGCAGTGGCCTACAGAGACGCACGCAGCACCCAGCAAGAGCGGGAGATGGAGCTGAACGGAGAGAGGAGGAGAAGGGAGGGAGGGAGCTGCTGCAGGACGCTGTCTACTCTTCCAGGAATTTGCGGCTACTGCACAGCATGCCCAGCTCCACTGTGGCCGACAACCCCCATGACAGGCTCCCTGTGGCCCACAGGCACGAGGAAAGGAGTTCCCCAGGACACCGCAGCACCCCGGATACAGACCTGGAGGTGAGGGGCACTGTGTCCTCAGTGAATCGTACACCACGTACGCCTAGTTACTGAATGGAGCTGTACTCCTCCCATTGAATTATGCTGTTGTGTCATACATTTGCCACAGTATCCCACAGTTAGCGGAAAATGAGGGCATTGCTCAATACGGGACAGCATGTCTATATGTGACATTTAAAAATCTGTTATCAATCTGCAGTTGTCACAAATGGGTTTCAACAGAACCCTGCTTAGTGTGGGTTATTGGAGCACATGTACTTGAACAAAGGCTATATGACCCCTATGTTTGAGTTTACTTACTGCTTTGTTCAAACAGTCATGTATTAGGAATTGGTTCTCTTTGAGTAATAGTTTTGTCCCTTGTGAGCCTTCCAGTAGAATTCCGTTTTTTTATTGCTTCCTAAAATGAAAGATGTGGGTGTAGAATATTCATGCAAGCAGCTTGAAGGACTTCCTTTTGCTCTGCCCATGAAGTGACTCAGCTAAAGTTGCTCCATTTCCATGTTCCTTGTCACTTCCTTCCTTATTGCCTGGGGTGTGTGTTGTGTGTAAATGGTTGGGCAATCCAGGCTGACTCCAACACTGCTGAGAAGCAGCAGAGATTTGTGTCTGACTTGTGGTCCCACCCAGAGCTGAATGGAAGCCATCATATGGAGTCAAATTACTATTGTAAATTGGCAAAAGTATTGACCGAAATAAGTTGTGAACGTAAATACAATGATTAATTTGTTTCTACAAATATTGTAGCCAGTTAGTCATCTTCGTATTTCATGTTCAGAAAACAATTGGCTTGTCACTTGTGACTTGTCTGATTTTTCAGATAAAGATAATTGTCAGTAGAACGTTAAATTGTGGGGATTTGCCAATAGCGTTATCTCTAGCATTATCAAATTTAATGCAATGGTTTGTCTAATTGACTAATTTAATTGTTCACACATTTGAATGTGAAGGCTGACTTGCTCACAAACACCAGCGGATGTCAGAGTAAAAGGCAAGACACCTTCCTATGGAATGGTCTTCCTTGTAGTCCATATGTGATAATGAAAGGCCCTGACCTCAAAGTAATTACATCTATTGCTGCAGCAATCAAGTGTACTTCTGTAAATATTCTAACACATGTTACTTTAATTATTCAGAATATATTGTAGTCTATATAATGACTTTATTTTCCTATAACTTCGGACTTCAATCTAAAAATCCAAAATTGGTATACAGTATCAACTTTAAGAAATCAAGAAACAGCAGAAAACTTTTACATAATGGCAAGTGTTACTAAGAAAATGTGAGGTTAAAAAAAGTAACTTAACCTGCTATCTTCTTCCTCAAGGTCCAGCAAGTGGTTGGGCGTCTAACATCTCAAGGTGTGACTGGGAGCCATAAAGAGGAAACTTTCGCCCCCCTGAACTTGTCGCAGCGGAGTTGGGAGGCCTCAACAGCTGCTCGTGTGGAAGACATGTTGGGTCTGGGCAAGCCTGCATATGAGGCACACCCTGCTGGACTTGGTGACCCCAGAGTAGCAATCCATCATCAGCAGCAGCAGCAGCAGCAGCAGCAGCAGCAGCAGCTTGCACAGCCAGCCCGCCATGCTTTGATGCTGGCCAATGGTCAGCCAGTCCTCGTCCCTCTGAACTACAATCAGCAGCAGCATTACACAGGCCTACCCAATGACATGGTCACTACCGCAGCAGCCATGCCGGTGAAGCAGTCAAAAGCTTCCGATTCCCCAGCCAGAATGTGCCTCTCAGACAGGGCTGTGGTGGAGCTAGCAGCCCAGCCGTTACAGGTACAGCCCACCCCTGTCCCAGTCACAGTCCAGGCACAGGCGCCTCCCTCGGTCACCCAGAACCCCTCGCATTTCATGAAGGGAGCCATTATCCAGTTGGCCACGGGCGAGCTGAAGCGGGTGGAGGACCTGCAGACCCAGGACTTTGTGAAGAGCGCTGAGGTGAGCGGGGGCCTGAAGATCGACTCTAGCATGGTGGTGGACATCCGCAAGAGCCAGCAGAGGCTGGGACTGGTGGCCCTGCACTTCACCGTCGGGGAGCAGCAGAGCAAGGTGACTATCGACGTTCCTCCCGAGCACCCTTTCTTTGTCTTCGGACAGGGCTGGTCCTCGTGCAGCCCCGACCGGACAGCCCAATTATACGGGTTGGCCTGCCACCACTTGCAAGTGGGGGACGTCTGCGTGTCGATTGCATTACAGCAACCGCAACAGAAACCGCTGCACCAACAGCAGCAGGGATCAGCCAGAACACCCACCAAAGCCAGTTCTGCCACTAGTGTGATCGCCCAGTCCATGGGGCCACCCGGTCCCCAGTATCTGAGGCCACAGGCTCAAAGTAGAGCGGAGAGGACTCACCGGGAGAGGGAGCGAGCGGAGGAGGAGGAGCCCTTGCAGGTAAGGGGCGGGGGACATGGAGACACACCCTCCAGGCCGGACAGGACTTCAGCAGAGCATTCCAGGAGCCTGAGCAGCTACTATTTGCACACAGAGGCCCCCGCGATCAGGGGCAGGGATGAGGGGGATGTTGTCATCGATAAGTGGGTCTCAGAGACACTGGTCAGTCCCCAGCTTCCAAAGATATGGGACCAAGGACGAGGAAGTGGCCCATCCCTCCAGCCCTTCCTCCGGCTCATCGCGACCCTCCTTCATCCCACAGGAGGTTAAGTTGTCCATTGAGGGGCGCTCTAATGCGGGAAAGTAGCAGCAGCAACCACAGGAGGAGGTTGCCAAGAAGAGTGAATGCGTTAAATGACAGGCGAAGAGACGGTGGCCTCAGAATGTTTGAGATTTTGCACGATCATGAAGATTACAACCTCTGTTTGTGGATAATATCAGCTCATGACCTTCTCAGGTCAGTCCAGCCTTGGCCAGTGCCCTTAGTTGTTGGGGCTCAGTTGATTACACAAGTCGTTATCACCGTTTGAAAACAACTGGCAAGGTAACTGAATGTTGTGCTTTTTGGTGGCCATTTTGACAAGTTTTTCAGGAGAGCAATGGGCCAAATATTCTGTTCATGACCACAAGTGTGCGCCTCGGCTTGACCACATTTTAACGGACTGTTGAGGAGCATTTGCAGTGGTTACAGTATTTACCAAAGCCTCCACAGTCTGTGTGCTGTTCAGCAGGTGGGATCCAATCAGATCTGATGTAATTATTGAGTTTAGGAGAATATCCTTGCCTTTTTCCAAAATCACATGTATAAACCCAAGAATGAAAAGGCTGCACCAGGGGAAAAATAGAGTAGTCTGTCAGACACTGAGTCTGGTATAGTGATCAAATCACTGCACCTTTTTATGTGCTATAATCTATGTGGAGGAATTCCTGGTGAGATTTCCCCAGAAAAATCTGATTTTTGATCTTACAAATCATGGTCCATTCTGTTAGATTATGATTCCATATATTTTCCTTTTAAAGATGTTGCCTTTGGCAAAAGGCTCTTAGTATGTAATGGTTTATTCCCACTCACACCTCTCACAGCAGCTTATTGCACTTGCCTCCTCTGTGCTACTCTTCTCACAGTGTGTATCTACTAGGGAAGGAAAGTAGTTTCCTGCTTGGCACAAGATGAATTTAGTCCCAAAAACCTTTCAACAGATCAATACCCATGGATCAATCCCCCCACCCACACCTTCACCACCAGTGTTTACATTCTGTATATGTTTGTGCCTCAGCCTTCTGTCTTTATGAGAAAGTCTGTTCCTGTGTCCTGTCGATTGTTACCCTTTACATAGCACTGACTGCAGTACGTACACAATGTCCGCAAGGCACCCGTCCATCGTGAGTGGAAGCAGGACCTCCAATACCTCGTTCCTCAGCCTGACTGTTGGACTGTTTGCTGTTGTGGCATCTCTGTTATGGATTAGGCCCCCACTGAAGTCATCCCTCTCTTCAAACCAACCTCAAGGATCTGGGTGTGGAGGCGACTCCCTGCTTCCCTGTCATAAAAACCTTTGAGGACACCAGGGGTGTCTGGATGGGCGATTAAGGCCTCCCAAGATCCAAGTACCCTTTGGAAACCCTTTGAGTGCAGTGTCGTGAGTCAGTTTGTGGTCGGAAACCTTGGGGAGAAGAAAAGCACCACTGATAAATCCTGTCAATTCCTGGATGCCCAATTATAATGATCAAAGCAGTTGTTGCCCTTGAGAATAAGGCTGATAACATTTACATAGCTTTGATGTTTTCGGTATTGTTTATGTATGGACAGCAGCTGCAGTCCTTGCCTATAAACTAAAGACCTGTGGTCCTTGCCCAGCCCTTTTTTTTTTTTTTTTTTTAGTGATACATAGTTTTTAAACTGTAGACTTTTAATCAAAATATGCAGCTTACATTTTTCCTTTGAAGAGTTTGGGTTGAGTTGTAGGAGGTTTTCCTGGTTAGTAAATGAAGGCAAACAGAGATCTCTTATGGCATTCCAAAGAACTTGGAATGAACTGCAGTCTTGCATGCAAGCACATCTAGCAGAAACCTGACCTGCTGAAATTAACAATAAGTTATTGCTTTCCCTTGTTTGATTGGTTTGGTGTATAGGATCCCGCCTGTCTGTGGAAGTGATCCATGTGTGGTGGTCAAGGTTGTATTGTGTTGCACATAGCGAGCGTTAGTTGGCACACACACTTTAACTGAAATAACATGAAAATCTTCTTTTTTTTTTTAAATAAGGAAACTGACGTGAGTGGTGCACACTGTTTACAAATCTAAAAGAAATGCTGCCTTTTCCCTGTTTTCTTACACTGATTTTTTTTTAACCGAAAGACTATAATGAACAAGTGCAATTAGATTGGTCTAAAATCTACATTCCTGCACAATCCCAACAATATTGGCATGTTGTACATTTTTATTTTCCTCTTTACTAAAAGGCCTCAGTTTGTGCTTTCTCCCCTTTCCACTGAAGCATTGCCTCTTCTCACTTCAGACTGCCCCAGCTGCTTCTAGTTTCTGTCTCTTAATCACTTCCAAGATTTACCAAAAGTTCTAAACCATAACAAATAAGGCTTTGCAGGAAATCAGAAAGTCAGCATTTTCCCAAGTGCTTCTTCATCAAATCCTCAGTGTGGGAATGTGAAAAGCCAACTGTTTTATATGTATGTAATATGTATTATGCACTGTGTAAACTTACTATCACACACTTTGGCTATATCGGATAGGGTTCCAGCTATCACTGAGGTAGCCCCGGGCTGCCTACTTGCAAACAGCTAGCCTGGGGAGATATGGTGATTTGATAATTTTTGTTATGGACCTGAAGTTGGCATCATTATTTACTCGTTTTCTGTGCTACTTTGTTGAAGGGTCTCTTCTAGACATAGGATATCCGTACAGCTTTAATTTTGAAAGTACAAACAGTCAAGTGTAAATGGTAAATGTCTTTATAATTTACACAGTGGGTTGTCATGCGTTTGACTCGGTGAGTTATTCTGATGTTTCCCTTATGAATTGGGTCACAATGCTTCTGCTATGAGCAATGTACTTATACAATACAGAATTGCTTTCTATTAGGATTTCGGTATGTGCTATGCAGTCAGTCCTGAAGTATTCCACCCTACCCTGTCCATGTGTATCTACTGATAGGAAGGATTTTTATATGTAAGAAGTTAATGTGATGTGGTCACTGTACAGCTGAGGCACTGTACTGAACCGTGATTCCTTCATTCCCAGGCTCTTTGGGGGGCTTGGGATTTTGAGCACTGATTTTGTCAATCCGTGTTAATTGTGTTACAATCTTGTGAAGTATGCCCCTGATGATGCCTTTTCTGATTTAAGAGTCGTTTTGAATGTCTAATTACCTTGTTACATAACCAACTTGTTCTTACCGCCTGCCTCAAGTGTAGCGTTCACATTACCTGTCCTCTCACCATGTTGAGATGCAACGCTGCTGATGCAATGTTGATGTACGTAACACCCTGTTAATGCTAAAGGGCATTGAACTTCGTTGGGAGCTGTCCCCTCCTCTTCGCAGTGAACCCAAGTGGAACTTTCTTGGATCTCTCCTGAGCTTCCCTTGCTTTAAAAGTGCTTGTCTTGGATGTTGAGAGTACTCAGGTTGATATTGTTCCTTTCCATGTGTTTGGATGAGAGGGGTAGTGGAGATCCTAGTACTGAAGTCTTCTTGGTCTTGATGTGGCCTTGCACCAGTCCTCCAGTTGTATCTTGGCATCCTTCAGTGGCTCCCTTTCAGTGTTGGCACTATTTTTCTGTTTCTGTTGTCTGCTCTGTCGATCCACTCATCCCCCTCAGTGTTCTGTCTCTCCTGTGGTCTGCTCTGTCAGGAGTCCCCCTTAGTGGTTTTCTGGTCTTCTGCAGCTCTGAACTTCCTGCTCCTTGATACGTTATCGACTAGTTAGGCCAGTGCTTCTGGCTGCCTTTTTCCCTGTTTTTGTTAGAATAATGATCTGTGGCTACAAACACACAAGTGTCTCTGATTGAGATAGCAAGAAAAATTCAAACCAGAATGCTTCACAGAAAAAAAGAAGACTGGTATTTATTTTTGAAGATGAAAGTAGCATAGTGGTTTTTAATGAAGGTGTCCGCTTTCCTTGTGTAGATCATGGATCATGTTATTGATCTTGTGCGCCAATAACCAGTAACATGCGCTGGGGGAACTTGCTAAGCAATTGAGAGGATTGGCTCTTCTCCATGTGCCAGTATCACTATTCATAATTTAATATTTTCCATAAGAATGACTTCAGGTCAATAGAAAGCCCGAAAACATTTATTCAGGACATCATCCAGAACATTAGGCTATAGTCCAGAATAATCTATGGGAACATTACCGATAACCCATTCTGATGGTTGTGGGACTAGATGGCTTTTTGTGGAGTTTAATATGGACTGAGAAAATGGTAATCCTCCTGGGTAGTGTCACAACCTGTCTTTTTCAGCCATTCCTGTGCTATGCTTAATGTTGCGGAGGTCACTCTGGTACCCTTCCCAGAAGCAATTTAGCAAGTAACCGCAAAAATCAATTTACTAGAGGATTGTTTCATTCAGCAGGCCAGAGTGGTGGCGACCCTCCCTCTCGATTGCGTCACAGGCACACTGGAGAGGGTGAAATTCTCCACAATGGCGGTTAGGATTCTGGGCTCAGGAGCTTTGCTTTAGCTGTCTGTTCTCTTATTTTGTCTCCGTGTAGAGGTGACTGGTGACATGAGTGGAGTATGTAGCGCTTACAATACACGATAGCTGAAGGCTGTGGAAAACTCCTACTTCCCTGCACAGTTGCATAGAACACGCAGTACAGACACCCCGCATGTGCAGGCAGGCTATCTGAGGGATGCCCACAGGAACTGCACTTTGATAAAACCTCACTGATTTATTTCTCTCTCTCTACTTCCATTTCAAGAAACAAAAGGTCTGGCGCACTTAATTTCCCTAGACTTGTAGTGTGGTAAAACAAAATGGTGGTTTATTGTAGGGGACTTTCTATATAGTCATGTATAGAACCTTTTAAAAACAATCAACCAGCAGGTGTGCATGTGCGTTTGCGCATGCTTGCAATGCTTTTTTAAAATATTATCAAGCTTGTCAGTAATGCCTTAAGAACAGCTACTTACAGGATGTGAATGGAATGCCATGCAGGTGTTCCTTTTTCCTCTATATATTACAATTGGTCTAAACATTTTATTCTTAAGCAATGTCACATTTGTTTTATACTGTGCTTAAGTGGTAGCATTTTTATATTACTGACTTCTGATTTTGTACAGGGGAGGGATGGCGTGAGTCGAGGTGTGATCGGTCTCTGCACTTTTGTTTCCACAAGATTTACTGGGCAGTGGTCGTGGTGTTGTGAAATGGGGGAAAGAATGGGGCAAACTGTTCATGTACAGAACACATGCAGTAGACACCCAAAATGTAAAACTGAAGTTGTGTTTCTTGTGACTATTTTTGTTTTGCAGTAAAATGGGGACAGATGCTGTCCTGTATATTAAGACAAGTTTGTGTTTTGGTTGTGGTTGTTTCCCATTTGCATAAAGTTTCAGTTTCCTTGAAATGACAGACAGGAGGGTCAGCAGAGAGCGCCAAGGGATTTTCTCAGAATTGAGAAAGAGGAAACTAGTGACTAAAAGGGCAAGTGTTTTCAATTTTTTTTTCAAATAGTTTTGTGCAGGTTTTAGAGAGGGCTTTACATACCTTATTTACTGTAAACACAATGCCAAGTCTTTTGGGTTGTTTGCATCCGCACAGATCTTGTGGAAACAAACAGCTTTTGGTCAATGAATACGTGTCTCAGAGGGACGTTTGTGAGAAATCCAGTTTAAGTGGGGTGACAGGGCAGCTAAATGTTGGTGGATGGTGCGTGACTAAATCAGGAGGAGAGAGATTGTTTTACGTTTTACATGAATCATTTGTAATATCAAATTAAACTTGTACTTTTGGCACTATGTGACACTGCTTTTATGTGATGTGTGACAAACTGATATGAAACTGCATCTTTAATGCATAAAAACGCAAAAATATATGCAATGATGTATATGTAATGAATCCTCAAGTATAATCCAGGTTGTATAAACATTGTATAGTAAGTTTTAATATCTTATGGCCGTACCAATATGTATTAATTCTTATCAGAAGCCTTAGAGTTGTCAACCCAAAGTGCTCCCTTTTCCTAAAATATCCTATACCTACCTGAACTTTCGAAAAGCATTAATTACTATATTTTTTTTTAATTTGTACTCGTTTTAAATAAATTAGATTTGTACTGTATATTTGTACTTTTTTGTGAATTTAGGGCTGGTTTGTTTTTCTGTTGCGGTTTAACTCAATGTACTTAAGGACACAAAATATTGTATTTTTATTGTTACAGCTAACTTCTTACAAATATTGCATTTATCATGTTTGTTAAGTAAACACAGTATAATATATTATATATATATATATATAATCTTGGTGATTGTAGTGTTTTTTTCCTCCTTGTGTGTGTGTTCATGTTAGCATGCATTTTTAATGTCAGTACTTATATACTGAATAGAAAGGCATCGGATAAAATGTCTTTCTATTCAAAGTACCGACATTAAAAGATCTCTTCTTCCAGGGAAACAAGTTTTACACGAATGCAAGCAATAGTTTTGCATTAAGTATCACACATCTCACAATGGCCTCCCAAGTGGTCAGGATTAATTGGTGAAAAGAGCCTTCAATGTTGAATTAGGTCCCCAGGACAACAATTTGGGTAGTAATTAACTTGTTTGGGTAAACGGTTATGGTCTTATTGACCAGTCACTGTACCGAAACTGCCCCGCTCACTGTCTGTTGCATATGCTCTCCCCCACTATCTAGAGTCTGTTGTGGGATGATTATGACAAGGCACAATTGTGGAGGTATTTGAGTCATACCACAGTCAGTCTGTCCGCCCTGCAGAATACAGTGCCCTTTGTGGAATAGAGGAACCAGAGGATGTCAATGTGGTATGTTTTTTGTTTTGCAAATAGTTTTACTTCCCAACTAAAACCTACGTCAAAGGAAGGAGACCAGGAGCCACATGCATCACTGCACATTCGAGAAAAGTCAAAGGTGTTAATGTTTATTCTCACATTCTATTCTTGCCTTCTATCTATACATCTGTTAATCCAGTAACAGAACGGTTTCCCACATGGGACTATTCACAACACGTGACACAACAGCTCTATCATAAATAGTGTCCCTTCATTTTCTCCCCCCCATTTGTATTGGCCACTTATTTTTGTAAACATGAATAGTAAGAGTATCCAAATAAGGTAACAAAAGGACAGAATTTCAGCAATATTGTAAAATCCCCATTTTTTGGAATAATAACAAAAACAGGCAGGCATATAGTAGCAGAACACTAGCTCATATGTAACAATTACAGAACAAATGCACTTTGCAACATGCAGTGTCAACCGAAACCAGACTGTCATGCCAGGCTACTCCTCTGACAGCCACTTACAAGCACCAACGGAAACTGGAAAGTCTTGGTTTTTCCCCCCAGATTGCATAAAAAGTGATGTGGCAATTCAAATAGTTAATTTTACACCATTGTTTGAGGAGAATAACACATTGACTTAATTCAGCACCCATGTCAAGATGACTTGAACTTGAAATGTAGTACAAAAAGCAATAAGAATATATTGTGTAATGGTAGTTTTCCAGAATTGACCTATTTGCTGCTGCGTTTCTTCCTACAGAGGTCCTGTTGTCTCTCTTCGGTTGCATTTTAACACTTCATAAACACTAGGAAGACAACAGGAGCAGGCTAATGTGTAATCAGGAGCGAGAGTCTTAGGGGAAAATGTACGAAAACCGCCACAATCCATCCCAGTTGTTGGGGGAAGAATTGGGCCAAACGAGTTGTTTTAGCAGGGCATGTCCAAAAAACCAATTATGTAAATGACATGACCACAAAATATGTCTAAATATTGCTGCCCCAGTTAAAAGCTCATATTGTGCATGTGGCGAGAACACCTAACACCACAACATGTCGATTCATTTGACACCTTGATTTCAGAGCAAGGGACTGCGTAGTGGAAATCCCCATGAGATGTCAGGCTCCACTGTAAACTTGAAAGAGGAATGGGCCAGAGGCAAGGACGTGTAGCATGGAAAGACAATTCCATGTTGTTGGAATGGTGAGTGTGGTTCCTGGTCATCTTCGATCTCATACAGTATCGCTAGTCTTGCATAACTTTGGAGCCAATAGGTGATGTTTTTTCCCCCCCAGACATTTCTTAAAAGTGATCAAGTAGTAAATACTCTACATTCAAATGTATCCTTGATGCCATTGATATCTCCAATTATTTTCAGCAGCCTTGTCAATGCCCTCAGGCCTGACGTGCTGTCCCCAGGCAGTAAGAACGCACAATGATCTTTTCTGACATTGCGGCCGGCCCTGGTAAATCACGTGAGGTAGTTCATATGTATCTACCTGCATATTCTCCTCACGATTTTTCACACTAGCAACAGCAAAAAAAATACATGCACACTAACAACTAATCTGAATAGGCCCACACTTTAACACATTTCCCATACATTAAATGCAGGTTTAGTAAATACGGACATGCAATTTATTGCATGTGATGAGGGTTTTTAGTGTATTTTAACCTTCGGTATTGATAAATCTGACCCTTAGGGAGACCGTTGACTCATCTCACACTAGGGTGCTGAATTAAGGGCTCAAAGCTCCATGCTGCATTGCCTGAGTTGCACAAATCATAATATTTGTGTCCATTCCTTAATCACTATCTGCATAGTTATAAAGTCGATTTTTTCCATGGGTTTGAATAAAACTCCCATTGCATAACATATAGAACCTATCCGAGGTATCAGCTTTGCTGTTAAAAAAATAAAATAAATAAAACGCCCACATTGAACAGTATATCAGTCTAATCTCCCGTCAGTATTTTGAATTTCTGCTTTGTAATAGTCCATTCAGTCTTCATTCAAGCAAAATAATCAAGATTCACTTCAGCTGAGCTACATTTCAAAACAGAAGGTAGAGGGTAACTCTAGATACAGAAACAAAAAAAAAAAAAAAAGGTTTACAGCCAATCGAAGGGACCTCTGATGACGTCCTCATCAGCTGACGTGTATTAAGCCAAAAGCTGATGCCCCTCCCCCTAATCGTGCCTAACACAAGTGACTCTTTCAAGCTCAATCATTGATCTGATAAAGTGGCAAGGGAGAACTATTAAAACAAAGACCAAGACCTCTTTCCAGTGATAAAGGCAATGCCATCTTCGAAGAGGGCATTCTCATATTAGGGGTTGGCCCCCACTGACCTTACAGAGGTAATAACTAGTAACAGCAGCAGAAGAAATTGCATTTTAATGGGCCTCCTCTACAATGTGGCAAACACCACAGTGAGTGATTTCTGCTTTTGTTATGAATGACATAGCGGAACCGGAGGCTGTATGCAGTGAGTGCGCAATGTGCAAATCTGATTCAGAAGGGTCAATGTGACCGGTAAAGGCAGTGTTGAGTCCCAAGGCGTGAGGGAAGGATGACGGAATGGTCGAGTCAGCTGTTAGGAGTAGTGTGCGGGACCAGAGACGCAGCTCTAGTTTTTTTTTTTCTTTCTGTAGTGTGCAGGAAGAGCGGAGGTGAACACTATAAACTGAAAACATTCAAAATTCATCCTCTCTTACAGTACTGATTACATGTAGATCATTCTAACTATATTTCCTCACTTCACTTACTGACATTCGCAAAATGTCAAATCCTGCAAAAGAAAGAGGGCCTCTACCTTAGGTGGGCGGCAGGGTGAGTGAGTTAGGTAGTTTGGGAAGAGGAAGTGGGAGTGATGTAAAGTGAACGCATATGTGCCTCATGGGCCTGCCTGGATGCGAGGGAGTCCAAAGTGAGGCCACAGGGCAGAGAGCGCACTGCCAGGGCGCAATGTGAGGTAGAACATTCAGTGGATATGAGATGGCCAGTGACCCACATGGGCAGCTTAAGGGAGTAGCTACCAGTAAACATCAGCCACGGGCTGGTCAATTCAGACAGCAGGGATGGTGAGGAGAGTGGCCGCGTTTCCCTCTCACGTCACCTCTAAGTCCGTGTGCAAACCAATTCCCCGCAGGGGAGGCGAGTTGCTGTCCGTTGCAGGGGAGTGCCGGGCCTGTGGTTCCGTGGGTCCTGTAGAGAGAACAGCGTAACGTCTTTAAAACATGCTTCTTAATATCGGAGTTCATAAGGTCTTTACCCTGTCTTCGTTTTTTTTGTTACGAGTTCATATTGTCCGTTGTCGTACTTTGTTCACATGGGCAGGGTGGTCGCAGTCAAGCAGCTGTCAGAGCTTAGACCGGAGAGGAATAGTTCTCACGTGAACGGTGCCGTCAACATCAGGCAGGGGGTGCATCAGTAACTCTACTGGTTCGGTCTGAAAACCCACCGCGGCCTGCTTTGTCAGCTCTGGGAGCCTAGGCTGAGGCTATGCCCTAGATGGCCCAGGTGCTGCTAGGGCAGCTTCATGAAGAGGCCGCTGTCCAGCGAGGGGCAGGGCATGGGGCAGGGGAACTGGAAGAGGCTCATGTCGGCGGTGAGGGCGGCCATGGCGGCGGGGTCGTGCTCGATCTGCGTCCGCAAGGAGGGGTCGATCTTCTCCAGCCGCCGCTTGAGCCGCTTGGCCTCGCGCTCGCGGATGAGCCGCGCCTGCCGCTTCTCGGGCGTCTCGTTGGCCCGCTTCAGCCGCATGGCCTCGCGGTCCCGCTGCAGCCGGCGCGCCCGCTGCTCGTCCGTCTCCTGCATGCGCTGCAGCCGCTTGGCCTCGCGGTCCCGCAGCCGCCGCAGCTCACGCTCCTCGGCCGACTCGCACGCCCGCTTGGTCTTCTTGGCCGTGCGCTCGCGCTCCAGCCGCTGCATGCGCGCCTCCACCGGCTCGTTCTTCCGCCGGGCCGCCCACTTCCGCATGGAGGGCGACTGCGCCTCCACCAGCTGCTGGTAGGCCACGCAGCTGTTGCACACCAGCAGCACCCCGGCCGGGTACACGGGCATGGGGCTCAGGATGTCGGGCAGCGGGGGCAGCCCGGTGCTGGAGGGGCTCAGGCTGTCTGGGAGGGACGGGAGGGAGGGGGTGGAGGACAAGAGGCTGTCGGACAGGGAGGGGAGCGCAGGGCCCGGGCTGGAGTTGGACATGGAGGTGCTGCACAGGGACTGAGACATGGGGCACGCCTCGTCGCTGCTGCTGTTCTCCATGCTGCCAGTGTTGAGGAACTCGCGCAGCTTCTCCCTGCACAGGAAACACAAGACAACCGTAGATACTTATTTACCCATTTTGTTTAAGCTTTTTTTGGTCATATCATAAAGACCACTGTGTCTAGTATTCATGCACTTAATGTCTCTAATGGCTGAGTCCGATCAGCTTTGCGCTAAATATCCGTACTGTTACTGTCTACTCGGTTGTGGTGCTTGTAGTTGCACCCATGTTTAATGCACCTTGTGATGTTTCTCCACAAAGGCCTGGTAAGTCACTTTAGACAAAAGCAATCACTTTCACTGTTATGCTAGGCAGGCAGTGTGGTATAATGGTTAGGGAACTGGGCTTGTAACATTAAGGTTGCAGGTTCAATCCCCAGGTGGGACACTGCCGTTGTACCCTTGAGCAAGGTACTTAACCTGAATTGCTTCAGTTAATATCCATCTGTATAAATGGATTGTAAAGAAATGTCAACTGTAAGTTGCTCTGGATAAGAGCGTCTGCTAAATGCCTGTAATGTAATGTAATGTTATGCCATATGTCATCACTGTCATCCAAACAGCAGTGAAAGGAGGAGATATATAAATTATTTGCTCCATTACCACCTTAATCATGGAAAAACCAAGCATCCCTTATCTTAGATGTACAATGGAACTTTAGAGATGCACTGTGTTTTCACAGCGTAATTGCGGAGCGTAGGGTAATGTGGCGTTCTCCTTCGCTGGGCTGTGGAGCGGGACAGGCGTTCGTGCGTTTGCGTGCATGGCATGCATGTGTGCATTGTGTGTGGATGTGTAAAGACAGACCTGTTGAAGTGCGTGCGTGCGTGCGTGCGTGGATGTGTAAAGACAGACCTGTTGAAGTTGTTGGTGTCGGTGAAGCGCGCCCCGCACACGGCGCAGTTGGACAGACGGTCCTCCGAGTGGATGAGGAGGTGGCGCCCCAGGGAGCCTGGCGAGCTGAGAGCCCGCCCACACACCGGGCACACGTAGCTCTTACTGCTGCCCACCATCGCTGTGTGCTGCCCGTCCACACACCAAGAAAGATGGAGGAGTCAGAGACCTGCCGCGTTCCAGAAGGTAAACCTCCCTCTCAATCCAATTAATACCATTTTCTGTATGGTTCTTTATCATACATTGACACAGGCACACAAGTGGTATATAGTGTGCAGTTCAGCCTTGAAAGATAGTGCTGAACTCCAAAAACCTCCAGAAAGGCTGTGATTCAGTCCTTCCTGTTCTGAATAACCCATTCAGCTGGTTACTTTCTTTGGTTGCATAGAAAACATTTTTCATTTCAGTGACTGCAGAATTGATACAATAATGAAAAATCCTCAAAATTGTCATTCAAAGTTAAAGCTGCATAAAGGGAGAACTGAGTCAGCCCCCAAGTTTATTATTGCCAATGAAGAGTTCTGGCTTCTCTAATTGATCTTCTTATGATTTTAGGCGCGTGGGCGAGGGTCAGTGCTGCGTCCTCACCTGGTAGACGTGTGCGATGAGCTGCTCAGGGCTGCTGAACTCCAGGGTACAAAGAGGGCACAAGTACCCATTCCCCAGGTCTCCCCACTCCTCGCTTTCCTGCCGGACACCACAAACATACATTTCACATAACTGACAATTACACTCCCTACGCCAGACTGGGAAGGGTCACATGGCCTGACCAGGATCTCTTGATGCCTGTATCCTGAAAATACCTCTAGTGAAACAGTAAATGGCCCAGCCCCCACCATGGTTCTGGTCTGTTTGTGGCAAAGTCCTCTTCCCCATTAGCCCCACACCCATGATGAACACCAATTACAAATGACAGAGGATTCAGAACTGTTCCTTGAAAGTGTTCAGTGCAGACACAAGAAATGTCTCAACAGGCACCCATGAGTCAGACTGTTACTGTGATGTACCACACTGCTCAGCCATTGAAGTGTGGATCACATTGAAGTGTGAGGGGGAGAATGATTCATGAATGTTCTCAGAAATGACAATGAAATTAATTTGTTTCCCCTTCTTTCCCCCCATCTGTGCTCTGATTTTCTGGTCATCTGTTCTGTAGCTCTGCCATCACAAAGTGGCTTCTGCTGAGAGTTTGGGAGAAGAATGCGACGGTGTAGACAGAACGGAAGGCAGTGTGAGACATTCTGTCAAACTTCAGAGACCAGGTGACCCCCGATTACAGCACTATGCACTCCTAATCAGAGTATAGCACAGCAACGCACAAAATGAGTGTGAAATGTGAGGTCACAGAAGAGACGCGTGAAAGGTGAAAGAAAGCAGGGCTGTTTTAGGAGAGGCAGACCTCCGGTCCCACAGCAGGGTCCCCGAGGCCCGTGCTCACCTCCTTCACCTCCCCCTCCTGCAGCGAACACTGGCCGCTCTTGGTACCCGTCATGTTGTCGTCCGCTGAGGTGCTGGAGGACGAGTCCTCACCAGGGTTGTCCAGGTAGCTGTCGCTGTCCTCTACAGAGACACAATCGTCCCGTTACTGCAGGCCACTGGGAAAGGTGGTTACTGACCCTAGCTCACCTGTCCCGTTCCTCCACCCACGGAGCCTGCTGCCATGCCTCGAGGCCCGTCTGGCCACTGCCCAACCTCAGAGCTGGCCATCCCCAGCTTACCTGTCACACTGTCCTGCTCTTCCGCCTCTTGGGAATTGTTGCTGTGGCACTCACTGTCTTCAGCGTAGTCCTCCTTGCCTTCCATCTCCATAGCGTGCTCAGGGCCTACCAGCCCTGCTGAGGGGAACAGCCCTGTGGGCAGGGAGGAGAGATGGTCAGCGTGAGTGACACCATACTGAGTGGACTGACAGGCAAACTGCATGTTCTGAGCTTAACGTGGAGCGGGTGCTGAGTCCCCACAAAAATCCAAGGAGGCGGGCCAATTTTTACAAGTAGTGAAGTAAGCTTTCAATTTGCACACCAGGCCTCAAAGGACCCAGAGACGAGTGTGATTCACAAAGAGCTGAACAACTGCTGGGCCGCTGCAGTACAGAGTTCACTGCACCACAATTTCATGCATATTATATAGCATAGGCACTGCTGGCTCAGCAGTTAACACTCAGACTCAAAATATGACAGAATGAGCCCAGACTAAGGCATAAAAACACCCGGCCAACCACTGCAGTGCCAACACACATAGAAGAAGGTTAAGTGTATATAATTGCATACACCCTATGATGTTATGTCAATACACTGTGAGCGATTTGACACGTATGCACTCGCACACCAAACCCCGCAGAAATGGAAAGGCACACACTGTCTCTCACGCACTCCGGCTGATTGGCATGCTGCAGTCCCAGGAGACACTTCTCTCTGCACTCTCTTGCTTTCTCTGCCTGCAAGCCCGAGCCAACACAGGCCTGTCTCCCCCCGCCCAAGAAACCACCCACACACTCTGCCATTCCCCTCTCAAGACCAGCCTGCCTCTCTACACACAACCATATTCTCCTCCTCCTGTTCCTGCCTTCTTCCCTGCTGTGGCCCACAGTCTTGCCTGACACTTTTAATACCTTTCCCCTGGCATCCACCCTCAGACAGCCCTCTCCACTCATACCCAAATATCAACCCACCTTCCCGTTTTCCTCCACTCACTGTCCTGTCTGTTAACTGTCCCATCCTCCACGATTGAACCATTGGCCATCTCCATTATCTAGGCAAAGACTTACACGTGTCTCAATGTGCTTGGCAGTGGCGAAGAGTGGACTGTGTGTCGCTACTTATCTCTTCATTACATTCCCCATCATAGTCTCCAGACCTGCCTCTCTCTCCATCACAGCCACTGACTGACCCACACAATTCTCACAGCTCTTCCCAGGCCACTACTGCGGTGCCCAGGAAAGAGGCAGCCTTGTCCCCACTCCCTAATGGACTCTATTTCTCATGGCAATCTTTCACACCATTTGCTTTTGCTTCGGAAGTGTTACCTAAACCTAAAACGACGCCAAGCTTGCAGTCACGTGCGCAACCTTTCAGTCCTTATTAAGCTTCTATCGACTTGTGTTCTGCCTGTCTTGTGCTCTGCCCAAATTTATGGCAGGGAAATCCTGACTGCCGTGGTTGCAGAGCCTCATTATGACGATCATTAATCGTCTCCGAGAGCATGGAGCATCCGCCAGCACCGATACAAGTGTGGCGGGAGAGGCACATCAGCCTTCTTTAATTAGCCCTTTTTTCCACAGGGCTCACGCTGCAACTGTAATACGTTACAGGGACAGGAGGCACAATAAAAGAGCCATTTCAATGCGTTTCTCGCAGCAGCAAAAGCTCCTTTGGAACATAAGAGTATTTCTGAGCGCTGAGCTACAGGCAGCAGTAACAAGCTGCCTCCACAGCACCCAGCTAGTGACTGGTGTGTGAACAACCCATGCCCCCACTGTCTGTACATCTGTCTCGTTCTCTCCTGCCTCTCTCTCTGTCAGTCACTCGGATGTTATCTCTGCGAGTCTGTGTCTGTAGGCAGTAGGTGACGCAGTGTCTGATTGAGACCAGACAAAGAGACAAACTCACCTGGCAATTGACAAATGGGATGTGGGTAAAAACAAAACACGATCGGATGACTTTGAACCCCCTCCCCGTCAACAAAGCCCAGGCCCCAATCTGACTCGCCAGTAAATGTTAGTGTGGAAATGCTGGGCCCCAGCATTCTATTCTCTCCAGAGGTATCAGGGAGCACAGAGAAGAGATGATTCCTATCCCTGACTCATCTTTCACTTCGGCTGAATGAGTGGGCCCTTTAGAGTCCAGTCAAGAGGAGGTACAGTACAATCACCCAACAGTTCAGTACTCAATAGTAACCTAAACCCCTGACAGCTTCTATACTACTACATGTCTAAATACTACATGTCAAAAAAAGTTCTCTCCTTAAAACAATGGCAAATGGACAACAAACTAAAGCCATCTTTTGTTCTAAATTGTGGTGCTGAAGTGGAATTTTGTGACATTTGGCTTTTGAGACCATCAAGAATTTGCATACATAAAACTGTGGTTTCTAGTGGCAACCTGCAGATCAGGAACAGGGGTGTTTTTGTCGGCATTACTGGCTTTGACAGAAAATACTGGAAGAGGCCAGAAAACCTCCCGGTATACAACTTTATGCAACACTAAACAAGCATCTCCTTCTGACTTAGGGTCATGCCAAACTTGCTTGCTCCCCAATGTCTTCATATTAATACTTGAACATTATTCTGCCACATGAAAGAAAAAGTACGAAAGATATGTACATACACGCAGGCTATGCATGACTGTTTCCTAGACCACCGCATGTACGAACATATGCTGGTATAATCAGGGGTGCTGTATCATTCTGAGCAGTGCTGCTGATACCCCACACGGGAAATACAGCTTTACAATGAGTAATAGTATTAATTAATGGCTGCTTTGATTTAATTGCACAAAACCTTTTTTTTATTTTTAAATGTAGTTCATAATTTTGGTTTATTGTGGCCTACAAGACTAAGTGCTTTTAATCAGTGCCGTCATTTGCACTTTCAGCTTATTCATTCTGCAGAGCATACACTTGATTTATGATTATGGCTAGTTGACTCACCGGAGGGCGGGAAAACTGAGGGATTAACACATTATGCAGTCTGTTTTTGAAGAGCCGGCTACAGTAGTGTAACCACAAGTTTATCTGAGCCAAGTCGTAATGAATAATATGGCAACGATGTCATCATGTTAAGATTATTCAAAAAATGCACCCTGGAAGCTGGCGTCCTTTGATCTCAGCTTTGAAATGACAGTGTAAAGATGGCCACAAATCTACAGTGCATTGTCACAACTTCTGGAGTTGGCATGTGACATATTCACACCACACCTGCATGACACTCAGGCTACTGTAAACATAAATATGGCATGGAAGTGGTTTGGTGTCACGTGCAGAGCACCACTGGTCACCAAGTCAGGTTGGGATATATTTTATAGTTTAAACATTAGGTTTCATTGAGCTGTTGTCATCGCAACAGATATGCAAATAGTAGCTGAAGTTCAGAATTGACACCGTATTTAGGCGGTATCAGAGCCCTGAGGGCTGGAAGCCTATTCTTGTATCAATATGTGAACAGACAGAACTAGCAGAATGTTCATCACTCAGAACAAACATTTTCACACCAGCTGGCTGGTGTGTTGCACGCTGCTGCACATTTGCCAGATTCAGAATGAATTAACATATTTCACATTAAGTCAAATTTGGCATTAAATTAACTGTCACCCTGTGTCCCACCAATAAAGTACTGGGTGGTGTGTGGCTCTGTGTGGCTCTGTGTGGCTCAGTAGGTAGAGCATGGCGTTGACAACGCTTAAGTTGTGGGTTTGATTCCCACTGGGACCACATATACCAAAATATTTATGCATTCACTACTGTAAGTCACTTTGGATAAAAGCATCTGCTAAATGGCAAATATTATATTATTATTAGATTATCTTAGGTTTGCAAACACAAACTCAAAATGTCAACAAACTAAACCGGTACCACTGAAAGGCTGTACTCCTTGTGGTAAAATATCCCATGTGCTACTGCAGATCTGTAGTGCATGCAGGGTGTGTGTAAATTAACAGAAAAACTGAATGCAGCTTAAGAGATCTCTTGCTGATATCGTAGACATAAAGGTTGTGTTTACATACTGAGCACCTCCTGTCTCTGCCAACAAAACAACCGCGTGAAGCAATCTGAACAATCAGTGTCCAGAAATCTACTGTTCTATCTGTGGTTGGCCATCATTGTCACCACGAGTCAATTTTCTATTGAAAGGCGTTCAGATCCCCTCAGGTACAGTATAACTGACCTACAGCTAAGGGAAATCAGTGCAAACTCAGCTATAATCTCCAGGTAACAGATGTTGTGAGACTAAGCTTTGATTCCAGATGACCAAATATGATTCAAGACCTGAATGAAGGTAGGAATTAGATGGCAGGCCATTTTTAAGATAAAGGGGCTTATCATACTCTAGCATTTCACAGTTCATCTTTAAGTTTCACTTTCTTGCAAGACTCCTCAGGCTACAGAAAGAGGATGTTTGGAATATTAAGGTCAACATATACAGTAACTCTCAAACCAGACCCAAACACTAAATACAGTACCCTCCAAAATGATTCACATCCTTGATAAAGATGAGCCAATAAGGCTGTTTACAACCATCAACACCCAAGTAATGTGCTATATTGTATGCTCAAACAAATTTGGAAATTACATTATTTTATACTAATGCAATTGCTCAGAGTGCTGAACAAGAATCCCCCCCCCAAAGATGTCACAATTATACACACATTTTCAGTACTTTGTGCACCCTCCTCTCACAAGAATAACACTACAGAGGCCATCTTCTATATTGTTTTATGAGATTGATGGAACATATTGGAAGGGATCATTGACCATTCCTCCTCCAATTGTGGAATGCCCTCTTCAATTCAAACCAAAACATTTTGATCGGGCTCAAGTCTGGAGACTGAGATGGCCATTGAAAAACAGTAATTTTGTGGTCAGTTAACCATTTCTTGGTTTATTCTGAGATATGCTTGGGATCATTGTCTTGCTAAAAAATCAATTTGCAGCCAAGTTTCAGCTTCCTGGCAGAGGGAACCAGGTTTTTGGCCAGAATGTCATATATATATATATGCCATTTTAGCAGACACTTATATCCAAAGCGACTTACAGTAGTGAATGCATACATTTTTCAGTATATGTGGTCCCAGTGGGAATCAAACCCACAACCTAAGCATTGTCAGCGCCATGCTCTACCTACTGAGCCACACAGAACCACCATCTTGGTACTTGCTGGAGTTCATGATAACATTGGCAAAAACTACAGTACCCTATTCAACCTTTCTATTTTGGAAGAATACAAAAAAACATTTTCCACTATCCTTCACCCAGTCCTCTTTTTCAGTTACCTGGACAGACCTGTGGAGAGGCACTCAGAAGGAGATAATTGTGTAGATTCATACATGCATCCATTTGCATTGGCCTGTCCACACCTCCCTCTTAATGGCCACAAGAAAAAGGACTGTTCCTCTCTCCTCTTCCTGGTGTATTCTCATCCCTTCTGCTTGCTTGTTTAAAGGCTGCCAAGACTCTACACAGAGATACGACCGAGATATGATCCGCATTACGGAGGTCTTGCCATCATTCTGGTTAATGGTGTCAAGCTGCTGATTAGCACTTGTTTGGGAAGGGCTTTTCAATCCTGGCACAGTTCATGGATGTTACAAAATGGGTAGAACTTTTCAGGCATGTCTTTACCATCAAAGACCACCAGGTAAGAAAGGGCAGAACCCAATAATAGAATGACACATTGCATTGAACCACTTAATTAAATTCTTCCAAAAGGCTACTTAGTGAAGCATCTTTTCAGTTGTTATCCTCTCTTTCACATTGCCCCTGGAAGCTATTCAGGACTATCAACCTGTGTTAGATCATTCACAAAACAATGCCTGAATAACAACAAAGCCATTCATTCTTTTAGGATTAACACCAATTTGTATCAATGAATCGTTGCACTAACCATCCGATTTTTGCAGGATCTAGAAATTGCAATCATATAACATTAATGGTGAAAGCACATCAAATTAAAAGCAACTTTTTTTCTTTAAACCCAGAAATGGTTTTTTTACATTTGTGTGCAAGCCCCTCTACTCCAGTAGAAATAGAGTACATTGGTATCATGGACCCACCACTAAATCACCTGCTAGGACACAATTCTGGTAAGATTATGAAATGCAAAAATCCTGGCTATGATAAATTCATTTGTTTTGGGTGACCTTTGGTTTGGGAACTTTGGGAGTACTCTGTTACAGATAATTAAATTTTTTGGGGTGTTTCTCTGCTACTCAGCAGCTGCAATGACACAGCTCTGTTACACATCTGTCCCATCACTTGCCAATTTCACTAACAATTGTCTCTACCTTCACCTAGATGTGTCCTTCTTGTTGATAAAAGCATAGAGAATGACGGACAAGGAGCACATCATAGCCTGGCTTTAGATACTTATATAATCACCAGGAACTAGGAAAGAAGTAACATTAATACTCAGTTGCTTTGGTACATATAGAGCTGAACTGTTCCCTGTTTGCTTCTCTGTCACACTGCTTGGTGACTTCAATCTGGTTATGCCCTAACTTTGACCTAGCTGTATCTGCCTTCCTCCTAACTGTCACAAAACAATAGACAACAAAGGGTGAGGACATTTGTGTTCACTCCATAAAGTGTGTGTGTGTATGTATATATATATTTATATATATGAAGCCAGATAGCTGTTCGCTTTCCAAAATGTGCTTATTGTCTCTTAATTTGGCCGTGTAATGCCATGGTTCTGGCTTCTTTTGTAGACTCATTACTTCGCATTGCCTTGAAATCTGAAACTACTGCCTGCCCAATCGCTTTGACAGTTATAATGAAATAAATAAGCTACGTTAAAATGGCAATCGGCTATGAAACATTGGCAAGCTAGCTTCATCACTAAATGCAATGTTTCAAGCTTTAAAACGGATGAGCAGAAGCTTGACGTAGAGAGAAGTTAGCAATAAAGTTAATAGATCTAGCCACGGCTATTTAATATTTGGTCATTTTGAATACATCAAATTCAAGAGACCTTGTATAAATGCACATGTTATTGTAAAGCCATTTCTTTGTACAGTATTGTCAACTAGCTAGCCACATCCGCGTCACGGTGGTTGTACTATTTAGTTATGCATTATATATTCGAATAACTTGGCATCATTGTTCAGACAATAGATATGACAAGCTGGAGTTGAACACTGAACGAAATCGCAAAGCACAGATGCGTCCTTAGTAGTAGGTGCAAAAAAATTGACTGGAGACACGAACACTAGCTAGCAGGGTGCACAGTCGTTATTAGGCTTATGGAGTTGTAATTCTGTCATTATATAGAGCTCACCAGCAAGGTCAATGCAATTAACAGTAATGTAGCAACACTAATGTTAACGTTGCACCCAAGAACGCAAAGAAAACAAAATCGCTAGTGCGGGTTGACATCAGCTGGCTACTTAGCAAAATGCACTGGTATATCGGGAATCATTGCTAACATATTGTGTTTGCATATCAGCTAAACCGTGGTTCGATAAAAAAATAAAACATACAATACCTGAGATACCTACAATTAACTTTGAAGGGGTTGGTCTGTTTTCGCCTGGACATATTATCCCCGGCCGGAAAAAAACTCGTATCTCCTCCTAGCCCCAACAGAATTGACGATTTCCCTGAGCGATATATAGTTCCATTCATTAAACCCCCTTCAGGGAGTGCAGTAGAGAAAATAGCGTAGCTAAAAACAAAATAAAAATACCTGGTGATCACAACTGTCCGCCTAGTCCGAGGCAGCTATGGAACACGGCTTGCTACATTTATAAAGAGTCGGGGGTTATTTAGCTAGCTAGCTAGCCAGCTAATAGAGGAAAATCCGTTCAAAAGAGACACGGTTAAATAAACAAAAATGGACTACATACTCGAATGATGACAGACCACATACATGTGATAAATCAGGTGAATCTATAAACAAAAACGTTTTGATTGAGATAATGTTCAGCCCCGGGCTGAGATATTCTTTGCCGATCAGCCCCGAGTGGCCCCGAATCGGTGTTGCTGTCGCTCTGCCAGAGGACTGCAGAGGTGCATCGCCGACACCACTGACACACAAAACACATAGATGGCGTGATTCTCATAACACACAGACCGAAATGAATTGTGGGATATATAACAAATGTTTGGAGGTCAAGTGATAGTGCTGATAAATAGCTGGTCGTTTTTGGATTATTTACATGATTTATTACATGGCTTACATTACCCGGTAACACAGCTAGAACTTTAAGATGGATGGATAGTTTAGATCAAACGTTGTGGTACAGGAAACTACCGAACAGCTGCAAAATGAATTTGGTGTAACGTTTGGAACGTGTGCACTTATTTTATTAGCTACAGTAGTTTTGCTAAAGTTTACAGTGTTCTTATTTCAAAGACGGTTATATATGGTTATATCTGCTATTTTGCGACCAAATCATTTTGTTTTTGGTAATATGTAACTGACCTCCAGTAAGGTTAAATGACATTAAAATACAGACTGAAGTCTGAAGATGTGACAGCAGTCAGGGTTAAACCTTGTTAAATAAAATGCAAGAAGTCATTAGTTTACACTTCCTAGGATTGACAATAAACATAGCAGTGTCACAAGCTAATATAAATTTTGCTGGAGGTTGCTGTAAAATTCAATTAAATGATTTGGAAAGTATATACTTATTTGCATTGCAGACAGTCTTACTGATGGTTCCATGTATAACAAGTTGTCCAAATATACATACTCATTTATATATTTATATATGGGTTTGTACTGAAGATTTTAGATATAATTTAATAAATCAACCAGCATACAACTTTGTGTTTATTTCTATGGATACAACACTTTGTGAAAGTGGCCACTAGATGGATCTGTAGACTTATTTTCCAATAGGGTACTACCTTATATTATTTGTCCCGGTGAATCAACAGAAGAGGGAGCAATTTTTCACGCACTGAACATTTAGCAACTGGCATCTATGAATATTGGATTATCCACATTTTACATTTTAAGCATGTGCATAAACATGCAAGCAGGCATACAAACTGCATTAATGCGGATCATATCTCGGTCGTATTCTGTGTAGAGTCAGTGCAGTAAAACAGCAAAACAAGCAAGCAGAAGGGATGAGAATACACCAGGAAGAGGAGAGAGGAACAGTCCTTTTTCTTGTGGCCACATTGGACAGGCCAATGCAAATGGATGCATGTATGAATCTACACAATTATCTCCTTCTGAGTGCAAGTAACAGGTCTGTCCAGGTAACTCAAAAGATGGACTGTGTGAAGGATAGTGGAAAATGTTTTTTTGTATTCTTCCAAAATAGAAAGGTTATCCAGGGTATTGGAGTTTTTGCCAATGTTATCATGAACTCCAGCAAGTACCAAGATGGTGGTTCTGTGTGGCTCAGTAGGTAGAGCATGGCGCTGACGGGCTGGTTGTATATGCATATGTATGAGCATCACATCGGATACACTGGCTCTACGGTAGTGGAACAGAGTTGACACACACCTCTGCGATTATATCTCAACTTTCAAAGGTAACGCAATAGTACTTTTATGTTCCTAATGTCTCCTCGCCTATGAATGGAGATAGCTTAGTGCTGTGAGACCAGGCTATATGATGTGACTTTGATTACCTTTCTTGCCCCCCTGAATTTTTGCTTCCAGCTACACTTAAAATGTGTATTTGTATGCTGGACAAGATTTAACAACAAAAGTGAAAGCACACGTGAGTCCAAATTAGCTGAAGTGCATTAACAAAGTCCCCTCAGTTTCACACATTTAAAATTGCCCTCGCCTTAAATTGAACATTCAGTGGAGCAAATCAGCTTTGCCTCTTCCAATGGAACCAGTAAGCCAACTCCCTTTAAAATTGAAACAATCATTGGCTTCGACCCAATCCACAATTTTGTTCCATCCTTGCAAACTTCACTCTGGAGAATGTGACCCAACACCAACAGAACATTAGTGGACACTCTGCAAGTATGTGTTTTGGAACATCGAGTGGGGCTATGGAGATAACCTTCTTAAACATTTTGGAAAAAATCCCATTTGGTATTAAAATCGATGCAGAGTTTGTGAGGGTGGGACAAAGTGCAGGGCTGTCCAATCTTATTCCTAAAAGGCCTGGTGTGAGTGCATGTTTTTGTTCTGCCTCCGCATTGAAACTACTGATTCCACTAATCAAGATATTGATTGAAGAAAGAAAAGCCTGCATCCACACCGGCCATTCTCGGCTAAAATTGGACACCCCTGACATTGTGGATTGGGGAACAGCCAATATTGTGTGATGACGTCATCACTGACTGGCACGAGGTAAAATTCGGACCGCAGCACGACTCACAAGATAGCATTTTATTCTTTAAAAACAAAAGGGAAGCACCAGTGCTCAATAATCCACGATAGTACTCAATATAAAGCCATTACAATTCATTATCCAGAATACTGACAGCAACAACTGTTGCTTTACGACATTAGTAGGCTAGTTAACGAAGCAAACTTCAACTAACGTTAGCGCGGTGATATTGCGAGCATAAAATGCATACTCGAACTAAGAGATTAAGATATAAGGTAAAATATTCATGCCCAGCGGATGATAAGATAGCAACAGATGTAGAGCTTTATTTCATACTACAATTTCATTTTCATTTCAATTTTCATACTACATACTACAATTGGCACAGGCAGTAACTTTAAGTCAAATGAGTTGTACCATACGTTAGCAAGATAAAATAACGCTAGCTAATGTTTCTTATCTATATTTTCCTTGAATACACGGGTCACTGTATGTAGCTAACATTGCCCATGCTGTACGTCAGCCACGCTGCGGATAGTATCTCAGAGGTATTTCAAAACTCGTGGATGGGTAATTTGAACTCAAACGCGTCTTTCCCTTACACATTCCAAATGAGTTGAAGTTTGGATACATTTTTCATTGTAACCCTCCGCCTTCTGTAGCAGTGCTGAGGCCGGCAGAACCGCCATTTTGAATGTCAGGTTTGTTCCTCCCTCCCCCTGTTAAAGAGCGAAAATTCCAGTTTCTTCCTGGTGTCATTGAGGCTGGTGAGTTTAAGATACGCGGAAATAAGTTATATTTATATTGAGTGGTTTTTTGACATTTGGTGTAGGAATGTTTTATTGTGAAACATGAACAGTCTGCTCCTGGTTTTGAGTAGCTAACGTTGGCTATTTTACTAGCACTGGGGGGGACGTTAGCCTGACTGGTTATTGGACAGGTAGTTGGTTAATATTGCTGCGGGTGTGTTATGTGTTGTAACTGTTGGGGCTTGTGTTTTTAGCTAGATTACCATGTCCAATTTGTAGTGATAAATGTACCGTAAACGTTGGTAAAAAGCTGCGCTTTCAAATTGGCATGGTGTATTTAATTTACCACTGACCACATGCGAATCTATGCAAAGAGGCCTAGCTAGCGAGTCAGCTAGCTAAAGTTAGCGCTGTCTAGGCAGGCTATAACGATACGTTGCTGCACTGTATAGGCTGGGGTGTTCGGGCATATTTGTCGTTAAAACAGGCACGCAAGGACACTAACCGCTAAGTAGCTTCGTAACTAACGTTCGTTTGATGTAATTACTTTTGCTAGTCGCAAAACATGTAAGTTATGACGTTAGCTTGCTAGTTAACTTTTGTTGGATCGTAGCTAGCTAGCTAGCTACTTGCAAGAGAGGCCAGTTAGTATTAGCGAACTAACGTCGCTATAAATTAATTAATGTTGCTACCGTGTTTTGGCATAGCAGCTAGTCAACTTAGCCAGCTCGCCTAACAAGACAGACCGGAGCGGAGGGTGCGGGCGATAGCTTTCGTCACCAAAGACTGAGTAGAGTTTAACGTTATATGGTTGTCTTGCATCTTTTAACTGGCGTTATTGTAAGAATTACTTATAACATATCGACAGATTGGCCAGTAATATAAATTGGCTAACGAATTGATATGTAGTAAATTGGGTTGCTAGCTAAAGACGAACATGACAACTCGTCCGAAATGTGTGTTCTGGAAAGCTAAATTGGCTAACGTTAATCTGTCAATAATTCTGCGCTACACAGTGGCATGTTTCCGAAGGGAATATCCCACCCACCCTCTTCTAAAAACGAACGTTATACACTGGTAGGAACGATTGGCAAACATGATCATCTGGGGTTGCTTGCTATATTGGCTAACGTTACCAGTCTCGTAGCAGGCATCAATCTACCGTTAGTTAGCGAGGAAATATCAAATATAATTATCGGCCGTATTGGCTAACTTAATTGAATTTGGTGGAGCATGCAAACCCAGTCAGTGGCTGTACATGCAGTGCGTGTTTGAGAACACGCAAAGTATATTAGTGTTAAGTTATGAGGCTGCAGTTTACACAAGAACGCATACTCTGATTAAACTGCATAGGTGGAGAGATAGGTTTATATTATGCAGGAGCATTTTTCTCCCATCTGCGGAAGATGTGCTTTCCACAACATCTTGGAATCGCACAACGCGTGAACTCGAATCAGAGGCCTCAGAAAATAATGTTCGCGCAACTATCTCGCTACCTTGGTGCAACCAATTCACTAATGTCTTAACCCTTTCGGAACAGCTAACGTGGCAGGTGTTAAGAATGCTGAATAAGGTTTTCACATGACTAATGGTGACAAGATCTGGATTTAACTAAAGTTAGGCTAGTTCTAGTCGGCTAGCTAGCTGGCGGGTAGAAGCTCACTTTATTACTTTTATGGTCTCCTTTTACTTTGAGAAAATGCATTTCTGTTGTACAAACCGAGGACTTGCTTAGATCATATTGGCTCAAGGTCAAGTCAGGCCGGCCAAAATTGGCCAATTTCGACTCTTGACCAGTCGGTCGGTGCACTCCCTTGTTCCAAATGTTTTTTCAGGTATTCGAATATTAACACAATGTGCCACCTCTACATTCCGTGTTTCTGCAACTCGAAAACATACACATCTCAGATTAAAGCAAGTTGTTTTCAAGGATAATCAACATGTTACATTTCAAGTGTGAGCAAAGCAAGTGACACATGCCAATCTTTAGTGACACCTTGTTTGGGAAGGCGAAGTCAGCTACTTCAGCTAGCAGACTGGCATGTATAAAAGCAAAATGACTTGCAGTAACTTTGGAATTCATATCTAGTCAATTTAATACAGCAATAGAAGGCATTTTTGTTTAAAAACAGTGCTCATACCATATGGAACAGGAACAATTAAATAATTTAAATATCAGAATGTAATGTTGGAACTTTAAAGCAAAGCTGGATAAGGGCATATCCTTTGTAGTAAAGATTCCTGAAAATAGTTCTATTAGTGTCTTGCAGTAATGATCATTGACCATTATCTTGTTAATGATAATTATGTAGCTAAATTACAGTACCATGCCAAGTGTAATCATCTTACTTTTTATTTTACAACTTTAATTAGGCTCATAGATGAAGTGGCAAGATTAGTTTTTATTCGAACATTACCGGTCTTTGCTGTACTGGAAATACCAGCTTTTAATTTGGCTAAGGTTACATAATTTCTTGATTTACCTAAATGCAATAGTGCTTTCTGAGTGGCAGGGCATTATTTTGCACAGCCAGGCAAGTACCTGTATTTCAAATAGAATTTAACTTCTAATTATTTGGTCATTTAACTATTTATGTTTAGTTTAAACATTTAGGCTACTAGCTCTGCATATTTAACATCCCTTGCAAATGATATAGCAGTACTCAATAAATGCAGGCCCCTCTTGAAATTTCCGATGTAGATAATGAGATGCTGTTGAATTCTGATGAAAGATAAAACCCAAGTTTTAATCTTGCAGGATTTAAGTGCAGCTGCCAATGCTGCATGATCAAAATGCTGATACTATGTCTCAGAGCTTCATATTGTTGAACTCCAATTATACCTGCGTTCGATACATGTCACACATTCACATCAACGCATTGCCATTTATTTTTATATTGAAAGTCAAATGACTAATGTCTCAGGGTGATTGTAGATTCTGCTTCATCTTAACGTTGCTTTGGTTTTGTCGCATTTAGATTATCTCCAATATATTTTAACCTGGACTGATGCGTTTTACAATATAAAACATATATAAAAATATATACAATGCTCTGGTACTGCTGTAAGTGATCCAAGGCCAGGTGTACCTGCAGAAATTGAGCAAAAATGCAAATGATCTTTTTGAATGGCCCCAAGCCTGGGTGGCACAGGCCAAGCACACTTGTTAGTGGCCAATGAGAACACAGAAAAGACTATTTCCACAGTGAGTAAATATATATATTTTTTTTAATTGTATCTTGACAATATGGCCTGTTGTTCAATGAAATCAATCTCTGGCTTTCAGTCAATTTTTTGTCATTTTTTCCACCACCATATATTTCTTCATTCTGTTTCTCCCAACTTGCCAAAATTGAAATGTGTGTCAATTGAGTAGATTCCTTGTGCGCAAATCATTATAGTACATCGTAGCCTCAAAGCCGCCATTGTAAAAGTATGTATCGTACTCACTCACAGTAAATAGTCTACAAGTAGTTGCTGTAATTAGGTGTTTGTTTCATGATGTCATTTATTCCACGGAGCAGCTGCCAGATGAAGGTATGTTTTATTCTCCGTGATCTCTCTATGAAAGCAGAGGGTTTTCCATGGTGATTTATGTCCTGTTCAGTCCATTCTGTATTTCCAGTGTTACAGGGAGAGTGTTAAATCTTCACTTTTCCCCTCTTCACCTGGAACATGATTTGCATCCAAGGGACCTTTTTGGTTATCATTTGCAAATGAGGATTAGGCTATTGACTGTCATTATGTTGACTGTGTTAAATTGGGTAGCTAATTCAGCACGTGTTGTGCAATAGTTCCCCTTGTTCAACACCAGTGGTCAATGACGTGGCAAGACTGGTTGTAGGGCAGGAAGTACAATCAATTGATCAGTTGAGCATGTTGCTTTCAAGTGTCGGTGGAGAGAACACACCCCTGTTGTGTTAAAATGTGGTTGGCAGTTTATTTGATTTTAATCGATTGAATTCATGGTGATATGTGCAACTCTATTAGAACATTCTCAGTTAACCTCCGTTTTTGCTTATTGTAAAGGACTGAATCTTATCGTGAGGCATGTGTGCTAGCTTTAATCTTTAATCAGGCTACAGTGCTTTGAAACCTTAGTGCTTGCTTCTAAAGATACCTGGCTGGAGTGGAATTACTACAGTCATTCTTTTTTTCTTTCCTTTTTTTTGCTTCTCATTTTAGATTCACAGAAATACGAGAACAAATGGCATGACTCTGGAATTTTTATATTTAAAATAATCAGTTGGGCTAATAATAATCTCCCCAAATGGAATAATTGTCATAATGTATGAAGCCTCTGCTATGTGTGGTTTTTACAGCACACTCCTGTATGTCGGGGACATCTTTATTTTGACATCTTAATTTTGACCCATTTTAATTGGGATGAGTGTATGCTTGGCCCCTTCTTACAGCATTGTGTCCCTTGTTCCAGAGGATGCCGGCCCCGATCAGACTGCGGGAGCTGATCCGGACCATCCGGACCGCTCGGACCCAGGCGGAGGAGCGGGAAATGATCCAGAAAGAATGCGCTTCTATTAGGTCATCTTTCAGAGAAGAGGACAACACATATCGCTGTAGAAATGTTGCTAAACTCCTGTATATGCACATGCTGGGCTACGCAGCACACTTTGGACAGGTGAGAATCCTGCTCCGCTACTCAACCTTTTGCTTTGATTGAACTCCAACAGTTCTTGTTGTTCCTCTTGTTGAGCGTGTACTTCTCCTTTGTTATTACCTTCATTATGTGTTGATGTGTGATGTCTCTGTTTTACAGTTGGAGTGCCTAAAACTAATTGCATCTCAGAAGTTTACAGACAAGCGAATAGGGTACTTGGGAGCCATGTTACTGTTAGATGAGCGACAAGATGTCCATTTACTAATGACAAACTGCATCAAGAAGTAAGTAAAAACAATTTTATCTTCCCAGTTTAATGTTCTCTTGTTCAGAAACCCATGCTTATTCATATCCGAAGCATTTTTTGGGCGAGTCTGCAGTGCCATTATTTCATTGCTGAAAAATTGAGCTTGTGAGCAGCACTCCCCAGACTGTTTTGACAGTGGTTGCTATGGTACAGACCCAAAACCTGTTTCACCAGCTGTTCCTCCTCCTCTCTCCATTTTCTGTTCCCCTCTATCTCCCTGTTTCTATATTTCTGTCTGTGTTCCCTAGTGATTTGAACCACAGCACACAGTATGTCCAGGGTCTGGCCTTGTGTACACTTGGCTGCATGGGTTCATCAGAGATGTGTCGTGATCTGGCTGGTGAGGTGGAGAAGCTTCTCAAAACATCAAACTCCTATCTAAGGAAAAAGGTAGTTACTTTTCGTTGATGGGAGGTTCAGAGATCTGGAGGTGAACAAGTCTTTGAACCTACAGTATTTATCCTGTAAGGTCCCGGATATTTTATTTTTGGTGAGCAATGTTTTATTTATATCGAAGGCCCAGTTTTTAATACTATAATTAAAAATTACGTTTTTCAGAATGTTGTTGCTGCTAGACTTCAAAGCTTTCAGTTGGTATGCCCTTATGATTTACAGTATTAAATCAGGCCACTATTGTGTACAACCTGGTGTGGTTGGAAAGGATTATATTCTTATTGATTGTCTGCAGGCTGCACTCTGTGCAGTTCACGTGATCAGGAAGGTGCCAGATTTGATGGAGATGTTCCTCCCGGCAACAAAAAACCTGCTGAGTGAGAAGAACCACGGTGAGACATTGCCAAAGGGAAGAGCGAGGGCATCACCCCACATTTCTATATTGAGATCATCTTCTTACATTTCTAAATTGAGAGCATCACCCCAAAACTGTTTATCTGCATTTAATTATTTGAGGGTGCATACTACCACGTGCTTCCTTTCCGAAAAGCTTGCAGCCATCCGTAGCTTGATTTCTCTCTGCAGTCCACCAGCTGGGCTGCACAACCATTGCGCTTAAGGACTGCACATCTCTCCCAGTCGGCACAGGCAGACCAAAGGCACCCGATTGAGCAGAGGAGTCTCTAGTTATGTGTCGGCCTGTGGGGTTTGGGAGTGGCCTCTGGCATGGTCAGGATTTGATTCTGGCCCATAGGGTACATCTATGCATGGGAAGACCTGTGCTTTAACAGGATGCACAATCACATTCACTGTGCCTACCTACTTCTCTAATTTGCTTCTCTAAATTGGCTAAATGTTTTATTAGAGCAGAAACTGTTCATTTTAAATATTTTTTACCCCACAATATATTTATTGTTTTTAGCAATAAGTCATCCAGTATTCCATAAATCAGTTGAGGATAACAATAAAGATAGAAGACACAAAGTGCACTCTCACACACACACACCCGCAACACGCACAAATAATAATTAAATACATTTCTCTATCTCAGAAATGGAAATCCTGTGATGACAAAAGTTAACAAGGTACATTTAAATGTTAAAAATACAACTGATCATTTCACTGCAGAGGATTACTCATTCCACCCCAGGCACGTCTATGATATGAGTCAAATATGTACGCTCCATGTAAAGTATGAAGAGACACCATATGTTGTTAAAAAGTGGCTGTTTGCCCTTAATAGCATAGGTACTTTTCTCTAAGGGTAGACATGTGGATAATTCAGTGAGCCATTTACTAATGTTTGGTTTACCTACCTGTTTCCAAGATAGTGCAATAACTTGTTTGGTTAGCAATAAACATAAATCTAGCAAAACCTGCTTTTTCCTTCTTGCGTTATGAATAGTTGGGTATAATCTTACAATGAGAAGCTTTCGGTCTAAAGGTAGTTGTATAGATAACATCATCTCTACGGCCTGTTTCACCTCTTCCCAAAATTCTTGAATTAAAAGAAAATGACAAACTTGATTTGTTGAGATGGGTGAGAAGAGTAATTGGCCAATAAGTTTTGCCCAACTTAATGTTTGTTTAATCGTGAAGATTCAGCCAGCGCTAATCTGAATCATGCTTGCCTCTGGATTGTGAAGATATCTGTCAGTGCTTATACGTTTGTGTCTTTGTTTCCAGGTGTTCTTCACACATCCGTCGTTCTGCTCACAGAGATGTGTGAACGAAGTCCGGACATGCTCTCACACTTTAGAAAGGTATGAAACGGCACTGCCAGTGCATTTGTTCAGACGTTTTCAGTGCTATCACTTGGTCATTTCAAATTGTATTACATTGTTTAGGGTTAATTATTACTACTTCGGCTTGAAAAGGTTCAGAATTGGTTTGGGTGGGTGGATTATTTGTAACACAGCTTTTATAATTATAACCTTGTGTTGGATCATAGAATGGATTTCTACAGAATCCTTGTAAGCCCTGGGGTTGCATCTCCATGTAGGTTTACACTTAATTTGGAGAATCTCCAGTTTATTTCCTGTCCCCCTGTTCTATATCAGCTGGGCTTCTTCCAGCACCCTCAGCCCAGACTGCTATGTGCCAATGCTCCCTCTCCATTTTCATGATATAACCATTATTTTAATATCTATAAAGTGACCCTTCTAACATCTCCCTCATATTTTTTGTCTTTGTTACAAATCCTGCATTGTTAGAATGAAAAGGTAAGCATGCCTTCTGGTTCATGACTGGTGCATGCTCTCACATGAATCATTTCAACATGGCCATGATAGTTGTTGACAGTTGTTCAAAGTAATGTTTATATAATTGTTTTAATTATAATTATGTGTCTGTTTCTCTTGTAATATGTCATCAGTGTTTTATAATGCATTCCCCACTGATTAATTCCCATCCTTAAACTAATCAAAGTATGGTTTTATTCTTTGTTTATCACCATTCGGTTATAAAAGCTCGATTTAATGCCTTGAATGTCGTCAACAAGCACAGGAGACTCAGTTTGCAATATTACATGGGGGACTATCTATCCAGTATGTCACAGAAGTAGTCAAATATTTTTAAATGGCAGGACCTTTTTATTGAAGGAAATTAAAAAGTACTCTTATAGATGACTAGAAGCAAACATCCTAAGAAATGGATACGGCTTCCAAATGGATGTGATTTATAAAGGTTATGATTGCATTCATATCAGCATTCATTCATATTAGATCAGCTGGTGATCACAGATAAGTGCTGTGCTTTGAAAACAGGTCCAACACTCAGGGTCGTAGGAGGAGCAAGGGCCTCCACAGTCAAATAATAGTGCAAAGAAGGGCACATATTGTAATTGAAGCAAGACGTTTCCAGAAAATGCCAGACTAGTACAAATACGAAAAGAGAATATACACTGCAGTCAGTCAAGATGTGTGAAGGGCTTACAAACGTCTTGTACAACATGTACACATCTTCAGCATGCACAAAAGGTAAAACAACAGCTGGACTACACCTTTTCTGTAAGAAGAGCTTTAAGTTGATTATTGATGAGTGCTTTCTCTTAACTGTTTAAATCACATTTTTATTTTTTATTTTTATTTTTTTAATGAGTAGTTCCTTTTCTAACTTTTGCATTTGGTAGCTGTGGTGTTTGATCAAGCGGGTCATCCTCAGACAAACCTGAGTTCATGGTCTACTTAAATTCTGTACATAGGTGTTACGTTTGAATGAATACGTTTTTAGCAAAGGCGTTAACATGACTAATTAATCTAATCATTGAGCATTGCATTTTTGATATCTTTACGTGAAAACTAATTTAAATAGAAACTGTTTAGGAAAACAAACATTTTTAAATGGAACCTTTGACAGTATTAAGTAGTACATTGAGTAGTCTATGTAATAGTGCTGGCATTTGTCTATAGATCATTTTTGTGTGGACGTTTTCTAAAACGAAGGCTCTGAATATCACTTAGAATGTTTTTAACTCTTGTGTCCAATGCCGTCATTAAGCCTCCCCCTCTTGTCTTGTAGCTGGTTCCACAGCTGGTCAGAATCCTAAAGAATCTCATCATGTCAGGATACTCACCAGAACACGATGTGTCGGGCATCAGCGACCCTTTCCTGCAGGTGAGGAACCTGCCTTCCACAGCCCTTTGTGTTCTCAATGGCTTTTAATCACTGTTCACTTGTCAGTGATAATATGCATTTTTGTTTCAGGTGCGGATATTGAGATTACTCGAATTCTCGGTAAGGGTGATGACGACTCCAGTGAGGCGATGAACGACATCCTTGCACAGGTGAAGATTTGCTTTTTAATATAATTTTTTGTTTTAGTGTGTTTGCAAAAAAAAAAAAAAAAAAAGACTCTCAGGCAGGTAATTTGGTTTATCAACATTTGTTTTTGTTTTTTTACCTTCTACAGGTTGCAACCAACACAGAGACGAGTAAGAACGTAGGCAATGCAATCCTATACGAAACGGTCCTGACCATAATGGACATCAAATCAGAAAGTGGACTGAGGGTATGTTGGAATTTATTATCAACAACCTTAATTATACTATGTACTATGATGAGTAAGCTCATCGCATAGACGACTCACAAGTTGTTCAATTTATTTGGTGGGTGTTTACTAACTGGGCTGTTACTTTCCTGGTCTTGATTTTGCTCAGACTTTATTTATATGACTTGTGTTTAAGAGTTGCATGTTTAAGTGCTGTTAAGTTTTAAACGTGAATTCTTTCCCCCTGCAGGTCTTAGCAATTAACATATTGGGGCGCTTCCTATTAAACAATGACAAAAATATTAGGTGAGTGGTTTTTCATGAATACGTTGAAATGAAATTGGAAGCTCTGAACACAGTGTGGAACGTGGTCATAATTTTGCTGTGATCACATGGATACTTTCTGACAAATCATGCAAGAGCACCCAACAGCACGATACAATGGGCAATTAATATAATGAAATTGCTTTGCTGTAGTTTAGCAACGTGGCCGTGATGGTGTTTTATAACATTTGCATTACCTGCCGGGCCACTCCTCTCAAGAGATGCATGTCTTTATATCCAATGCATTAGCTTGTGCCGTGCTTCCTCAAAATGTTTAGACTTGATTGGGCTAAATGGTTTTGAATAAAATGGTAAAAAACGTAATAGACTCGTTGATCTCGCTAGGCAGTCAAAACAAAATCATGGTTAAAGTGTTACCTCATTTTCTACACTTGTAAAAATGATGAATGATGAAAAAATGAGTGATCCATCGTCAGAATGTGACTTTGTTGACACCCTTATTTTCTGACAGCATGACTTTGCACAAATGTGCCAAGATGTGGTTCTGTGTGGCTTACTAGGTAGAACATGGCGCTGACAACGCTTTTTCATTGTGGGTTCGATTCCCAGTGGGACCACATATACTGAAAAATTGATGTATTCAGTACTGTAAGTCGCTTTGGATAAAAGCGTCTGCTAAATGACTTATGCTATAACCCCCCCCTTCTCTGACAAATGTAATAATGCATTTTAAAACATTGCTGAAATTGAGTTCCTGAATATTTACCAGTGGTGCCTGCTGTGTGGAAAGGGATAGGGATGATATTGAGTGCTTTTTTTCCTTCAGATACGTGGCTTTGACATCCCTGCTGAAGACAGTACAGACTGATCACAATGCAGTGCAGAGACATAGGAGCACCATTGTGGACTGTTTGAAAGACCTGGATGTGTCAATAAAGAGGTGCGATAGTGTCCTGCTCAGACATGTTACATATGACTTACATCTGCCACCATAGATCTCAGGAAGTTGAGAATGTAGCTCATTTCTGCTGCCTCGTTCACTAGACGTGCGATGGAGCTCAGCTTTGCCCTCGTGAACGGGAACAACATTCGTGGTATGATGAAGGAACTGCTCTACTTCCTGGACTCCTGTGACCCAGATTTTAAAGCAGACTGTGCATCGGGCGTCTTCCTTGCAGCAGAGAAGTAGGGCTTCGCTGTGTTCCGTCTCCCAGTTAACCTGAACTAGAATACACGTCATGGCTCAAGAGGGTCTTAATACAAGTCATACTTTGAAGATGTAAAATAAATAAAACCACTTGTACGTGAGGGTTATTATAGTGCTCATGTTAGCATATGCGGTTAAAGGCACAACGTATATATTAACACTAAGGGTTAGGAGGAGATTGGTTCAAATGTTGCCTCATCCTCTATAATGTGAAAACTAGTTGCATTTTGAAATGCTGTGTGATGAAAAATTGAGTGATCCATCGTCAGATTATGACTGTTGACACCCTTATTTTCTGACTGCATAACCTTTGCAAACTTAATTCTCAACGCAGACAGCCTTGTGTACTTTGTTCAATATAAAAGATGAACCTCTGCACTTGCATGAAATATCTTGGTGTAAAATCTCACAAAGATGGATAAGTGATATAGATACAGCTGATATAATTGTTAAATATATTGTATTGATTAACTGGTTTAACTGACACTTGTTTTTATTACAGGTATGCACCTTCAAAAAGATGGCACATAGACACGATTATGAGGGTCCTGACAACGGTATGAAAATGAGTATTGGGCCTTTTTTAAATCCATTTTGCAGGATATGGTATTGCAGCATGCTTTGTAGGTATTCGATTAATTTTTATCAGTATAGTGCTTAGCATGTTTGGAAGACATAAATCACTGCTTTTCTTCCTATACCCTTGGGTGATACCTTTGAGCAGTCTATGATGCTTTTAATCACTGAAAATAAAAGGAATTGATGTGTTAGGAATTGTTAAGTCAATCAACCCTTTAGATATGTATTCAACTCCGTGATAATTCCTGCATAATTGAATTTCAGATATTTATCAGCTATGTTTTCCTTGTAACTGGTGTACATTTGAGTGTACACTGTCTTTAACTGAGGCCATTGTGGATCATACAGGCGGGGAGCTATGTCAGAGACGACTCTGTTCCCAACCTCATCCAGCTGATCACTAACAGTGTGGAGATGCATGCATATACAGTGCAGAGACTCTACAAAGCACTGCTGGATGACGTCTCTCAGGTAAACTATGCGTGCGTGCCTGGCTGACTGTGGAAGGGGGGAAAATGTATTTTAAATTGTGCCTTTTGGCCTTCTTAAACAGCGCCTGTAGTAATGAGGTTTTTCTTTTGTTTGTTCAGCAACCTCTGGTACAGGTGGCTTCCTGGTGTATCGGAGAGTATGGAGATCTGCTGGTGTCAGGGCAGTGTGAAGAAGAGGAACCTATCCAGGTAAATCCACGCTTAATTACTAACTCAAATCTCTTGATAAATGGGATAATAATGACGCATACTTATTGCACCGCACCGCTCTGCTTGTCCCTTGATGATAGGTGACAGAGGATGAAGTTCTGGATGTTTTGGAAGGTCTTCTGGCATCTAACCTGTCCTCCCCCGTAACCCGGGGTTACGCCCTCACTGCAATCATGAAGCTGTCCACTCGGTTCAGCAGTGTGAGGTATGCATTTTTACATTTACATTTTAGGCATTTAGCAGACGCTCTTTATCCAGAGCGACTTACAGTTTACATTTCTTTACATACAAACCTGGGAATCGAACCTGCAACCTTTGAGTTACAAGCCCAGTTCCCTAACCATTACACTGCCGCCGACTCTCCCAAAAATGTACTTTAGCAGAGTGAAGGTAACATTTTAAACCCGAAGTCAAGGTGAAAGGAAGCATAAGACGAATGTCTTGTTTGAGTGTCTATACAAAGCTAACTTACATTTGTCCCAAGTTGTAACTGAAAAGTGCCTTATGCAAAAGCTATAATGCTGGCTGTTGTGCTTTGCAGTCGAATCAAGAAGGTTGTGTCCGTGTATGGCAGCAGCATAGACGTGGAGCTACAACAGCGGGCAGTGGAATACAATGCACTTTTCAAGAAATACGATCACATGAGGTGAGCTGAATTCAAACTAGGAAATCTTCCCCCCCTCTGTCGCTCCTTTTCTTTCTGATGAATATGATGATTTTCCTTGACATGTGAATTGGCTCGTAAGTACAGAGCACTACTTCAGAGTGAGGTTTTTCAATGGCGGAATAGTCAAAATATACACCCAGCCTTTGAACTTTAACATGCGAGTTTTGGGTGTGGCAATGTGTCACCTAAAACCCCTACCTTGAGTGGCTCTGCCACGTAAACCAAACTGCGTTTTCTCCTTGTATTGCTACTGAGCAGTCACTCTTTTAAGTGAAGGCTATTCCTTCCTCCTTTTTTTTTTTTCTCTTCTCTCTCTTCTTTCCAGTTTTGGGGTTGTAGCATCGAGGGTTAGGTGGTGGTTGGTTAAAATGTAATGAAAAGCTCATCCTCTACACCACTGGTGTCACGCTCATTCCGTAGAGTGCCGAGTGCATCCAGCTTTTTGTTGCAACCAATGTACTACACCAGGTTGCAACAAAAATCTGCATACACTCGGCGGACTGAGTTTTGACACCCCTGCTCTACATTGTAAAAATAAGTTGCATATTTAAATGCTGTGTGATGAAAAAATGAGTGATCCATCGTCATAATGTGACTTTGTTGACAGCCTTATTTTCTGATGGCATGACTCCTCAAGATAAACCTCCCCCCTGAACAATGCAATAATGTGTTTCATTTGTGTGAAGCGTTTTTTAACTCATGATCTCAAAGTGCTTTATGCTGAACTATGAAGTCTTCATCCCTCTCGCTCGTACAGTGCACTACTTCAGGGTGTGGCTTTCCACTGGCAGTGTAGTAAAAAGATCCACCACGCAATTGAACATAAGTATCTATTTCATAGATCAAGTTTTGAGCGATGTAATATGCCACCTATAACCTACCTTTACTGGTTCTGCTATGTAAAGCCAGAGAAAGCATTTGCTTCGATGTACTGAGCATTTGTATTTTGTAGCTATAATGGTTGGTGACTTGGCATGTTCAGCTCAACGCTCGGTTTGGAGCTAAGCTTACAATCCTACTTACTTTTTTACAGTAAAGATGAATTTACTTGGGTGCAATTATGCCACATTGTTAAGTACTGCATGACATTAGCTGAACTGAATCTCTTCCACCACTCTGAAGGCCTGCCTTACTCGAGAGAATGCCCATCATGGAGAAGACGGCCACCAATGGCCCCACAGAAGTAGCGCAGACCAATGGGGAGGTGGAGCCCTCCGTGCTGGACTCCAAACATCTGCCCAGTGTCCCACAGCCCACTGGCCAGGTATGAGGAGCTCTACCTGATCCTGCAGGAACTACACGAGCACAGTCTCCAATCCGAACATTCAGCCTCTCCGACTTTCATTTTCTAATGTCTAGTTGTCTAATTCTCAGACCATGGAGGAAAAATTGACCCAAACTCCATAGTTCTATGTCTTGTGGATATGTTGACACGGGCTTTAAGTGAATTGCATAACATTGTGAATGTTCACTGACCCAAGCAATTTCAAATTCAATCACTTCCTTATCAGGGAGCAACAGGGACCCCTGCTGGTCGGATAAAATATGTGCATGACTTTAACAAGTCATGAATAAGACCTCATACATGTTATGTAAATTGCACTATATATGACCTGAAAGTAGATTATTATCACAGATTGCATGTGTAAATATGATGTCTTCAGGTCTATCCCTTGTGTACCAGGCTAATGATTTATTGGACCTCCTCGGAGGAAGTGATGTCGGACCTGTGATCCAGACGGCTGCGCCCATGAAGCCTGCCTCTGCTGGAGGGGAGCTGCTAGACCTGCTTGGGGATCTGTCTCTGCCAGGTACACCAGAGCCCAAGATTAATCCAGTACAGTTGGGCTTCAACTGGCTCAAACTCTACTGACCTAGGTTAAGATACTCCTGCACAAAGCAAATGCAGGATACAGTTGTTAATACAGTTCTGTTTTTAACCTGTGCTAAAGGTGAGCGCATACCTATATATGAACGTACCTTGGGGGTTAGGTAGAGGTTGATTAATATGTTGCCTCATCCTCTACACTACAAATTAATTTCATATTGAAATGCTGTGTGATGAAAAAATGAGTGATCCATCGTCAGAATATGATTTTGTTGATGCTCTTATTTTCTGACAGCATGACTTCTGCACAAACAAGAGAACCCCCCCCACCCCCGACCAATGTAATAATGATTTCACTTGTGTAAACCATTTCATCTCAAAGTGCTTTACACTGAAGGGGGGCAGAGCTTGCCTTAACCACCACCAATGTGTAGCCCCCTGGGTGATGTACAGCAGCCATCTTGTTTCAGAACATTCTCCACATTCTGTCACTATGGGCTTGTCCTGTTCATTGACATTCCCTGACTGTTTCCCATAACTTCCTATGATTTACTTAGGTTGAAAGTTTTGTTTACAATTTTTTATAGTGACATAATGACACAAAGCCTCAAGCATTTGTATGGGTTCTTCCACACATAGAAGGAATGGCCCTCTGCCTCAAAGTTCCTTTTTCTATTAAAGTGTGCAATTGCCACGTTCAGCTTTGGATCAGAAACTACCCATAGCCATGACTTGAGTGGTTTGCGTATTATAAACAAGAAAAGACCTCTGAAGGGTTCACACCACAAACGATAACTATAATGATAACCATACATTTGATAATACATTTTTGGCAAGCATTCACATCAAGAATGATATCGTTATGGTTCAAATGTCAATCAAAGGCTACCGTTTGCTTATATTTGTGACAAGAAGAAGTTAGTAGTCAGTGTGGTAGTGGTACAAGGCATCTATTACCAGGATCTGCTAGCAGTGAGGAATCCGTAACATGAATCAAAGGCTTAAGTTCCTCTTCACTGGCTGGAAACACAGCATACATATTGCCATTTCAGTTAGTCTAACTGAACCTTTGTTCCTTTTTTTAACCAATGGCTAACAGTAACTACTTGGCTAATGGTTATTGGTTATTAATGGCTAGCTATCACTAGCTGTGTCATCGCGAGCACTTTGATTGATTGAAATGTTTTATTGTTGGACAAAGTCTAAAAATTGCTCTGGAAATGATCACAAATGTGTCTTTCATTGTAGGTCTGGCTCAAGTTTATATTGACCATTTGCAGTGCGGTTGATGCCATTAAGATGAACTAGAATCCTATTTCTCGTTACAGTTATCATGTGAATGTCCCTTTGCTGTCTAAATGTCCATTCTGAGCTTTTCTCAAACATCCAATATACTGCACCTGTATTTGGCTGCCAAGTCTGCCAAGGTGTTTCACTTAATGGGGCAATACTCCTGTGTGCAAAACACAGTCAAGATAATGAAATGAAACTGCTCTCCTGTAATCTTTCCCTTCTCCTTGTAAACCCCTTTCGTTCCCCTCTCCAAACCCAGGCGGTCCAGCCCAGCCCCAGCCCCAGCCCCTGCCCCTGCCCCACCCATGTCTGTTTCCCAGCCTTCCTTCCTGTTGGATGGCCTCTCAGAGACCCTCTTTAATGACATTGCTGCAGGTGAGGGTGACACGCATCTGACTCCGTTACGTGCCGCTCATGGTTCACGTTAACTATTTTTCCATATGGAATTCAAGGCACTCTTATTTTTATTTTTTTATTTTGTGATTTAAATATCGTTTTATCAGATAAAACCAAATAGTGAATTAATTCTTCTTATTTCCCCCAGGTATTCCACCAATGACTGCTTACAATAAGAATGGCCTGATAATAGAGTTCTCATTCGAAAGGTCCAATTTGAATCCAAATATCGCTGTTATCACCATGCATGCCTCCAACAGCACCGAGGCAGAGATGACTGAGTTTGTGTTCCAGGCTGCGGTACCAAAGGTGAGCAGGTCAAAGTTTATCCTGAAACCATAGAGAAACAGTTGCAGTATTGAGACCGTAAGACCTTGCAATAGCCGAGGCTACAGTCTGGTTTGATTTTGGTAGAACGCTTTAAAAGGCTGAGCTGTTTCCATCCCTACGGGTGGTTCAACCGTGATCTAACTCTGTCTCTCTGTTTCAGACGTTCCAGCTGCAGCTCCTCTCACCCAGCAGTAATGTCGTCCCTGCGCTCAAGCAGGGAAGCGTCACACAGGTCATTAAAGTACTCAATCCCCAGAAGGTGAGGCCTCCCTTCACTGCATCACCTGTGTGCTAACAGCCTGCAAGCTGTACCTCTGGAGCATTCAGCACAGAACATGTTCAATTTGTCCACTATTATTGATGGATGTATTTTGGGCTATGTTAATGATATGTTTCAATGTTGACATTGGTAGCATTTCATTAACTGTAGGTGTCTGGTCAAGATCGGTTGACTATAGATGTCCGTCAAAGCACGTGCTCATTTTCATTCAACAGAAGTCAGGAAGTGCCTTCAGTTTACAAATGCACCTTTTTAAATTGTGTGTGCTGTAGGGCGAGCGACTTGATGTGACGGGCAGAGTTTGATTTGGTTCCGTAAAATCGTTCCTCTTTTTCATTCAATTCTCAGCAACAACTGCGAATGAGGATCAAGCTATCATACACCCACAAAGGCTCTCCTGTGCAAGACCTGTCCGAAGTCAACAGCTTCCCTCCTCAGTCCTGGCAGTAATGGCCTGCCTGCCTGCCGCCCTCGATCTCTTAAAGACCCTGCCTAGGGAAGCGTGGGACCGTTCCCCTGTAACTGATCCCCCTGTGTCACCACTGCAGACTGAAACCCCAGGGTAGCACAGGGAGACGGCGAAATCTCTCGCAGAAAATGACAGTGCCGATGAAGATCTGACCACGACAACGAAGGCCACATCGACAAAGCATATCCATTTGAATAACATTGATTGGTTTCACGTCGGTCCACGATGACGTCCACTTCCATAGGCACTGCTGTTGTCCCACTCCCTCATGCGCGCACACATTGAACACTCTCTGCCCCGTCCCCCCCCACTTCACATCCTCATGGGGTATTCACCCTGTGGGTTACTGTGGTAAGGCGCCTTTTGATTTGAGCTGTCGTCCTGGTTAAATCAACTTCTGTTTTGTTTCTCATTTTTATCGAAATCTGTAGTTAACGGTTTGGATGATTCAGCTTTTTAAAAAACAATGTTTTCAACTCTTAATGAAATGCAACTGAAGTCTATGAAGTTTGCACTTTAATCTGCTCTCTCTGTGCACCATGCAGAGTTAAGAAAGTACTATTTCCTGATTGGACTCGAATCTGTTTGGTGTTGTGGAACTTCTTCCTTTTTTTTTTTTTTTTTTTTTTTTTTTTTTTTTGTGTCAAGATCTTAACTTATTTTCTTTAATAAAGATTATCAGCCCTTTGGTCCAAGCACAGGCTCTTTGGTCCCAATACAATTTTTTCATGTTGAATGTGGTGGTTCTAAAGGATTTGATAACTGAAATGCACTTTTACTGAATTTGCCTTGGCAAATTCCCTCAGCTATGTTGGAGATTTTAATGATATTTTTGTTTGCATTGTTTATGGGATTTGGGGCATTATTCTTGTAATTGCTTCCTTTTGAGCTTTGTTCACTTGTTGAAGGTTCAACTTTTCCTCAGTTAAGTGTAAGTCATGCCTGAAATATCTTGTTTTTTGTGTGTAAAGGTAAGATACAGTTTTGTCGTCTTGGACTGAAAGGATTTACAGTGATTGAGTTTGAGGTGTAAAGCACATCTTCATTCTTTTGGAGAGAATGAAAGAATTAGCTTTTGCTCGTGGGAAACAGGGTTAAATGTTAGAGTCCAGAAGCCTAAACACTTTATTCATTGGGAATCCTCAAAGCTACAAGAATGATTTTTAAAATGTTGAGAACTTGACGCGTTGGCCATCTACCATTTTAATTTCCGCTAAGAAAAGAAAAAGATTATACATATAGCTGATTCTAAGTACTATATTTGATATTTGTGGTTGGTTGTCTAATTTTCTTCAGTTTTCTAGTTTCAAGTAAACTGAGAATGAAGCCACTGTTAATTGGAATAGTTGAGGTTTGAAATTGTAATGTAGGTTGGTCATTATTTTGCTGAAAGTACCATGTTCCACAATGTTCAAGGGGTATCTAAACATCATAGGTAGATCTTAACATAACCTTATGTCCACTCGGTGGGTGTGTTGTTCTTGCCATTATTACAATATTGCTGCAGCTGTACTGCTATACATATTTCATTGCCTTTTAATTCACTTTGTATGGACTCAAATTCAAAGTTCAAACATGCCCCCAAAAAAAAAAGTTTGTCAGTAGATTAAGTCTTGAATGTAGTTCTATGCACCAAGCATAGTTTCCTCCACCTTTACATTCATCTCTTAAACGTCTTGCCCTTGCGTTTTTCTTTCTTTCTCTCTTTTCAAGTTGTACTTTTCATGTAGAATTGTGTAGTCAGTCCACAGTGATCATTCACATCCTTCAAAAATAATGCCTAATATTAAAGCAACGTGCCTTTTGCCATTCTGTAACAAAGCCAGAGTGGCCCTGTCTGTTCTCCATAAGGTCACTGTAAATGTCAGGTCATGGAGTCCGGATTTTGGGGGTTATATCCAGAAGTAGTATGAATTTCACTACTTTTAAAGATGCTTATCTTTGTAGTTTAGAAAGTTTTTTTTTTTCTTGTTTTTTTTCTGTTAAAGTCAGGATTAATGTGTTTCTCTGGGTCCTTGGCTACAGGTCCTCTCCATTTTACAATGCAAACTGAGCTGATGAAAACAAAAAGGTTGTCAACTGAATACCTCAATGCTGCCTCTTCTCTGTTAACTCTATAACCATACCTGGGCAATGAGCGCTACATCATGTCATTTGCATGACCATGTCTATCAACTGTTTTGGGGCATCGGTGTGATACCATTTTACATGCACTGTATGTACAGAACCACCATTCTATTAATTTTTGTAGGAAAGTTTTTTACTTTCATACTCACATTTCTTTGCTAACATCAAACTTTTGTGACCAAATAGATGTAATTTAGCTTTGGAAATTAAATCTTTGAGGTTCTGTGTATGTGGAGAGACATGACTTTCTATTAGTAGTTTGTTTTGTTTGTTTTTGACTGAATGATTGAATGCAATCTTGGCTTTTTCTGTATATATTGAGTGCTTTTAGATGCATTAATTTACCATCACCCATCCCTTTTTAGATACCAACAGTTTTCTAAGACTGTTCCAGGTGTGAACTCTCTGAAATGTCAACATCTTGATCTAATTAAATGGCTTTCCCCATTCCTGTGTACATTAAAAATAAATTATAGTATCTGCTGCCTGTATGTTGTACATAATTGTAAAAGAATACATCAAATAAAATGTGAAATGTTCAAAGTGCCGACCCAGTTAAAGATTAGTCAGGGAACATTTTCAATGATATTTCCGTTTTTATAATGCATAAAATATTTATTTTTGGATGGCAAAATTGATGCGTATGGTTGTCTGGATTTGGGGAAATGGTTGAGTATATACAAAAATAAGTTTACAAACCAGTCTATACAGCACAGTGCTGTACCATCACAAGATGCCCATTTGCCAGAGATTGGCTTCATCTGTTTACATGTGTTTTGAAGAAAATGGGCCCTAGGTTTCCAACACAGTGCCCTACATAATAGCTTTTTCCAACAAAACAAATTGAGCACAATTGTAGTCTGGCCTAAAAGCGAATTAATGCTAGACCTATCTACACGTGGCCTTTTAAAGTAAGTTGACATGCTCTTGGTCGATGGCGTTCTTTTATTATATTAATATATTGGTATGAGAGAATGTAATAATACAGTTCACATGTGATCTTTTATTTGGAATAATGGCGTAGCTTTATTCGTGTTTCTATTCATTCTTTTTGGCCCGTGGTCATTGTAGGTAAATTAATTATGACCGAGTTGATGGAATAAAATTGTATGCCATTATCTTTTGGTAATTCCCTCCCCCTGTATGACCATAGTTAATATTAATTTAAGATTTGGGGTTTCTGGGGGTACATTTCCCAGGGAGACTATTGGGATATTGATAATGTCATAATGGTAGAATGTTCTAAGATGGTTTAATTAGCACTGTTTGAACAGTAGCGGGTGAGCAAGCATAACATGCTTGTCAAATGTACCACTAATGTCAATTTTCTCATCACTCAGCCAGCATGACTTGAGACAAGAAGCTTGGGTCCTTTAGGCTCTCAAAAGCTGTGAGCCTTCTCTTAGCCACCTTAAAATTAGATTATTCTTGGGTCTCGGGTGGCACAACCGGGAAAGGCACTTGTTCTAAGTGCAGGTTGCCCACTACAGCCTGGGTTCGATCCCCGGCTGAGCCAGCCCAGCTCTGGCTGGGAGTCCCATTTGGGGGTGGTGATTGGTTGTCCGTCCCAGGGGGTAGGGGGAAGGAAGTTTCCAAAATGCTCACTGCATGCACAGAAAGCTCTGTGTATCGGAATCACAGTGGACGGCTTGGCGAGTTCCGTCTTGGAGGTGGTTTGGCACCGTTGTCACTGCTGGTCAGAGTAGCGGCTGGTCTCATAGTTGCAGTTGGCAGGCTTGTGTGGGGGAAGGGTGGTAATTGAATCGATAGAGGGTAAAATTGGCCACCAAATTGCGAGAAAATTTGGGAAATCTGAAAGTATATATATGAAAAAAAAAAATTCCATGGATATTTAATCGCTTTTGATTGCCTGACTAAATAAGTAATAAAGCCTCATTAGTCCTAGTATTTTCATGGTTTTCATTACTGGGGTAACTGGTGTACATTGCCTTTTGAGAGAGGCCACACTCTGGAATTTGTGCATATGTGTGAGAGATTAGAAGATGGCCTTTGTCTCCTATGAAATTAAACAAGCCTAGAGGCAGAACTATTGTCCTAGAAATAGTTGTGCGGCTCACTTCCTCATTGATCTGAGTGGCTCCCCAAAGAAACAATGGTACCTTGTATTGAACCACTAGACGGCAAAACCAATAATACAGGGATCCGCAAAACTCTTCTCAACCCCTGAACAGTGCCTCTTCTGCCTGTTTCTGTTCTGTAAATGGTGTATTTCCAGAATTCCCCTTGAATGCTTGTGTTCGGTGGAACAAATATGATTACAAGAACCTTTTTCCAGATGATTTAAGAGCTGCTTGACTTATTTTTGAAGAAGTCATTTAATGTAACCAGAAGAAGAAACTGCATGTACTGTCACCTAATCTCCACAAGGGGGAGAGATATTTTAAGAAATCAGAACAGATGTGTCTTGTCTTTTCTATCAGTGTAATTTACTGTGAAGTTCCCCAGTTTGTCTATGTTAGTATAAAGGTGCAGTGCTCCTCAAATTCTAGTTGTTAAATGCATGTTAAAGCAAGTTACTCATGCAAGATGATTCAGTGGTTTAGGCACTGCAGGTTTTAAAGAAAAAAACATGGAACTGTGAACAACATAGGGAAATATGAATTTGATAGTATGAGTGTATGTATGTGTGTGTCAGCATTGTGTGTCACCCTACTACACAAGGTAAGACGTGATCTCTTGGTTGCAGCCATCACACCTCGTTGCTTAACTTGAATCTAAATGTACACGTGAAAGTGTTCAGTTTACACATTTAAAAAATGGAGCTGGAAAAACTTAAGGAGTGGCAAAAAAACTGGGAAACCTTGAATCTCAAAAAAGACTACAGGAAGTAGTGTTCTCAGTGCTCAAGGAGTATGCCTAAAATCCTACTTGTGGGAATGTGAATACGTTTGATCATATTTTTCAAGTAAAATGTAGTTATTTGTGAAACGTTCTGTTGCTTTTACAGTTTTGGAAGTATTTGACACATTTTTATTTCTTAATAAAATAGATTTTGTATTGTATTTCTTCAGTTTACAATTAGTATTTCTTCATTTTTTTCTTAATTGTTATCAAGGATGCTTGAGATTTCAGTTTCTTGTCTTCAAAGTGGGTGTGAATGTTGGTCTTATGTAACAAATGCATGATTTAAAATACTGATGCGCATTGGGTTTTTCCACTGATAAAACGTATCTCCGCATCTTTGTATCTTTTTTAGAAGTGTCACATCAGTAGTTGTCATGTCATGTACCTTGAATGCATAAGAAAGCTCTGGTTTTAGAGGCAGTGTTTATTTTACTGTCCCCTGGCAAAACTCCTTTTTCTGTCCAATCATTCTGATTCACTGATACAAAAGCAATCATTGCCTGCTCTCCTCTCAGGACTGAGAGGAAATGGAATGGTCATTCTTAAAATGAGGCTATTCCCATGTTCAATGTAGCAGTGATCTGGCTTTTGGTGTTGGCAAGATGTCCTACCATGATAGCATAATCATCCCTATAGGAACTGAATGTATGATGTCGGTAATCATTTGGTTTGAACAGCCACATTAAATGTATATGAAACTAGACCCAACGACCATATAAAAAAATAAATAGAGCTCGGATGTTAATATTTGACCATCCATTTATTTTTAACTCAAATGATTATTCAGATTGGTTACGTTTTGTACAAAAGTACTGTATTTACCTTGTTTTTTTATTATTAAATTATATAAAGTCAAATCATTGTGACCAATGATACACAGAACTCTTGTATGCTCTTGACAATGTTAACGTAGAAGAAGAGAAGACAAAGGGGGTATTCATAAGCAAGTACCTCTGAAGATCGTAATCATTTACACATCATTGTGGTGCTAGTGAACAATGTCTTTCCTGGTGAAAGAGCAGCTGGGCACACGGGCGGGGTAGCAAGCAAGAGTAGATTGGCATCACATCATTATCACTTAGGCCTTTTGTCTCAAACTTACTACACCCCTTGGCCTGGTGGAGAGCCGTGGTGTCAAATAGCAGGTGGTGTCCAAGGTAGTGCAGTGGAGGCATGGGGGTTTCGCCAGTGGGGCCGCCCAGAGTTCATGATGCAGAATCCGACGCAGAGTTGCAGAGTTGCAGGAGTGGTGAAAGTACTGGCTTCCCGAGTTCACCACTCTTGCACCAGATACAAGTATTTTTATGCCATCCCCACTGCGGAGTGTGAATGAGCATCTAAGTCACCTGTGTTGTGATACTGATGGGGTCTCCTTCCTCCTCAATGTCAACTGGTAGTGGTTTTGGCACCATTAGTTTTGGGGGTCTGGATGAACTCTCTTTAGTGTCCAGGGGTGGGGGTGGGGATGGGGGATACATAATTTTGCATCCAAGTGACAACTTTAGTTTAGTGGGCTCAGAAGTGAGAAGAAGTGCCCTTTACTCTGTGTAGGAGTAAACAAGTGCTTTGTGTTGTGTTTGGGGGGAGTGCCTCTAGCTTGCCATGAGGTAATTACTACAGTTACTCTAGAAAGGTTACACTTACCTGGTGAGGATGCTGGTTTCCAGGTATGATATTCATAGTAGCCTTGGACAGCTGATGGAGGAGTCCTGCTGCGTCCTGCATTGTTTAGTGTTACTTTTGTGACATTTGTTTCAATGCTCTTAACACTGTGAGTACACAGTGGTTATATATGGAGAAAGATAATTTGGGTTTTTTAAACGTATTACTACCCTATGGGAAGTACCCTGTAGGGATTGTTTTTCAAATATAAAATGTAACATAAAATAATTCATTATCAATAATATAACAGGCTACATTATAATAGGCTGTAATGTAATGTATTACAAATACAAATTGCCCAATTGTGTTGGGCACCTCCCTATAGGCGATATAAAGTTAGTGATACTCATGAATAATTCAGAAACGCTCCTCCTCTGAATTGGGCTGTGCCCTATGAATAATAACTAACCCTGCCTCTCTAATATTTATTAATTTAGTATTTCTGACAGCCGTGATGTTCAGTCTCGTTATGGCGTCTTACCAAACCAGAATGGGATTTTTTGCTGCCGGGTGCATTGGAATTTACCACTTGTGAACTGTGACGTTCTATTCGGCTTGTCATCGTGCACATTTTCAATGTAAATGGAAGAAGAGGATAGTCCAATGAGGGCGGTACCGAGTACCAGTCCGGACCGAAAAAAAAGGTGGTGTCGAAGATAGCGGGTGTTCTACTTGTGTCCTACCGGACACTGAGCTTTGCGAGACGGGATCAAATCAAGTGCCAGGTCTCAGCGACCACAACGGAACGAGCTGCCGTGGTGGAACTGGAATACGGGTTCTGAAGGTAAGGCAGCTACGCATCATGCCGTGTCAATTGTGTGCGCGAGAAGACCACAATACTAACTAGCTGGATACCAAATTAGTACCGTTGCATATTGTAAAGCCTGGGCCGATCACGCGTGATAGCATGCAAGAAAGCTACAATACCTTGAATTCATACCTGACACTTTCAAGTACCGTTCAGTTAGCATCTGCTTATATTGATGTTTCCTCGTCTTATGCATGATTGCGCTTTAAACAACAGCTGTGCGGATGTATCAGATACCGTTTTAACAGCCACCTATTTAGATAGATAACGCTATATATATAAGTATTTCTCTGATTTAACCAGCTAGCTTGCTAGCTGATGTTACATGTGTTAGGCAGCTCTATTTGTTTTATTTTCACGTGAAATCCTTATCAATTAATCTCGCAGTTAATTATAATGAGTGTCCTCGTTCAATCACGACAGAGCAGTAACTATACCGATTTCGGATAGCTACTCACTAGTTACAAGTAGCCAACGTTAATCATAACACAGATACAATTTACATAACTAGATATATAGTTCTGATACCAGCACCTTTTCATAACGAAGCTAATAAAATATAATTTAGCTAATTTAATTATTTTGCCTCTTAAACATATAACCGTTGCTAATTATTTTTTCACAGTAGCCTATAGAATCAGAGTACTCTGAACGTTCAACGATGCATTTACACCCATCCTGTTTTCGGACAGTAAGCTAAATGTCTTGAGACCTTAGCGCAACAGCGCACACGATACACTGGCAATTGTGATTAACCGATTCCACTCTGGTAATTCGTGTAGGCTACTTCCGCCATTATGTCATGAATTAACCCGTTATATTTCAGATATGGCTTCAGAGCGAGCATGTGTTGCAAGAATGGTGTCGCATCTCATCCCCAGTGCCTCTGGGAATTCATCTTTTGTAAATACATAATGTTTACTCTTGTAAAATGGATTACTTATATAAATTGTTATGGCTACAGCACTGACAGATCATTTTTCTTTCTATATTATTTCTTGTTTGTTTTTTCTAGTTTCACACTCGTAAAGACAGACCTTGCTAAGTTGTTATTTGTAGGTTTGCCACCGTTTGAATTGGTGTACAGCTGGGCACAACTGTTTCATATGAGAAAAACTATACAGCTTAAATACAATTACCATCTGCTACTACAGAGTCCATAGTTCCAAATTTACAGCTTGTAACCATGATTGTGCATTGTCCACATTCATTTCTCTGCACGCACTTTCGACAAGTTGTAATGGCATAACTGATGCTGCGCAGGGAAGTGCTATTCTGCAAATAATTTAGATTCGGCTATATGTTGGAAAGGAATTGAATCACTCTTTTTTTGTATGGATTGAAGATTTTTGTTTTTCTGATCCATTTGTCCCTGAACTCTCCCCCCCAAAAAAAAAAAAGCAATACTTATCTTGCTGTTATTAAGTGTGATTCGGGTCTCCCACTATCAAACGCACATTCCTCCAGTGTTTGGACATAAATCTGTTAATCAAGCCAGCCATCTTAGCTCCTGCATTTTTTGAAACATGTAAACACAGTAGCCCTCCTCCTGACCTTGTGGCTAAAAGATGATGAGATTTTTGTAGCAGTAAAGGGGCTATAATTAATGGCAGGTATGACTCTGATTGGATTGTGCCCAGGTGCTTAAACGTGTGTGTATTGTGTACTGGTCTGTGATGTGTTGAGCTATCCTGTGAATGTGAGCCAGCAGTTGCCTGGCCTACCGTCACTGTGGTTTTGGGAAGAGCAGCTGCCTGATTTTACCTAATGGAGGAGAGGTCATGGTGGGATGACATCATCAGTCTGGTTAATGACCTGATGCTTCCCGTCTCCTAAGCAGGGCCCGGTTTGCACACATCACCAGGGCGATTGTTCTCCACAAATATATTCACTGCGTAAATATTTGTGCCCTGTTACACCACTCCGTATTCTGTTTTATAAACAAGGGCAGTATGAGGAATCCCATAGAGGTGCAGCGTTCTACATTGCTGGCCCACATTGACCAATCTGATGAACCAGTATCTGATGGATACTGTTTATCAGCAAAAAATAGTCAAAATAATTCCAAAGGTGCAGACAATTAAGATCTATGCAGGTTTTCAATATATGACCTGGAAAACTAGATGTGGCATGTTGTACCTCACTGTATATAGGATGTTCCATAGGAAGTCAGTTAGTCAGACTTCCCAAAAGTGCATATTGCATAATAAGTTATGTCTCTCTATATAGGCAATTATATTGCACTTTACTGGTCAATGCTTCCTACGTTATCCTAGTTTTTTAATCTAAGCAATGACAAGCTTTGCCTGGCACTGGCTGACTTTGGCCCGTTTCCCTTTCACCAGCGCAACATGAAGCGGAATGGGAGCAGGGGCTGTGTGACCAGGAAGACTCGCTTTGCATCCCGGGAGAGGGACTGGTTGAAGGGGGATGCTCAGCGGGGGTGCGTGTGTCTCTACGGGGCAGCGGACCCCCAGCCCCCCTCCTCAGGACCCCAGACCTCCTCTACCTCACAGCCGGATCTGCGACTGGTACTCTGCTCCACCAGCACCACGGTGGAGGAGCTGTGCGGCCAAGGGGACTGCAAGGGCCTGTATCTGCAGCTGCATGGGGACCTGATCAGGTAACAGTCTCATATCACTCTGGCCTCCAACAGGGTCTCACAGACAGACTTGCACAGATTATAGTCTCATATACTGTCTCTCACAGGCTCTGCCTCATCCCTATACACTGTCTCTTACATAGTGTCCGTATCCTTACCTGCTATCTTTTACACAGTCTCGTATCTCTACACCCTGTCTCTTGCACAGAGCCTGATATTCCTGCACACTGTTTATTACACAGTGTCCCTTATCCTTACCTACTGTCTTTTCCACAGAGTGGGATATCCCAACATGGTCTCTTTTGTAGTCCTCTGCTGAGTTAACACTGAGTAAACTAATATCAAAACTCACATATACAAGCTTTCATACATTATATTTTCTGTCATTTATTATGAATTTATGTCTGATATTTGGATGGCTATTTACCTGAACATAAGGTTTTGTACATGGATACCGTAGAGTTGCACCTGTACTCTCATGCACAGCCTTATGTATATACCTTCACATGCACAGGCGCAGTGATTTCCCACACAGTCTCAAATGTAGAGCCCTGCTCAGGTAACACTCTCAGCCTGCCTATTTGCTGCACTGAATCGGTCCCTTGTGTTTAGTCCGAGAGTCTGCTGCAGTGTGAAATAGTTAAACAACACAGAGCTGAGAGGCCGACTATATAAAGGAATCTTCCTGAACATCGTATCTCCACATGAGTATGAATCTGCCACAAGGCAGGCCTATGTGCACTGGTCATATTGACTCTTACCTTGTGACTGTTTCAATTGACCGATGTAGTCACTACTCCTTGTCTGCTATAGTTGGGGTGAATGATGTGTTAAAGATGTAATGGCAAAAGCATGTTCACCATCTTGAGAAATCCTCTCAACTTCCTCGCTAGTAAAACATCCTCTTTTGTGTCAGAATACAGCTTTATTAACTGAAGGAAAATTCTCATCAACCGTCCAAAGATTACACAAAGGTACCAGCTAGCAGCAAGATAGAGACTCTGTGTCTTTGAAGAGATTAAGAAGCTACAGTGATACACCTTCCTTCTTTCCCAGCTGCTCGAGTGGAGGATTTTAAAATATTTTAAGCCCATCTTCTACTAAAAACAAAGCATTTGTCTAAAGTTTCTGCCGAGAGAGACAGACCTTTCTTCAGCTGCCGGTAATCCTCCTTGATCCGGCGAAAGGTGTCAAGGCCGTCACCGCGCGGCTGACATCCAACCAGCTGACAGGACCCGGGAAATGAGATTCCTCTGTCCAGGGGAGTGCAGGTGGGCAGGGCAGAGAGGAGTGACAAGGCAGAGTCAAGACTCAGTTTCATCTCCCTTTGCGTGCACAGGCATGGGCAAGAGCCGTCACGACAGCATGGATGAACAGGGAGACAAAAAAGATGGCAATTACATACACGCTCATTGCATCTCTATGTGAAGATCTGCTAGCCAGGCCTAGAATGGGGCTTCCCAGCCCTGGTCCTGGGGGCATCCTGTTTATGCTGTTTTTTGTGTTCCATCTGAGCACTTAATTAGGCTGGCTGTTATACATTTGTGGGCTTGACATCACTTGACAGGCATGTGCTAATTAATCCTTTGTGAAAGAAATGTGCTGTGGGGTTTGGGGTTTTTTTGTGAAGGATACAAGGAACTCAATTCATTTCTGCTGATTTTTGGCACTAAAACAAACGAGTAATACTTGTTAGTAATCAAAGTTCAAAATATCTATTGATATTAACTTGTTTGCATTTCAATTGTTTTAGGATCTTAGGATCTAGGACTTTGGTAGAAAAGCCAAACAAGCTTAATGGAGACCACTGCCCCAGCTTTCTTTAAGGGCCAGGTTAAAACAAAAAATATGTTTAATAAACATCATTCATTTCACATTTCTCTCGCCATAAACACATCTCCGACAATACATTTTGCAAAGGATTTAAAACAGATACTGTAAATTGCATGCAATGTCAAACCCACATCTGCATTCAGTCATCTGCTCAATTTAAGCATTAGGAGTTGGTACACAATGACAATGTGCAATCACTACGGCCCTATCCGTTAGATGAATTGGCCAGTAGATGCCCAAGGATGTGGCACTGTGGACAATATGTAAACATGTAGTGTTTAGGGAAACTGGGGAACTGGGTTTGTAACGTTAAGGTTGCAGGTTCAATCCCCAGGTGGGACACTGCCATTGTACCCTTGAGCAAGGTACTTAACCTGAATTGCTTCAGTTAATATCCAGCTGTATAAATGGATTGTATGTAATGAAATGTAAACTGTTAAGTTGCTCTGGATAAGAGCGTCTGCTAAATGCCTGTAATGTAATGTAATGTACATTGCATAAACATAAATAATAATATTAGTACAATATATTTGTACACCACATGTGTGGGTGTGTTCAGTGCATAAACATTGACAATACATAAACAAATATATTGTATAAACACGTACAGTATATAACTATGTGCGATATGTAAACTAAATATAATATAAAAATATAACTTTATAATGTAAAAATATAAACGTGTACGAACTGGACCCTGAAACCAGCAAGGCCATGAGACGCAGTCTCAGTTCAGCTAAGGATGAGGTCTTGAAGGAGCTGTTTGTGCGGACGTTCCTGTAGCCCTTCAGCAGCCCTACTGCTTCCAGAGTGACTGAGCTGGTGAGAGACTCTCCTTGGCCCTGCTAGTCTTATGGGCAGGCCCTCGCTCTGTCTGTGCGTGTGTGGGTGGGTGGATGGATGGGTGGGCAGGGGACCATTGAGCTGCTTATGGTTGTTTTGGCCCCGCAGGTTTTCAGATGTTGTTAGAAGGCTGGTGGGATGGCCTCTCTGAAAATTGGCCGACAGCATCAGGGTAGCCCTCTACAATGAACTTTGAATACGTGTCTTGGCTGTAGCCGGCATCGGTGTGTGCGTTCTCCCCGGCTGACCGCTGATGCACCATTCCATAAAGTCTTTCGGAAAGCCATGGCCGCTTTGTTTTTACATTCTGGGAGTAGATGTGGGGCGACCCAAGAAAAGCATTTATTTCTAAGAATTATTCGCAGCCTTTTGAGATTCGATGTCAAAGCCCAATAAAACAAAAGCATGTCTCCCATTTGAACTCTGATTTTTTTACAACTATTTGTGAGCAAGTATAATATTGCATACACACTAAGATGTGCTACGTATTGCATTAGTATGATTTCTGGATTTATGCTTTTTCTGCTTTTTTTCATGTTGTTGCACTGGGAATCATGCCTATGCAACAGGCTTATATTTATATTTTTAAATATGAATTAAATATAAATTCCAATAATTCCATTTGGAATCTGAGATTAGGTTTTCAAATGTTGCAAAACGGACCACAGAGAAAGTGATTAGAAAGTGCCAAGCACACATCAAGATAATGACCCACACCAGGCTGAGTTATGACCCCTTAGTACAGGGGTGTCCAAACTACGGCCCGCGGGCCAACTGCGGCCCGCGGTCCATTTTTTATTGGCCCGCAGCAAATTATAAAAATATAATGAAATATCGCCCGCGCATGAAACTTGCACTTGACTGAGTTGTAATTCTTAGTTTCACCACTAGTGGAGCCACCCGTATTCATTGAAGACTCGTTAATACAGCAGCCTCTCCCTCCAAATTAATCAATAAAAATGTTGCAAGAGATGACCAAAAATGGCGGAATCAAAGAAACGCACGATAGAAAGTGAGTGCAGAAAATATCAGACACGGTGGGAAAATGAATATTTCTTTATAGAAGTCAAGGGGAAGTGTGTCTGTTTGATTTGCAATGATACTGTTGCAGTGATGAAAGAGTACAATATACGTAGGCACTACGAAACAAAACATCAGACCTACAGGTCCTACACCGGTGCTGAGCGGGCAGAGAAAGCTAAACAAATGGCAGCTAGCCTGCGAACTCAACAAGAGTATTTTTTCCGTGCTAACAAAATACAAGAGAATGCTACCATAGCCAGCTATGAGGTAGCTCAACTTATTGCAAGACACGGGAAACCTTTTTCAGATGGTGACTTCATTAAACAGTGCCTCACTAAAGTCACAGAAATAACGTGCCCGGAAAAAGATGCAAGAAATCAACAACGTGAGCATGTCCAGAAACACAGTTGTGCGCCGAATCGAAGACTTGTCTGCTAACTTAAATCACCAAGTGTCACATAAAGCTTGTGCTTTTGATTTTTACTCGATTGCATGTGACGAGAGCACAGACACCGCACAGCTGTTTAATTTTTCTGCGAGGAGTTTTGCATAACGGAGGAGCTGCTTGATCTCACGAGTCTAAAGGGCACAACAACGGGTAAAGAAATTTTTGAAGCTGTGTCAGATGCAATCGACAAGATGAAACTTCAATGGGACAAGCTGTGTGGAATTACAACGGATGGGGCTCCGGCTATGACAGGAGAGCGCAAAGGAATGGCTTCAATGAATGGCCAAGGTGCGAGAGAGTGGAGGTGACGCTGTTAAAATGCATTACTAAAAAGAATTACTCTTTTATGTCGAAAAGCTTGAATACTCATCAATTATAATAAAAGTTGATTTTAAAACAAAATTTAGTTGAAAAGTGAATAATACCAACAGTTTATTCACTTAAATTAACATGCCCCTATCTCTTTATATAGGGCAGTGAAGGGGGGTTTGGCTCTGTTTAAGAAGAAACAGAGACTGATATTTTGAGAATGTGCCGTTAATCCATTTGCAACAAAATATATTAAAATTCATTAATAAAAAGTCGTGATGTTGTCTGTTTTCTTTTTTATTTAAGAATATTGAATTATCAGGCATAATTTACCTACATTTGACTGATTTTGTTAATGTTAACTCTAGTAGTGGCCCAGCCTTTCGTATATTTTTCTGTATGTGGCCCTCAGTGGAAAAAGTTTGGACACCCCTGCCTTAGTATGTCTATCCAAACACGCTTCCATGGTTTTATTGTCATAATACAACCATTCAAAGTACCTTTTACTTTTACGTTTTACCTTTTCCTCCGGGAGTCTCAAAGCCACTCCTTTAGTTTTTGTTTGTAGAGGAACATCCCACTGTCATTTCACCTACTTTAGGTTTATGGTTTTAAGAAGAAGAGCAGAGTTCTTAAGCCTTTGTTTGATACCAGTATTGAATCTGCTGACAGGATTACCAAGCAAGGGCTTAGTTGATGCTTTGATCAGGCATTTAGGGCAACCTTCTGACACGAGGCATTTCTTATTAGCATTGTTTGATTTATAAAAATGAGAAAAGCTGTGCGTGACTGGGCCTGTATTAGAGGGATGTTGATGGCAATGACATGTATTATCTGACAGAAAGTTATCCTATTCCCTTACAGGAGGCTGGACCCCACTGAGCGCCCTCTCCAAATTGTATACGACTACCTGGCAGCCATGGGCTACAAGGACCCAATGAGGATACAGTGGGAGGCGGCCAACTCGGACCTGAGCTGCATGATACGCTTCTACAGTGGTGAGTCACAGCCTCCGGCCCCTGACCATCTTCACCGATCTGATGACTGAGATTTTGGTAGAAAAATAAGAAATTATACATTTCCTACTACTGATAGTAATAACGTGCACTCACATAAAAACTGATGGGAGATGGGGATGTTGCCATTAAAAATGTTGAGAAAGGGGTTGTAGTTTTGAGAAAAAAATTATTTTTGGTAAAAGTGTGGGCCCTTCTACCATGTAAAGCTCTCTTGTTAGGTTTAGCCATTTTGACACATATTTTAATGGTGTTTACTTTTCCCATTGACTAATCAATTCCAGAAATGCTGTGCTGGGGGTGAGATCAGAATGCATGCAGAGAATTGGGTTTAACATCCACAATGTGCAATGTGTCTGAGTTAGATTTTTTTGAAAATTTTGGAAAACTGGCCCCTGATCAAAATGCTGAGCACCTCCGTTTTTCCTTTAAAATAATGAGTCTCTTTCTCTGCTCTGGGTTTGGAATTATTTGTGCTTGTCTCATTCTTGAAATGAACTTGACAAGCCTGAATGCTAATGTTTCACACAGGTCCTTTTCCGTCACGATCCTTGCAATCAGAGCGGTGCGCTTTCTCGAATATCATTTTTATAGATATGCATTTCTGCTAACATAGCAGTGCCGTGTCTGACACTGAATAGTTTCATTTATTTATGCTGCCATAAATGGACCCGGCCTCATTTTGTTTGGCTTTCACTTTGGAAGTAATACATGTCGAGTTCAGAGATTGACTGCTCAACAGTTGGAGATAGCAGAATGGTTTTGCGCTAAACTGAATTTGTGCTTTCAACTTAAATGATTACACCCCCTGCTGCACAGTATTGTACAGTTTTCTACACTTTAATGTGTGAGTGAAGGCACCCTCTCAAGCTTTTCTGCACAGCTTTTATGGTTACATTGTTCAGCGAGGAAACGCAGCAGGAATAAACCAAAAGGCTTGTCCAAATGTTCAGAACCGTCTGGTATTTCATACGGGATGTGTCCGTAGTGAACGATGTTGTGGAAGTGAAGTTCACATGTGGCGTAAGGAGCAGAGGTCTCGGAGAGTAAATGTATATGTGGTGACTGGTTACCGTGGGGGAAGCACGGGAAGGTAGAGGCTCACTCCTCACATGAACCTTTCTCCCTGGAGGGGGATGAATGGCAGAGAGACGGAGAGGCACACAGGGTGGCTGCCCCGGGCCGCCCCAGGCAGAGACAGCCCTCAGCTCCCGTGGGCCAGGATGAAAGGTAGACTCACACACATACCAGGGCCACTCTCTGACAAAGCACCCTCATCCTCTAAGCAGGGTGGCTTCTGGAAGCTGCGTTTTGCATGTTTTTCCAGCTATTAAATTGTAGGGATGACTCGGTGTACGTACTCATGCTGGTCTTTGCATCCCCCTCCTGATTGACTGGTTCATTCTTCTTTTTTTTTTTTTTGCATCCCCCTCCTGATTGACTGTGTGTGTGTGATGCGTTCTTCATTCTTCCTTTTTAAACTGTCATTCATTTCATTATACTCTGTTTCGCTGTGTGTTGTGTGCAGCTGCACTCGGATGTCTACAGCACAATTCCCCCTAAAGGGACAATGAAGTACACCTCATCTCATCTTATCTTATGTGGCTGCGGGTGGGCTGGATCGGGTGGCTGCTGGATCATGTGCCTGTGTTCACTGCGATGCAGGCTACTGTTCTGAAGCACAATATGGACGTGCTCACTGTTAGAGAACATGACATGTTTTGGGCATGTTTTGGGTTGCGAAGTATTGGCGTTGTTGCCAATATCAGAGGAGCATCTCCGGCCCTCCTCCGGTATTACCCCCCCTCGTGCCCCGCTCCGCCGTGGCTGTAATGATCCTCTTAAGTGTCCTGATAGGCTTTACTTCTAAGTAAATGGGGCCTGATGTTCTACATAACCTGTCCTATTAATAACCTGGCTGTCGCCGTGAGCATGCGCCACACGTTTCCGCTCTGGTGCTGGAGGTCCAAGTCGGGGGCAGTGTGGTCAGAGAGCAGTGACCACTAAGCTGTAACAGAAAATCTGCCCTCTCACACACTTTCACTGTCCTCTGCCCTGCACACAGTCATACATATGCATCTGCCTTTTCACAACGCATAGAGCCGCCATTGCTCACATGTTCTGCTCGATGAGTATGCTTGTAAATATATTACACCGTACATAGTTTATTGGCTGGCACATCAGAGCTATACGTCACTTTTGATTAATTTAAATTTTGCACTGATATGGTCAATTTCGCACTGATACCAAGAAAGTTGCCAATTCATGAAATAACATGCCAGATCACATAGTGGAGGTAGAGACCTGTCAGAGTGTTCAACATCAGACTTGACACGGTGCTAGATACTCTTTAGACAGTAGGCAAAATGAAGAGCCTAAATGGGCTGAATGGCTTACTCTCATCATGAACTTTGATCTCATGCTCTCATTTGTGCAAAGCTGTTGCTGGCTGTATTTAGCTTGCTAGCTCATCGCGGTGCCTCATTGAGTCACAGTGAATAGCATGAAAAAGCGCTCCCAGCGAGGGCCCTTTGGCTCAATCTGCCAGCCCCGGGCAGAATCCAGGCCCAGGGACAGTCTCCCTTTTGCGGGTCAGGCTCCGGGCCAACACCCGCTCTCCTGGTATCCCCACGGGCCCTGCGTTGCATTGTGATTGGAGGAGCATGCGCCCGGACTCAGCTGCGGTGGCTGACGGCCTCCAAAGACGACTTCCACTCCAGCGCTGGGAGATCAGGGCCGCTGGCTGTCCTCCACTTCTCATGTGATCTGGCACTCCAGCAGTGGCCTGACGCTGTTGTCAGGGGTTACCTCATTAGCTCGCTTACATGAGGATCTTTGCTCATTGTCAACCGTGACAAAGAGCCCACCTCTCATCTCAAGTACTCCAGGCTTTCCAGGGTTCCAAATGCGGTTTTCACTTCGGACATTGACATTGGTTGATATTGGCTTCGTTCTTAATTTTTAGCTGGATCATATTTATTATTTTTTACCACTGGCCAATTAATAAGTGAATTTTTTCCTTTTACAATTACAGGAACTTATATAAAGGTGCCAGATCATGGTATGATATGATATGGAAAAAAGTTGTAACATTATATTGTTGTTGAAGAAAGCAGAACTGGAGAACTGGCCTGTTTTCTGTCTCCTCACACTCCCGCCCCCACCCCATCCCTTTCAAAACCATCAGTGGAGTATAAATGAAATAAAAACAAACGTAAAAAGTGATGTGGGTGGAAAGAAACATAAATAAATGCTGACTTAATTAAGCGCACACTCTAAGAAAACAAAATAAAGATCCAGAGAATTAGTGGAGGGGTCAGCCAGTGCAGCTGTGGAGAGGAGCGGTCCGGGGGAGTTCTGGCCCCGCTCCACCGGGCCCGGCTGGGAGTTCCTCCGCAGCGGTGACAGCGGTGACCCTCCGAACGCTCCCATCCGGGCCGCCGCAGCCGCCCGCCTTCCAGCGAGCCGTGCAAAATAAATCCACTCTAGATTGGGCTTAGTCACCTAATGAGTTATTGATCCACCGGGAGCCAAGTTGTCAGTGAAGAAAATGAGAACTGCACAAACAAGGCGAAGGCCGGGCCTCTTCTGACAGAGGCTACAGGGACCTGGAAGACCTGGCGCAGAGCCTCCTCAGAGAGCTCGTCTAGCGATCTGGATTGTTTTTTAAATGACATTATTAACGGGCAGAGGCTATTCCTGACTCCGTAGTGTCTCACTGGGAGCTGGGGAAGGGGAAGGCGATAGCGGAGCCTCCCATTCGCCGAGTTTCTGTGTCCTGAAGAATCAGGAAGGACTTCTTGGGGTCCTAAAAGCTGAGGGTAATTCAAAGTTGTAGGTTGTTTTGTTGTGCTGTTTGCGCCCGGTTGTGTCCTCTCTGCCCAAGTTTTCTATGTGTGTTGGGAGTGTGTGTGTGTGTGTGTGTGTGTATGTGCATACTGAATGTATGTGTACATGTATATGAGTGTGTATGTGATACAAACAATATGTGGTGCGTCTACCGCATATACTTAATTCATGTTGAAATTTGCATTTAACCATTTGGTCGACAAATGGTTAAATACATTGTACTATGAGGAATAGTTACAAAAATAGGTCACCCAGGAAACCACAATCTGTCTTTCTGGAGAACAAGAGGGGACTGTAACTTATGGTTACTTCCCTCTTATCTGAATGGTGGACACTGTCTACATATATTGTTCATATGGTCATGTGAAATATTGTAGATATTGTAGGTGAAAAAAGGTAATGTTTCATAAATTACAGCTGATCCAAAGCAGACTCACAAAGGGTTAAGCCGCAGGAAACAACTTCCCACTAAAGCAGATTTATCTCATGATATGATTTAATGTGCTTCACGCTGTTGGAATTCCCGTTGAATGCAACATTTTTAATCCCATGGTAGCACTGTACTTCAGTAAAAAATATATACTTATTTTTTTCATGTCCATTTACATGAAGAATTTCTAATCTCCAGATCCATCCAGTGTGATGTGTCATCACTGCCCATGTTTTATTGGCACTGTAATGAATCGTCACTAAATCTTCTACATTTTATGCATTTTTTGCAATTTACATGCTATGTGAAGGCTAACATCTTGCAAATGCAGAAACCATGTAGCTTAACCAATGCCTCATTGTAAGTGAAGCCTTCCTGTTTAAAAGTTAGCTGGGCTCTGACCCAGGCTTAATGGATGAGTGGGCAGGAATGACTTCTCGACCAATCGCTCTCACTACCACTGCACTGGAGGTGTTAAAGATACAGAGGGCAGGAATAGCGCCATCCCCCCCCCCCTTCCAGATTACTGAAGCGAGTGGATAAGAGCAGGACTCAAAAGAGAGCACTTGAAGGAGAGCGAAGGGCACAGACGCAAGTTCTCGTTGTAAGAACAAAGTACTCGTGGGGTTTCCATTTCTGACATTTTTAATACGTTTATTATTGTAAAAATGTCATGCTGTTCTGAGACATTCCAGCGCGGGCCTTTGTTTAGGTCCCTCGTCCGCGCCCCACAGAGTCGGCCTAATCTGTTGTGCGGTCTAAAATAGATCAAACAAACCGTACTAATTTAATTTCACTTAATTTACAAAGAATGTAGCCTAGCGATTATTCTCTCTGTTGGAGGCTTAGGCTTGAAGACATGCTACGGGCGGAAGCAGAGTGCCTTTTCGGCCTTGGTGGGTGGTGCAGTAGCCTACATGTGCTGACCCAGTCCAAAATGCGCCCTCCAGATTGAGCCCTGTAAAAGCTCCATAGCATTAATGTACCATTAACCTCAAGGTATTGAGGGCAGAGAAAACCGAAGCCCTGTACTCAGCTCTAAAGACACAGGCCCAGTGATTGGGCTGCACTGTTTTCCCCGGCTTCTCTTCTCCAGCCTGCGATTGGAGTATGGATGACTCCACTGCCCACCGCAGTTCCTACATCACCTGTTAGCAGGGGGTGGAGATATTTGAGCCCAGGGGAATCCTGTGCCCTGTCACCTGGCACCCTGCGGTTAGCCCATCGCTCCCCCCTGTCGCAGGAGTTTGGGCGCATATCAGCTGCATCACATGCATATTCACTCTGTGATGCCTTTTTCCCCAAAGGGAAGTGTATTCGAAAAATATGTAGGGACTATGTATCATACATGCTTTTATATCATCCGTACTAGATTACTGTAATTCTCCGCATACATGCTTGAATCACAATTCCCTATCTCGCCTCGTTAGTGCAGAAATCAGCCACAAGGCTCCTCACTAATACTAATAAGAGGTCTCATATAACCCCTGTTTTAGCCTCATTACACTGGCTTCCGCCTTCTTTTAGAATTGAATTAAGGTTTTATTCATTGCCTTTAAGGCCAGGTGCGGGTTAGCCCCCGAGTACATTTCTGGTCCTTTATCCCCCATACACGCCAGCTCGCTCCCCGAGGCCATCTAATAAAGACAGACCTCCTCAGCATACCTCTTACTGAGCTCAAGAGGAGAGGGGAGCGAGCTCACGCTGCCAGGGAACCAGCGCTCTGCAACAGCCTTCCTGACTATGTTATGGCGTCAGACTCTGTGTCTTCTTTTAAATCTCTTATTTTTGTTACATTTTCCCTTAACCAGTTGAAGCCATTTTTATTCTTGTCTTTATGCTTGTTTTTATTTGTGATTTATACTTAATCTTAGTCTTAGTAAGTTTGATTGTACATCTTTCTTGTATTAATGTGTATTGTTTTCCCCCGCAAAGCACTTTGTACACATTTATAAATAAAGTATTTGTTATTGTTATTATTATTATTGCATTGTGCTATTGGATAAATTCACTCTTTGTACGAGTTTGCATAGGCAAAGAAAATGTAGTCTTACTGCACACTGCAGGTCATGTGTTTCCTTTGTGTCGTATCTGCTGCAGAGAGCGAGTATTTAGTATCTGAGTGAGTGCCTGTCTGTTGTAAGTAAGGCGTCTGTGGTAAGAGACTGTGTTCAAGAGCGTGATGCCATACGTTTGGAATGGTGGGGTCTAAGCTCATTAGCGAGGGAGGTTTGGGTCTGCTGACTGCCCCGTGGACTGAGGCCACATTGACCTGTGTAGGGAAGGAAGTGCTGGCAGACTGCTTTGTGAAGTCTATTGAATGGTACAATGCTTTGTCTCTCTTCCACATCGAAGGATTGAGTCTGCATCTTGAATTAGGTAAACACCAATAATAGAACCAAAAGTACTTGTAGCACTACTTGTAGTAAAATGGTCAGTTAGGGAGCAGCTCTTGTAACTTAGAGGTTGCAGGTTCAAATCCCAGACGGGGCACTGCTGTTATATCCTTCACTTAACTTCAATGGCTTCAGTATGTATCAGGCTGTGTAAATGGATAGCATGTAAAAATCACACTGGATAAAGGCACCTGCTAAGCAAATGCCTATCATGTAAATAAATACTTTAGTATGTACCGCAGTGTTCTTGTTCAGGCAGTACACCTTAACAAGATATCTGTGATATAAACCCAACACATATCTTAAACAACGTTGCAAACTTACATTCAGAATGGGGGAAAAAACCTTTGCCAAAGAAAAATGCATCAGTTTCTCCAGCTGGTGATATAGTGTGGGTGGTACCGATGTTGGCGAGAGGCGAGAGGTCAGTGTTCCGTAGCAATGTGCCGCGCCTTGTAAAAATGCCTCCCCATCCAACTGCACAATCTAAACGCTTGATTCCATTAAGCAATACCTCCCTTGGCTGTCTGATTTTCTTGTCAAAACAAAATACCAACCACACTAGCTATCATCTACTATATTTCTGAGATTAATAAAGGAACATGTCAGATGCATGATGTATTTTATAACTTATGATACAGTAGTTAATAAGTCACTGATTCTTGCTCAGGATATAGTTTGAAATGAATTTATTAGTATAGTAAATAATGGACCAAAGTAATTAGTCGAATTGGTTGGATTTCAATCAAACAAAGACTCAAAATGACATAACTCCATCGTCATCGTCATACACACTGTGGTGTATTGACTGTAGTATAGTCAATTTAGCAGTTGCTATCAATCAAATTCAATCAAAATCCAAATGTATTTGTATAACGCATTTTACAAAACATTTGTCAAAATACGCTTTACAGCAGACCCCAGCCTGAAGTCTCACAAAGGCAAGCCGAGTGGAGGAACCAGACGGAAGAGGAGAAGCCCATCCTCTTCTGGTCGACTCAGGGTTTGAGTTTGTAATGACCAACAATGGTCAATGAGTCCATATACAAAACAATTAGGGACTCGATTAAGTTCAAGGTAGCTGGGAACAGTGGTCCTGTGGTGGGATGACAGGCTGGTATGGGTGCCAGGCAGGTAGACAGCGGGGTCTGAAGGTGGACTTAGGGCAGTCGCCCCAGCAGTGAGAGATGGAGACAGAAACAAGCTGGTTTTATACTGTTTACATACATGCCTGTATTGAATTACTTTTGAATCCCAGTCATTGAGAGAGAAAAAAATAAATAAAATAAATCAAAAATGTTCTAAAAACCCCCCCTCCAGACATATTCATTGCTGTTTGCTGTTCTTTGCTGTTTCACGTGCATATATATATATATATATATATATATTTGCAAATATCAAGCTGTAGACTATATACATGTACTATAGACACACACACACAGTCACACATATGTTATATACATACAGTATATGGAGGTCTGTTCAAAGACAAAATATAGTTAAAATTCTCTTCAATCAGTTCAATTCAATGATTCAGCAATGCTCAGTTTTGGCATTTATATTTTATTGGTCCCAGAGAATGTCCAATCTGGAAATGCTTGCTGACATCCTTCAAGATCAGGAAAAAACTTAAAGGATTTGTACGAGATAGCTTGGGGAAAAGAAGGCATGGCATGGAGGATGGACGTTTAGGCAGTGCACTGCTGATTCAGACTGGACTATGTCAGGTTCAGTTCTGCCTCTGTTTCAGAGTTTGTCTTTTTATTTGTCATCTACTACTTTGGGCCTTTGGTTTAATAAGATTCACATATAATCATCTGACTTTGCGGGGATCGTTTTGTTGTGGTATCTACAAAACAAGAGATAGAAGTACAAAGATGACATCATCATCATTACTTGCATTGCTGCGTCATAAGCTGATGATTAAATGCACAAGGTTGGTGATTGGCCTTGCGCGTTTCTTTAACAATAAACATTATCTAGGTGGTGTAAGCAGTTCCAAAAAGATGCATCAACAGCACTGTAGGTGTGTACCATGTGTCACAGTGGATCTTATTGGAATGGCAAACACTCAGTTAAGGCATGTCAGTGGAAACAAGATTAGAGTTTATAAAGCGGCTAGACAGTTCCAGGCCTTCGGAGCAGCAGAAGGTGCTCATTTGCATTCTGGTCATATTATCAGCTTATTGTCAAATTGTTGGCTGTATGATGCTGTATGATCGTCAAACCTGAAAGAATCTGCCCCCTTAGGGCTGGAAGTGGCCATCTCCCTATCCGGGAGAGCAACAGTAGAGTAAACAGAAAATGTGTGTGTGTGTGTGTGTGTGTATGTGTGTGTGCATGCGTGTGGATGTGCGTGTGTGTGTGTGTGTGTGTGTGTGTATGCGTGTGGATGTGCGTGGGTGTGTGTGTGTGTGTGTGTGTGTGTGTCAGGGTAGTGAAGTGAGTGAGTCGTGTCCTCAGCTATCACGTCCAGTTCTGCCCCGCTGGCTGCCCGTGGCTCTGCTGGCTCTGTCTTTGACAGGCGGGCCCTCTCTCGCCACCTCACAGTCATGCAGAGGACAGGCTAAAAATACAGCCTGTGCCCAGCGTCCCCTGTCCCAGTCCGCCGCAGTGCACCCCCCCCCCCTCCCTCCCCAGTGGCACCCGTACAGCCCCCCTGGGTTTCAGCCCGGAAGGGAAGCCCGGGAATAAAAGGAGACTATCGATCATGCAGCCGCAGCGTTCGTTGTCGGAGGCCCTTGTTCATTAGCAGTTTCTCCAAACAACGCAATGTCAAACCGCCTGCCTGTTCCATCTGATCCTTTGCCCTCGGTCACAAGTGAAAGAAAAAAGTTTGAAAAACCTGTCAGCGACACAGCTCCTTCTGTGGCATTTGAAACCAGAGTCTGACACTGAAGAAATAGAGAACTTCACTTAGAGAAAGACAAAAAGAAAAAACGTCTTGTCCCCTGTGCTAATTAGACCGCCAATTAACTTGAGCTCGCTTGAGTTCTCTCGGCCCAGTGTTCAGTGCCTCAGTGTTCAATTCTCTGCCCAGAGATATGGATTGTGCAACAGAAGTCTGCAGTATAATTAGATTGAAAAAGGGAAGTTTATAGTGACAAAACAGGGACTCATTCATTAACTTGACTGAGGGATCTGGGTCAGCAGGTTTTGGCGTTCGCACCTTTTGCAGCCAGCCTCATTAGGGCTGACTCTAACCTTGCTGGCCTCTCACAGGTGTGATCTCCTTGGCTTATCATCCAGAACGCTGATGTAACCAGACAATATCCGACCCCTCAATGTCTATTAAGTGACTCATACTTTCTGCTGCCCACAAAGGAATTAGAGCATATATTTTGATACTTGGAGAGCAAATGTGCACGCGGGGGGTGAGCGCGTGCGCTTGCGAGTGGTTTCCTGACCGCACTGTGACCGTTCTTCTCCCCCCCCCTGCAGAGAAGCCCCTGAGCGCGGACCAGCTGGAGCGCACGCTGCTGAAGGGCGTGTTCAGCGTGAGGAAGGGCAAGACGCAGCTGCACAAGTGGGCGGAGCGGCAGGTCATCCTGTGCGGCACCTGCCTGATCGTGGCCTCCGTCAAAGACAGCCTGACGGGCAAGATGCACATCCTGCCCTGGTGGAAAGGTCAAAGGTCAGGGTCAGAGGGGGAGCTGATGGTGGGCTGGGGCTGATGGTGGTGGTGGTGGGGGGGTTGTTTTTAAAATCCTTGCCTCCATCGGGGAGTCGGGGACAGTCAAGCCAAGCAGAGAAACAACAACACAGCTGGGAGAGAGGTTGACCAAACTCAATACGCAAGCCTGATTTCCCTTGCAGTGGAATAGGGCTTTCTGTTTGATGATCAACAGCTAAGCTCACCGTAGTCAAACAAGAGCTTTAGTCCGTACACTTGAGATGAACCCTCAAAAACAGACTGCCTGTTGATATTCAGGATCAGATGTATTGTTCTGTACAAGTAACTAACTACGACACATCAGGTAGTGAAACAAGTCAAATGTGTTTATGCATGCATGATGATTGATTTATTTTGTCAATTTTGTATGTCGGAAATGTCTTTTAGCTGTGCTGCTGTCCAACAGCATTTGTGTAGCATGTAACTTGCTTATATACTCAACAATCAAATATTGTTGTGTGTGTGTGTGTGTTAGTGTGAGACTGAAGGATGGGTGTCCTGTAGATGCACTGTGTGCGTGTGTGTGCATGAGGTGCTGTAGATGCAGTGTGTGTGTGTGTGTGTGTGTGTGTGTGTGTGTGTGTGTGTGTGTGAGAGAGGTGCTGTAGATGCAGTGTGTGTGTGTGTGTGTGTGAGGTGCTGTAGATGCAGTGTGTGTGAGTCTGTGTATGTGAGACTGAAGGATGGATGTACTGTAGATGTGTGTGTGTGTGTGTGTGAGGTGCTGTAGATGCAGTGTGTGTGTGTGTGTGTGAGACTGAAGGATGGATGTACTGTAGATGTACTGTGTGTGTGTGTGTGTGTGTGTGATAGTCTGAAGAATGCTCTCTGTGTGTATGACTGCAGGTGGAGGAGGTGAAGCGAAGACAGCACTGTCTAACTTTCAGCTCAGCCGGGCCCCAAGCTCAGACCTACTTTGTAAATTTTGACACGCTGTCAGACTACCAGAGGTGGCATCGGCAGGCTTCTAAGGTAAGCCTATTTGTCTCTGCGTGTCTGTGTCTGTGTCTGTGTCTGTGTGTGTCTGTGTTTGTGTTTGCGTTTGCATGTACATGTGTTTTGTGCCTGCGGGTGTCTGTGTTCTTGTGCCTTTAAAACTGTGAGTAACATTCGCTCACTCTTGGCCTTTTCCCGACAAGCTCTTTAAATACCTCAGGGGAGCGGACAAAGAGAGTAAAAGAAGGGCAAGAAATGAAAATCCAATTAGTTCTAGATCCCCAGTAAGTCTCATAGACCTTACTGTTGGAGTCTGGAGAGCAAGGTTTGAGTGGCTAGTGGACACATCACACTGAAATGCCTCATAAAGGAGGTCCTCAGCAGCTCTTGGGCATGCTGAAGACGTCAGGTGACTGGCAGTGGGCAGTGGTGCACCCAGAGAGTGGGATAGAGAGTGTTGTTTGCATTGTTCTCCATGCCAAGCAAGACACAATTGGGCCCTTGTGTGTGCAGCCGCTGAAAGTCTGTGTGGCCCACAGCTGCCAGGGGAGGAAGAGATTCTGTGATTTGGGGACACAGTGTGTAATGGGCACTTACAGCAAACAGCAACCCCCCCCCACCGCCCGTCTGCCTTTATGTCTTCAGGGGGATCTGGGGCTGTTGGCCGCATGCTTATTGGAAAAGAAAGCCTTATGCTGAACCAGAATTTGTGCATCAAGAGCTTTATTGTTTGGGCTTTTTTTTTGCTTAAAAAAATTAAATAATGTTTTACCCCATCCCACATTGTTTTATAAATGTTAAATAAGGTGGACAGATCTTCTATCTTTGTCTTTCGTGGCCTTTTCACAAAACATCTATTTCCTGGTCATGCTCAAGGGCAGCTAAAAAGGGGAGTGAATAACACTTTTTATATTTTCACGGAATTCACTTCAGTGTATTTTCACCGGTTTCTTATCGAAGGTAGTTCACTTACTTTATTTTCCATATTGGCCAAATCAAGTGCTACTGTGTGCCAAATCAAGCGGAACGTGTCCTTTCCTTAAACCCATTCGTGTTCATTTCCAAGTGAGTTTGACCAGCCAGAAGAAACACCTTTTAAAGGAATTTTGATCAAACAAACTGGTTTCCATGTGAACAGGGGAGGAAAGGACACAGAACTTGTCAATGAGGTTAAAGCCCTCGCAGAGTGTGCTGAAAAATGGAGAAACCCCAGTCATCAATCAAAGACCTGAGGCTGCACACAGTCTTACCCTGCCAGTGGTGAACAGGGGGGGAAACGCTATTCTCACTGAAGGTGCTTTTGGAGCGTGAGTAAAATCCTGAGCAGTGGGGCGGCGGATAGCGTAGCGGTTTAACGTACCACAGTTTGGCTGGTCCAGTGTGGTGTGCGCTGCATATGAGGGATGCGGTTCAAAACCCGCGCCTCCACCAGACCGCCCCGGTCGCCAACCCTAATCGGGGGCGACATTTGGCTGTTGGGAGAGGGGGGAGGGTGAGCCGGCACGAGTCCGTTGTGGTGCAGGAAAGGCGTCCGTGGTCGTGTTCCGTCTTGGAGGAGGCGGATCTACCGGGCCAGAACAATTAGCTCGTTACCTGGAGGACGGGCGGTGGGCTCGTGGAGGGTGAGGGTGAATTGAAATAAATAGAGGGTATGATTGACAACCAAATTGGGAGAAAAACAGGAAAAATTTGGAGCCTGAGCAGCCTGAGCAAAAATCCTGAGCAGTTAAAATGGCCGTGTGCTGTTCCTGGACCCATTACCCAATCCCCCCCATCAGCAGCAAGCCCTTTTGAGCCGGGCACTTTTCAGCTCCCTCATAATCAAAAGTTGAAATATTAACAGGCTTTGACTTTGATCCCAGCTGTATTGGGGTCAGATGCTGTGGGCATTTAAGTCCCTCAATCCACGTGCTGCTGACTGTACGCTTTTTGTATGCTGCTGCCACTGCCGCTGCGATTACCCAGGATTACATTGTGTCTGAGTGGGCGTGTGCTCGGAGAGAGACGGCGGGGTCAGGGCAGGTGTACCGAGTGTCCCTCGGGCCTCAATGGGGCAGACGTAGAACGACATCTTGTTGAAGTGCTGCAAATTCCAAATGAAAATCTCAAAGCTGGGCACATAGCCTCTTGTAATTATGCATATCTCTACCTTGGCTTCGGGAGCACTTCGGCCTCTAAGACACATCGCTAATTACACCGCTGTCGTCTATAAGACGGAGAAGAATAGAGGTAACTGCTCAAATAAAGGAAACGCCAAGATAAAGTGTCTTAATAGGACGTTGGGCCACCACGAGCTGCCAGAACAGATTCGCTGCACTTTGACATACATTCTACAAGTGCCTGGAAGTCTTTTGGGGGGATGCAACACCATTTTACCATAAGAAATTCCATCTTATGGTGTTTTGTTGATGGTGTTGGACAACACTGTCTTAGGCGCCACTCCAGAAGTGTTATAATTGGTGCCAAGAGATCTTTTATCCATAATATAATATATGCATATTTAGCAGAAAAATAGTTTTTTAACTGGTGACTGATGCTTCACCAGCTTATTGATGATGGTGAATCATTCAGTGAATGGCTTAGATGACCATTATTTATTCAGGATAAAAATGCTTCACCATATGATGATGGTGCCCTTAGAATCTATTTATTGCTGTTTACCTTGCCCTCTAAGGGGTTATGTGGACCAAGACCATCCCAGGAAGATGCACCCCACACCATAACAGAGCCGCCACTATCCCTCATTTACTCAAGTGTTTCCTTTATTTTGGCAGTTACCTATTGGCGCATCAAACAGTGTGTGCGCGTGGGCAGTGTGTAAACCCTGTTCCGGTCGCACATGTGTTTCAGGTGGTGTCCCAGACCGTCAGCCTGGTGGATCTGTCCTGCTATAGCCTGGAGGGCGTGCCTGAGTACCTCTTCTACAGCCAGGACATCACGCACCTCAACCTCCGCCACAACTTCCTGAGGCTGGAGGGGACAGGCGGGCTGCACAACCTCAACAGGTAACCGCCTGCTCCACGGGAACATTGGCTGTGGGGGGACAACTTCAGAATGCACATCCAGGCAAAACTGTTATTACCAGGCCCGGTGCTGAAGGTTGGGAAAATGGCATTGTGGATAGTGATGAAATCCTCTTTGACATGTCTGACAATCTTCTGTTACCATTCCAGAAACATTTTTGAAATGTTTTATTCTCAGGATGTGTCTGAGAATGTGAATTTTGAATGGGATTCCCTATCGCATAGACCTTAATGCATTGTGTATTGCTTCGCGATACAATGCACAATGCATTAAGGTCTATGCGATAGGGAATCCCATTCAAAATTCACATTCTCAGACACATCCTGAGAATGTCCTGACAATAAAACATTTCAAAACACATCTGTGTTGCACCAAAATGACAGGACAAAGTGTAACAGTGTAGTCCGTAGCTGACTGTCTGTCATTCAACAAAGAGGAGCAGTGAGTGATGGTGGTGTGTGTGTGTGTGTGAGACTGTGCACATCTGTCTTTGGCTGCCCCTCCCTTCTCTTTGGCTCAGCTGCGCTTTGGCAATGCTCTGCCGCAGCCTGCAGAGAGCTGAAGCACAGGTGGGGGGTGCAGGGCGAGGGGCCGGGCCTCCTCGGATACAGTCCGTGTTCACACGTATCTGAGCGCACAAGAGCCGATGGGCTGACCGCACTCTTCTGACTCCCTCAATGCAATTACACGCCCATTATCTCTTATCTCCATCTCATCACTTAATCCATTACGATGCAGCGTGGTTTGATTTTTGATTTTTTTTTCTTACACACCTTACAAGTCTTGCGTCGTAGGAGAATCTCCCCAGCACGGCTAAAATGTTGAAAGTGCATTTAAAAAAACACAGCTGTCTGCTGTAGAATGTCAGATCTTGAAATATCTGGGAAGGGTATCGACGGAAGGGGAGTGGGGGGGGGCGGAGTTGTCGAGCTTACTTATGTCTGGCTCTTAATATAGCTCCTCTTTGCTGGGATGTGTGTGTGGCCTGTTGGGTTTGGGTCAGTTAAGAATATGACCTGCCTAAGAAGAGGATTTTCTGAGAACGTCAGGAGCCGACTGTAATGAAAAACTATTTTAAGCTGTTGGACTGAATACGAGGGAGACTGTCGGGGACTAAATAGAGGCTATTTACAGAATTTAATTGAAAGAGTTTTTTGTGTTTAATGCAAAACTTCAGCTCTTCTGGATAGTGTTCAAATACATATATGTGTGTACTCTTTTTTTACTGCCCTGTAAAAAATAACTTGTAATTGCAATCATTGATGCATAAACTTGGTCATTGGTAATACCTGTAAAACAATGATAAAATTGGTTTTGCTTTATAAGTGGAAAGTTCCCAATTCACTGGTTATGGAGACACCAACATCTTCTTCAGATGTTTTTAACAATGATATTTTTGCCCAGGTTCCTACAGCTGAAGAGCTTGAATCTGTCCCATAACCGCCTGGGCGTCTTCCCAGAGGCAGTATGTGAGATCCCCACGCTGACTGAGCTCAACCTCTCCTGCAATGGCCTCCACACAGTGCCCAGCCCGATAGGCAAGCTCCAGAGGTGAGCTTCACACTTTTTTGTGATCAATTATTTTTGTTTTTTTGTAGAGAGTCACACTTCCAGTACTCACACTTCCTGTAAATACCCACTCAGACAACACCCTGAGCATTGATATGTGACCCGAGTCAAGGAGTTTTTTCCTCATGAAAAGGACAAAATAAAAAATATTAATAACAATAACAATAATTCTAACAATACCAATCATAAGTAATATTAATAACAATAATGATTATTATTTAGCTTCCCTCACCAATTCTGAGAGTGTTAGTGGTTTAATCACTGATGGAACATTTGCTGGATCTCAGCCATTCAAGCCAGGAGCTGAGTAAAGGTAAGTGACAGATGAACAGTAGATCAATTAGATGGCACCATATTACGGCTTATACTGTATGCCATTTGATACATGCTTTTGAAATATGCCAACCAAATATAGATTGCTCTCTTCAGCTGAGGCCAGTGAGATCTTCTCTTCAGAGAGTGAGATCCCCCACAAACGATTTAGTGACGGTGCACTGAGAGATTATTCAATTGCTTGTTCATGTAAGAAAAAAAAATCGAATGAAAACGCAGTTTAATGTTTACACAACAACATAATGCACTGTTCATGTGTACTTGGAAAGCATGGGCTTGGTTTGTAATTAGGTCTTCAGAATCAGATTAAGGAAACCTCAAGAATCATGATTAGAGAATGAAAGGAAGGTACAGGAACAAAATCCTCCAAACCTTCATCTGACACGTGGACTCACATGTACCCACCCTACAGTCACTTTGAGATTTGTCTTGGTTACTTGGGTCCACATGGTCTTGTCGGTACAACTGCAAGATATTTAAAGCAATTTCTGTTAAGCGTTCTGTTTAACAGAGCCACTGAAATGCATTAGGCTAAATTCAGCTGGTTTATGTTATGCAAGCAGATTAAATCAAGCTTTATAATCAGCCGTGTTTAAATGCTTTCAGACCACTTGATTTTGGAAGGTCCTAAATACAGAGGGACATAAAGCAGTTCAAAACACTTCTTAGAAAACCAGTTCCATTGCATGTCTCATGGAATAAGGGAAAACTGTTCAGACAAAGTGTTTTGCGAGGGAAAATGTGCGTATATGTATGTGTAATGTTTATGAAACACTGTCGCGGCTCTGCTGTCAGCCTACAGACACTGTCTCTGGAGGGAAATCACCTGAGCGCCCTGCCTGAGGAGTTAGGAGGCCTGTCGCAGCTAGGAAGCCTGGGGCTTTCCTTCAACCAGTTCCCTCACATCCCTGCCGTGATGGAGAGGCTCACCGCCGTCGACAGGCTGGCCATGGCGGGGAACAGGGTGGAGACCCTGGAGCTGGGCTTCCTGGGCCGGATGAGTCACCTCAAGATCATCGACCTGCGGTGAGGAAGGGGCACCGCCTGCGTTCATTGTCCGAGCTGCCCTCTCTCTGTTCCATGTCACATTTAAAAATATCATTCAGATGTTCCATACACTATTTAGAGTCAATACTTGTTGACACTGTTAAGAAAGATCCTCCATCAGTAGATCACAGAAAGAGCAGTCAGAGTTGGGCAACAAAGAGAAATGTGAAGATTTGAAGGCAGGCAGGACCTGGAATGGTTCTGTATGCATGGCCTGCCAGGCTTCCCTGTCTCATTTGTCTGATGTTACTATTGCCGCTTTCAAATTAAGTGGATTTCCTTCTCATTAAACTTACAGTGATTGTGAGTCTTTTGTAAGCAAACATGTTTTCCCCGAAGCTGTTCCTGTTTGATTCATTGGCTGGATGGAAGTTTGTTGGATTACATAGTCAGACAGGCTCATAAAGTGTGTCAGTGTTTCTGTGTGAACTCTATGTACAGACAGACAGTGTCTGGAGCTAATTATTAAATGGAGAGGGATACACTGACATTTTTTTAATGACCTTTTTCTCCCAGAATTACACAATCAGCCTGAAGATGCTAATATTTTGCACAACAGTAAATAACAATAAATAAAAAAGGCATAGAAAAGAGAAACTTAAAGCAAAATTACATTCTTTTTTTATGTGAAGGCAAGTTCACATAGTACATTTTACTTGAAAGATGTCTTCAAAGCCAAATGAATCAACTCGCTTATGGTTGGGATAGGGTGCCAGGTTGTTAGTTTAGGGCTGTTCGTGTGGGTTTGTGACCAGAAAGAGACATTTAAGGTGCAATTAATTTGATATAATACATCATGCCATTTTATTCAATGTGATGTCCACTCATCCATTGATGGATGGACTGGTGGTGCCCCTGTTGGGAGTGCCTTTATACTTTTAAAAGTAAAATTATTGGGAGGATATTGTACTCCTTCGATTATGGAAGGGTGCTGAGTCAAGTCCAACCATAACCGTGCTGTGGCTGGCTCTCAGGGCTCATTTGGTCATCCATTTCAGCAGCACTGCTATGATCTAAATGAGCTAAATACATATATTCCATTGTAAAATTGAAAGAATGAATGTTTGATAGTATTTAAATAGTGCAGGACCTGTAATTTTTCAATAGCTATATATCTGCCCACACCTTATATGTAATATTGAGCAAAGCCACCTTTAACATTGAATTATTTTGCAGCATTGTATGCTGGTTGACTGATGTGACATTATTCTGTCGTTTGCTAACTCAGCACCTGGCCTGCTTATAGAATAACAATACTAGCAGCAGATTATGAGGCCAAATTTTAACAGTTGGTTCTCACAAGGTTGGCCTGCAGTGCAATACTGGGCATTCCTGTATCTTGGTTCTGGCATGACAGTGAAAACAAAACTCTATTATATCAAAGTACCTGGCCCATCTCAGTTCATATATTTAAATTTCATTGGTTGGTTTATATGGGTATAATGTGTCAGGTTTTCTGAATTGTAAGGATCAGACAGGATATGTAACCTGGGGCAGAATATTTCTGGGTCAAACGGTTGAAACAGCATATGTCTCAGCTATATCTAAGTATGACTGAACTGTATCCGCTCCCTGGACATTGTTTTAGAATACTGTCCATTCAGCATTCGAAATCGAGCCATTTCAAAAGTTTTTGTGCTCAGCAAAATAGTTTTTTCATGTTCTCAAAGGACCTCAATGTGTTAGTTTGATACAGAGTGTGTGCCCTTTAAGATGCTACTCCTTCCCAAAGAAAAGGGGACTGAAATACGGACTGGAGTTCAACAAAGTAAATGTATAGCCAAAAACAGATTGGTAGTATTCTAAAATCTTCCCCACTCAAATCCAACCACACAGGCATATTGGTTGACACCAAGCCACGAGGCACCCTCACTCAAGAAGTCAGCCACTGAATTATATAAGGCACAACTGAAACATAGAGACATATTTGCAGACCATCACAATCTATGGGCCCTTAAAATGTTGTTATGTCAGGTTTGAATTATATTATAAAGAAATGCATCTAATCTTGTAAAATATTTTACTCCCACTTCTAGTGTTCAACGATGGTTATCAGGGTTATTAACCCATTAAGACCTGGAGTGACGTTTAGGTCGCTTCGATTTTGCGATTAATGAAATGCGCTGTGATTCGCTGAAATAGACGTGGGGAAATGAAGTGCACGTTGGTGTCTTTTTTTTTTTTTTTTTGAAATTTTTTCCAGAAAACCCTCAGGTTTTAAGAGGTTGTGTAGAATAATTGCTTAGGTTTTAATAGGCGTTTTTAGCAGGCATTTTAGGTCTGAATGGGTTAAAAAAGGATTATCATCATATATACTTATCGGTGGCAAACTGGAACTAAACAAGCCTTTTAAGCCAATTGAGCTACTTAGTTCTGGATTGTACTCTGTTTTAACCCTATTTTGATAACCCTGATGGTTATAGGACAGTTCTTTAGGAAGAAGTTGGTTCTGTGTGGCTCAGTAGGTTTGACAGCACATTGGTTGTGGGTAGGATTGGGATTAGTTTGGTTGCAACATTTTGTAGCTGGGCAGGAGAGAAATTTGGCATATGTTTTTTTCCCTTTTTTTTTGTTTAACTGATTAGGCTGAAACTGGGACATTGGTAGGGGACTTTATCCTTGAAGAATTACTGTTATTAACACTTCTTACAGTGAGCTGCTATTTGCAATAATCCTCGCCCATTTTCCCCTGCATGTGCACGGTTCTGATATATTTTGAAAGGACATGCTTTTGGGAGGGATTATGGAGAAATGAAGGCAATATAAAAATGTAATTAAATGTCTATATATTCTGGATTGTATCCTGTAAGATGTTATAGATTATGCTGGACAAACTTTACAATTTAACCAATTTTTTCAAAGCGCTTTTATTTACAGTGAATATGCCAGTCAGTTGTGGATCCTTAAAATCTGAGAAACTGAATACAGTTTGGAGCTGATTAAGCAAACACGTTAATTGTGTCTGGATGTCTATAAGACATGGCATATGGAGACAGCTGTCATCTCTGCTGATGGTCAGTCACACTCGTTACTTTAAACAAAACAAATGATATAAAAAATCTGACACTGGACTTCAAATAAATCTGACTCAGGGACACGCTTTGAAATCACTTTATACCAGGGCCAAGTGCGTCCCGCACAGCGCTTTCGAGCTGCCATTTCTCAGGCGTTTAAAATGAAAGCAAATGTGTGTGTAGATGAACAAAGCAAAAACAAAACAAACTGGCATTTCTCACACATTTTAAAATTACAGCAAATATGTTTGTAAATGAACAAAACGTCATCCCCCCAGTGGAAAACGTTTGGTCCACCTACACTTTTGGTTATGAAAACATAATCGAACATCCCTGCTTTATACATTGACTACCCTGGCACGTTTACATTTGATTGCTGAGCAAACAGCGTTATCAATGGCAGTTTGGTCTCAGCACAGATGGCAGGGCTCACCCTGGCAAAGTAACAGGTTTACCGTTGTTTATTGTGGCAGAACACCTTTTCCAGATGTGATGCAGAGTCGGAATAGTGTAACGTTCTTTTTGTTTGGTGTGGAATCATACTGTGTGAAATTGCAGTTCTAACTAAGTATCATAGTTCACCTTTGCAATGTACTGCTATGTTTTTAGGGCTATGTATGGCAGTGTAAGGGTGAGCAGTGCATGTGTTGTATCTGGATTTTAGTATGTGTTCTACCATCAGTGTCCCATTGCATTTTCTGTGTTGTATGGGGCCAGTTTGCTGGCCCGATGTTCCCCTGTGTTCTCCAGGGCTGTGCTCGATTCGTTTTTAAATTCATGAATTGAAAAAAGCTCATGACGTTTTATGAGAAATTTCCCAAACTGACTGAACTGAAATGGAATTAACCCCAACTCCGGTAGCCTGTGGCCCTCTCCTCCACAATGTGTGTAGTTTGGTGTTCTAGCCTTATGTTCCTGTCTGTGCCCCCAGGCTGAACGGGCTGCGCTGGGTACAGACTGACGGCCTGGAGCCTCTGAGGCAGGTGACACACTTGGATCTGAGGGACAACCACCTCACCTCCCTGGACCTCAGCTCCGCCTGCAGCCTGGAGACCCTGCACTGCCAGCGCAACCAGCTGGAGGTGCTAACGCTGAGCGGATTCACGCTGCGCGCCATTTACGCCAGCAACAACCGTGAGTGATGCGTCTGGCCCCGGACACTAATACTGGTGCAGAATCCACCTTTTACACAAGCTGATCCAGGATCAGTTGTTGGGAGGAGGTCGTACCCAGAAACTGTCTGTGCCTCCTCTGTGTAGAGTGTCTATATGCACTCTTGTGACACATTTTCAAATAACTACACCAAGGCAAGTCTGTTATATATATATACATGTATAACAGACTTGCTAAATGGCATGTATTTATATATAATACATGCCATTTAGCAGATGCTTTTATCCAAAGCATCTGCACAGTAGTGAATGCATACATTTTTCAGTATACAGTATGTGGTCCCAGTGGGAATTGAACCCACAACCTAAGTGTTGTCAGCACCATGCTCTACCTACTGAGCCACACAGAACCACAGTATATATATATGAAAGAAACACAGTATATACAGTATATGTGTACATTTTTTTAATGTGTTCTTTATCAGATAAGGATGTTATAGTGTTTGTCACCTACAGGCCTGACCACAGTGAATATCTACCCAGTTCCCAACCAGCTGATACACATGGACCTATCACGGTGAGTTCTTGGTTGTATATGACTGAGCGGGAGCACTGGTACATGAACTTGGTACTCTTACTTTGTGGAACATTCCCAGGATCCCATCAGTGGCTATAGTGCACAGCCTTCCCCCCATGTTTGAGTGAGAGGCTCCCAGAAGGGGCCAAACCATTCCACTATTGTTCAAGCAATGGCCCCTTTATGGTTTGTATAGTATAGTATAGTATAATATAATACAGATGGAACTTTTGAACTCTTGAATTTACTGACAGGTCCTTGTTTTCGACAGGAACCTCCTTGAATACCTTCCGGATTGGGTTTGTGATACCAGGAAAATCGAGGTGCTGGATGTCACTCACAACCTCCTGTCAGAGCTGCCTGCCAGGTCAGTGTTTCAGTGAGATCTGTTCATCTGCCAGAGCCACCTTCTCTGCTCCTCTCGTACCCGCGTCCCTGTCCTCAATCCCTCTGTAATGAAGATTCCACAGCAAGGAAAGACATCTTTTCAAACCGTTTGAGATTGGGGGCCAACTGTATATATTGGTATTTAATATCTGTGTATAACCTGGAAAGATTAAGTCTGCAGATATAGGGGTGGTTTCACAGACCCAGATTACTCCTGGTCTAAAAAGCACTTTGAATGGAAAACTCTGTTAAAAGTGCTTTTTTGTCCAGGAGTAGGCTTAAAATGGGTATGTGAAACTGACCCACAGTGTCCAAACTAAAAGATTAAAGAAATGAATAATTCAACTGTGCCCAGCTGTAAGCACACATTATAATGATATGCATTTCATATTTCATACAGTACTTTTGAATGAGACCGAGTGGGATCATTTTTCTTTATAATGTTGCCTTGGAATTTAGATGGATCGTGTGCTTTATTTTAATAAGCTGTGCTGTGTTTGTGGCTGAGAGGGTTTGAGTTAAAAGGGACTTTGATGGATTTGTTTGCTCTGGATTCTCCATTTCGCTAATGGTCAAGTGCACAGCAGGAGTTGAGCGCTTCTCTGTTTTTGTCTCTCCTGGCCAGACTGCTCAGTAGCCTCAGTCTGAGAAAACTGCTGGCTGGCAACAATCGGCTGCAGAGACTGCCTGACCTGCTCGACCATATCCCGCTGGAGGCTCTCGATCTCCAGCACAACAAGCTAGGCCAGCTCCCAGAGAGCTTCTTCTATAAGGCGCTAAAGTAGGTCACTTTTTCTCTGTCTCTCTCTCTCTCTCTCTTTCACAGACTTTTCACATGGCTGCAGCTGAGACTCCCTCCATTCCATCAGGCCTGAAATGCTCATGGCTAATTAACCCTTTATGTACCAGGAATGCATTATGGCTCCGTTTTTACTAGAGCTTGTTCCCACTGCAAAAATACATTTTAGCTACGCTATAGACTTTTTCCCAACCACCACTGAATGGTTTTATATCTACTTTGAAAACTGCTCAGGGGCTCCTTAGTTGCACATCTGGTTAAGATACTCCTCAAATCCGTAATGTACTGGTGCTGATCTGTGGCTGGGAGTCATATGGAGCAATTGCAGTAATTGGCAGTAACATTGTCCTGGGAGGGAGGGCTTCAGTCAGCAGAGTACAGCGTGTCCCCTACCTCATTGCTCAATATCGTCTCCCCTGATTGGTCAGGTGCTTGCAATCTGCCTGTGTCAGCTGCACAGTTCTCCAGGACAGTAACTGCTTTGGGTTAGCTGCTGGATTACAGAGTGGCCAGCTGATTTCATGTGTTTTTGAAGATACGCATGCTATCCCTCGCCCTGCTGTATTGACAGGGGTCATTTGATGGGAATTCCCTATAGTATTCCCTGGGCATTCCACACTGGGGAGAGAAATGGGTTTAAAAAAAAGCTAAAAGTCTTACAGTGAGTTAGTTCCCTGTGAGTATAGGAACATCCGTCAACATGCAATATCTAATCCGTTTGAAACTGCAATAAGGTAGAAAATGAAAGAACCGATCATTTAGGACCCAACAAAATATCTAAACAAATCACCAATCAAATAATATATGGAATCGAACACCCTTAATAAAATGGAGTTAATTGCAGAAAACACATTTGATTGAAATTCCTTTAAAGAAACTTTACTCTGGAAGATCACATGACATTTTCCGGGACCATTTTTCAAGATTTTCATTGGTGCCTGGTCTTTTAGAACCTGGTGATTAGTTCATTCTTTTTAGTACGATTTCTAGATATTGTGGGAAATGGGACTCCTCCCCAGCTAGTTTGTTTTCAAAGAAGAAGTAGAAACAACCTGAGAGAAAAAGGAACAGAAAAAGACTCTTGCATGAGAGTTTGGGGTAAAATATTGCCGAACTAGAAGACGACTCACACAGAAAATATAGAAAACATCTTCTTTAAATCAGGCTCCCTGAGGGGGTGGAATGCACTGATCCTGTAGGATTTATATAGAAACTTGATTCTGCTCGGATTTGCTAGTTCATGTCATTTTATATGGATTTACTGTTCTGAAGTCAGCTTCAGCAACAAAATTTCCCCCTGGAATTCATCAGCGTCTCATTGGTTTAGATGCTGTACATGAGTTGCGGTAATGCATCTTCGATGTTGATTCGCGACCGGCCGTAAGAGAAAATGAATGCGTTACTGTATCAGAGCATGTGCTAAAGGTTTAAATACACTCGACATGGCATTTTCACACTTTATGTGGGATTAACATGTTAAGCCCTTGTTAGATGGACTGGATGATTGTTACCTGTACGGTCCAGTTTGGTGCAATGGACCTGGTTGGAACTGACGTTTTTTTAACAAAACATCCAATCACAGATATATTTTCAAATTCTAATAATAACGCAAAATATTGTATGACAAAAGCTTAAAGTGATCCAAGGTCAATGTATGGGGGGTGGAATGTGTCTCCACCACTCCTCCCTCTGTAACGTGAACCACAGCAGGCTGATGGTTTCTTTCACTGAATCAGTCTCCCATTTCCTCTCTGACAAATCACTGCTTGGCAGTGAGAGAGCCTGGTTTCTAACGCTGAGATCCAGAACATTAAAACTGTCTTAGAGTGGCTGATTACACCTCTTTAGACTGGCAGTCTACTTTTTTTTCTTTCTTTTTTTACTGTGCTTGTCTTTTTGTAAACAAGTTTATTCATAGCAATTTTATTCACTCCCCTTGTTTATCTTTTCTCTTATTCTTTGAAAAAGTATTTATTGGCCATAATTTAGTTTCATTTATAGATGTAGTAGTTTTAATGTCACACCACCATTTTCCCTGATTATCTCACAATAAAGTAGCATATAAATCTGTCAGGAGCTGTTGGTAAATGTTAGCATATTCTGGGCAGTTGCTGAAATTTTGAATAGTCTATCACAGGAAATGTACAAACAGTAGTAAATATGTGGCTGTGTGTGGTCCTTACCCCTGCTTTTTTCTCCATCTCCCAACCATAGCCTGAGGTACATGAACCTGTCAGCCAACTCCCTGGAGGCTATCCCCCCAAGCAGCCAATCAGAGGAGAGCCTCAGCACCCTCCAGGAGCTCTACCTCACTGACAATAACCTGAATGAGAATTGCGCCGCCCTGCTGGTGGGACATCAGAACCTGCGTGTACTGCACATAGCCTACAACCAGCTACTGTCCTTCCCTGCCAGGTGTGGGCATGCGTGCATGTGTGTGTGTTTGTGCCATAATTACTGCAAGTAGCAGGTAACATTATCTAGGCATTCTTCATGTAAATCTCAAATCATAATGAGCCATTCATCCCATGGTTGTGTGGAAAGCCTGTGCAGGGCTGTGATTGGTCTGAGCTCCTCCTCTCCCTGCTCAGTTCTCCCTTGCTGTCCGATGTTTCAGTAAGCTGAGTAAGCTGGAGCTGCTGGAGGAGCTGAACCTCAGTGGAAACAAGCTGAAAACCATCCCCTCCACCGTGTCCAGCTGCAAGAGACTGCACACGCTCATCGCACACTCCAACCACATCAGCGTCTTCCCAGAGATCCTCAACCTGCCCGAGATCAAAGTACCAGCCTTGTGACCGTGTGTGTCTGTGTGCATGTGTGTGCATGTGTGTGCGTGTGCGTGCGTGTGTGTGTGTGTGTGTGCATGTGTGTGTGTGTGTGTGTGTGTGTGTGTGTGTGTGTGTGTGTGTGTGTGTGTGTGTGTGTGTGTGTGTGTGTGTGTGTGTGTGTGTGTGTGTGTGTGTGCGTGTGTGTGTGTGTGTGTGTGTGTGCGTGTGTGTGTGTGTGTGTGTGTGTGCGCCCATCATCAGCTCCCCTTTGTACTCTCTTCATCTGCAGCTGGTCGATCTGAGCTGTAATGAGCTGACAGAGATCGTACTGGCAGACTCTGTTCCCGCGACGCTGCAGGAGTTGGACCTGACAGGCAACAGCAGCCTCATACTCGAGCACAAGACCCTTAATCTGTTCAGGTGAGAAGCAGGCCTGTGGCCAGGGTGCTGCAGCAGTGGGGTACAAGCTGAAGCACACTGGGGTTGGACTGAATATGGAACCCTGTTTTGAGGATTGAATGTGGCACATTGTTTTTGCTTTGCCGTTCCCACTGTTTTGTTCCTGGTGAAAAGCTAAATAAATTAGTTTTAGGTCAAATGCAAGCAGTGTAAATTACCCCAGATAAGTTAATAAGGGAAAAATAAGTGGTTGAAAGGAGAAGTGTATGTAAACAGGCAAACATTTGGCCAAATTTGTGATGTTGAGCTTCCTTCAAATAGGACCTTGTTAATAGTCTAATAATAACCCCACTCTTTTCTCTTGTTTGTGTGTCGGTACATGATGTGTCCTCAGTCACATCACTACTCTAAAACTGGACCAGAAGCCAGTCATGACAATAGGAGACTCTCTGGTTTCCTCCACCCTTTGGAACCATGGATACTCAGAGATGAGCGGCCAGAGGAACAAGTGAGGAGACTGTGGGGACAGTGTATGTGAGAGTCTGTGGGGATAGTGTATGTGAGAGTTTGTGGGGATAGTGTATGTGAGAGTCTGTGGGGATAGTGTATGTGATAGCGGGATCTTTGGGAGCAAGAGTTTGTGAGAGAGGGAGTGTGTGGGAGAGAGTCTTGGGGTGAATGAGAATGGCAGGGTGACTGTGTGTGAGAGACTCTGTAGGGGAGACAGTATGGGAGAAAAGTAAGGAGACTGCTGAATACGTTAGAGAAATGGGCAGAATAGAGACACCAGACACCCTTCCTCAGATATTCAGAAGCACATCATTGGAAAATTATGCTCACACGATTTAATGAAGATTCGTTTTTTTGTTGTAAGCCCATTACAGTTTTGCCTTGCATAGCTAGGCTATATTGTAACCTTTTTTCTTCATTTAATTTATTAAATACAAATTACTAGGTCATTGCCTTATGTTTCCCCATAGAAATGGCCTCAGTCCCAATAATGAATGTCTAGTGTATGTTAATTAAGAGCAGCAGCCCTTGATTCTGGATTTTTGTATAAATATGAGTGACCATGAGGCACAGTACTTCCTGTGGATATTATACAGTTGGCAGGCCTCTGCATCTTTAATGAATCCCTTCTCTCCCCTCACACCCCAGAGAGGGTCAGGACCACTGCAGTGTATGAGGTAGTAGTGTCTGGTGTCACACTGACCTCTTGTTCTCTTCAGTGAGGGGGGCAGGCTGTCAGCTTTTGTGTATACTTTTGTTTGTGTGTTAGTCTCATGACGTGTTCTCTCTGGGGTTGAAAGCAGTGTGTGTGTGTGTGTGTGTGTGTGTGTGTGTGTTTGTGTGTGAGTGTGCATGCTTATGTGCTTGTGAGTGCACATGTATGAGTATGCTTCCATGTCCGTGTGTGTGTGAGTGTGCTTGTGTGTGTGCTTGCGTGTGTATATGTATGGTGACCCTCTGACCCCCTGTTCTCTCTGGGGGCAGGTTGTGTGTGTCGGTGCTGGCAGTAGATCGATTTCGGGACAGCGTGGAGGCTACCTATGGCATCTTCGATGGGGACCGCAATGAGGAAGTGCCTCGTCTATTGCAGTGCACCATGGGAGATGTGCTGGCAGAGGAGATCCAGCACTCCAGTGTGGACAGAGTGTACATGAGCAACACCTTCCTCACTTCACACCGGTACTGTGCTCTTGTCTCTACTCCACTAACACACACACACACTCACTCACGCTCACACACACACACACACACACACACACACACACACACACACACACGCACATGGATTGTGGCCTCACTTCAGTTGCACCTCTCAACCTGCAAGGCATTAATTAGCTTGTAAGGTAGGCAGGTAGATCAGTCTGAGATAGGTCCTAAACAAAGTGAGGGCTCATCTGGATTCTAGTTTTTCCTAATTTGTCCTTGTTTTTCATTTTGTATTCTTCATTATTTTGTAATTGTATATTATTAATTGTAATTGTGTATTATACAAATTGGATATAGTGATAGTTTGAGGTGTGTTCATCGCTGTGCTACGATGTTGAGTCGCATCCATTGGCTTGTGTCTTGCTAGAGTGCTCGCTGCCACAAAAGGCAAAAAAGCCTGAGCTGAAGGTTTGTTGAACATTTTGTAATGGATATGTCTACAGTTTAGAAGAAAGCCAACAAACTTATTGATACTCATGTGGGTTTTATGGAATTTGTGTTCTTAAAACAATTAATAGTGCCACTGAATTAGAACTGACCAAAATTCAGGGAGCGAAACGACATCTAAAAATGAGAAAACAAGTGCAGGACAAGGAACTTTTGAGTTGGTGAACTAAGCACAACATGAAAAACCATGTCTGTTAGGGAGTGAAAATCAAAAATCAGATTGCACTACAAAAGAGCGGTGATGACATTTGATTTTGACAAACACGTACTGTATGTCTTGTGTTGATATTTTCAACCAGCTACTGATTTAGTTTTGGGAAAATTGGCCTGCTAACCGTTTAGCCATTGCTTTTTCTGAGTGTGTTTATGGGAAAAACAGGAGGTATATCCTGGTCTGGATGCTTTGCAGGGAGACCATGAAAGCAACAATGCTGTTTGATTAGGGGATTTTACAGAAACATATAGACAAAGGTACCATACATTAGCAAGGAAAGCAAACTAGATATTGCATTCACTCATCGAAGGGAACAACAGACTGCTGCTGCCAAGCAGACCATGTGGAGTAAGACTTTGAAAGATGCAAGCTGCTTGTTCTTAAAGATTTCCGTAAACAGTATTTTACTAAATATTAAGACTAATTTGGATGGACTTCAGATTGATATACTGTTCTCAGAAGAGTACTTTTTGCAGCTGATGGCTATGAGTTAACTCACAAGTAGCTTTTTAGCTCCTAGAGAAAAAAATCATCCTTGAAGTTCCAGGATAAAAAGCTACACCCAGTTCCTGATAAAACAGATTCTAGGCATTATGTGAATAAAGTCCCAAAGTTGGTTCTGTTCTTTCAGATTGACCCGTGCGCCATTACTGTACGCCATGAGGGCACATAACATTTGAAACTAAAGTACAAAGAAAAAAGGAAGTGGAAGGCATTTAGTGCACAAAGAAGTATCACTTCAGTTCAAGTATCATAGAGGGGTTTGTGCTGGTAAGGGAAGCATCTGCCCTACCTGCAGAGGAGTTATCTTCAGTTCAGGTCGTCAAAATGTCTTTCCATGTTTAGTGGTGACTGACAGGCAATTAAAAATGGAAAGCAATTCATGAGCTCTGAAAGAAAGAACATCATCAGGACCCTGTAATAAACAAATTAACTGTAATCCTTTGAGGATATTTAAATTGAGTGCTACATCCATTTCTTAAGTCTCCCAGTAAAAATATTTGTGGAAATATATAAAAGTGGTGTAAATAAGGATGTATCCATTCTTGTAAATCTGACCAAAACTGTAGGACATAACCAAAAAAGATGCAATAAATCTCATACTTCTTCACCACAGAAATGACACCAGTGAGAATCTGTGATAACCCATTTGCATAACATCTTTGTAGGTAATGGTTTGTACATAATCTTCCACTGAAACATTCTAATTTTACAGTGTGGTGTTATCTTGTACAACATACTGTAAACCTGCCTCCAGAGTATCATCAGCAATTTTGGAATTTGCATGGGATGGCCACCAGTTTCAACTCAATAAAACAAACGAGAGAGATGTGTTTATTGATCTTCACCCCCATTAACCCATCATAAGATTTAATAAGAGCTCTGCACACAATTAATTTTTGATGCCCCTTTTAACAAACTCATTCCAAGGTTTTCTTTCAATTAAAGTCTTTAAGTTGAACCAAATCATTTGGCTTTGGATTTCCATTGTTTTATCTGGAGGTTAATGTTGGAAGTGCAACCATGCGTTTATTGTTTCCTTCAAAAACTGAGATGTATCTTTTAAAAAACCCTGCAAAAACCAATAGAAATGTTTAGAAAATGGAATATTTGTGTTTTTATAATAGGATGGCTCTTGTCTAGAATCCTAGATGTAGTCCAATTAGTATTTGCATACATATTTTGAATCCATGAAGCCTTCAGGGACTGATTCAAGGCTCCTACATTATGCAAATTCTACCCCCTGTTTTCTTATGAATTATAAATATATTTACGCTTGACCTTCTCTGGCTTGCCATTCCATAGCAAATTAAAAATCTTGGCTTCGCAGTGCTTGAAAAAAGCCTTATCTGGGGAAGGGAGGAACAAAAGGAGATAAATTCATTGAGAGACAACAAGTGTATTTAGCAAAGTCACTCTGCCATATGCTTCCCCCCTCCAAGGCAGCAATATTTTGTCCATATAAGCTAGTTATAATTCAAAATTCTCTTTTGTTAAGTCTCTAATTTTTTATGGCATGCGTATCCCGAGCATATCTACAGGGCCATTAGTCCACTTGACTGCTACGTTGCCGGGTAACCGTTAATTCCAGTTTCTTAGTGAGCCTATCCTCAATATAGTACATTTGCCATAATTTGGTATCAAACCAGATCATTTTGAAGAGTCATTTAGGTCTCTAATTCGAGCATCCAGAGATTATTTTTCAGGCTGTATGGCAAATTTTGTGTCATCCGCATAGGAAGAGATCCTGGTTCCGAAGCCATTGATGTTCAAGCCTTCTATATCTGGATTGTTCCTGATTCGATTCAGGTTTTGGTAACCAGCGTAATCAGATATGCATTACCACTTGCTCATGAAGGACCAATAACTGAACACTTTGGTATTATGAAACTTCCCAGGTAAGGTAATGAAGCGTTTTTGTTCACCAAATAAACACAAGATTTTGTATGAGCATTCTAGGATATTCTAGGACATGTCATGCCTGCCAGGTAGTGGGAATTCCTTTGATCCTTACACTTGGTTTTGAAGAACCTTTTTATAGACATTTAGATTTTCTGAGAATAACATGCCTACTGGTGATGTTCCTAAACCTAAATTGCCTCTCTCTCTTTTTACTTCTTTTTTACAAAGATTATTGTAAAACAATCAATAAGACTGGCTCCTATTCCTTGGGATTAGATAAAATTGAGGGAGAAGAATGTGGTTTATCAGGTTTGCATAATGCCTAATACTTTATATAATTAATCATTACTTCCATTTGGAAAGGAAAACCATTCTCCGGAGCTTTATAACATAATGTGTATTTTTAACAGAAAGTTTATTTCTTAATGGTTCTTGCAAAGCCCCTAAATATTCTGCTCAAAAAGCCTGCTTAGTTTAACTAGACAAAACCATGTGACATAGCTTTTAATCAGTTTGTACTTTGGCAGCTGACACCTATGAGTTTTGAGTGGGGTCTCTGGCATTTATGTGTGCAGTGTATAGGCATATAGGTGATGATGCAAGTCCATATGGACCACAGCCTATTAGTTTTTCTTGATACGTTTCTTAATGACTTTCATGGCATTTTCTTGAGAAGAATACATTTTAGACAAAGCACCAGTGACTACTTTGTTTGTTGTTTTCTCATTCCTAATTTCTAACTCATATTTAATCTAGAGAATATTTAGGTGAGAGATTGTTAGGTGGTTTGTTAGGATTGATGTACATATATAATGGAGTTCATTAAGTGTTCCATACACACTTGGCCCCACATGCATGTGTGCTTTCTGTTGGTGCTGTGTGCTGTGAACATGCTTCCAGGGGGCAGCTGCACTGCCAGTGGAAATGAAGAGAGGGACAGGGTTCCACCCACACCGTTCCCTACGCTAATCAGATGTTGACCGGCTTATCATGGAACCTGACATTTTAGTTTTTTTGTCAGTATCACATACGCACACATGCTGTATATAGGTTAAGGCCTTCCTCAGTCTCTCACTTTAGCTAGGTTTTTGTATGTGCAGTTAGCTTGTAAGGTAGGCAGGTGGATGGGGTTGAGGTCGGGCTGTAACAACAACACACACACACACACACAAACAGACAGAAACACACACACATACCAAAATATGACTATTTTTTGACAGGCATTTCCAGTCCTAAAGGGGCTCCAATAGGTTTGACTTTCATACACCATCTGATGTACAGCTGGAACAGCTGACGATAAGACAGTCAGCTGGCCAAAAGACCTGGAACTGTCTATCTGCTGTATAAACTCTAGCCGAATTTCCACTGATATGCCTTAACTGAGTATTTGCTGTTCCAATAAGATCCAGTGTGGTCGTTTGCATATCAAGTGATCTCACACCCACTGTGCTACATGGTACACACCTACACTGCTGCTGATCCCAGGATATCTTTTTGGTACCATTTACACCACCTGTATCATATATATTTTTAATAAATTACAATGAAGTACAAGCACCAGGGTAATGATGAAGTATCTGCAATGATACCAGTATGGTATGCTTGTAGTTTCATTCATGTTTTGGAGTGCTATACAGCACGACAGGTTATATGTGAATCTGCTGTATAGCATGGGAAGTCAGCGTGCTTGTTTTCCTGCATGTACTGGATACGTGAGAGACTGCTACGTAGCTCAAAGTAATCATAATTAAATACACTTTCTGGATATGGTGTTTTACAGGACAAATGCACATAATTTTGTCTCACTCACCTGGTCTTCGGGCAAAATGACCATATTGTCTGGGATTGGTACACTGTTGGCCCTGGTCAATTTGCAGTAGATAAGCCTTTGGCTAGCCTCATTTAGGGCTGACCTACAGCTAAGACAGACCAGTGGAAATGTGGCCTTTGCATGCAAGCAGATGGACTAAATACATTAGGTCTTCATGGTCTCTGTACCTCTCTGCCCCTCATTTTTATGGTACAGCAAACTGGGCATGGCCGGACAGAAGCTGGGCGCATCTGCACTACTCTGCTATATCCACCACGAGGCCTCAAACCCCACCAGCTACTTCAGCCTCACCCTGGCCAACGTGGGCACCTGCCAGGCGGTGCTGTGCCGGGATGGGCAGCCCCTGCCTCTGTCTAAGGTCTTCAGCCTGGAAAAGAGCATCGAGGAGACTGAGAGGGTCAAATGCAGCAAGGCCATCATTACAGAGGTACAGCTGCCACATGGGCATGCAATATGTAGAGAAGTCAAATATAGTACTTTTTGTGAACACGCACATGTGTACAATAGAGTTTAAGCTGGTAGAGTGTTGCAAAGCTGATTAGTCCCTCCCCACATTGAGATGAGCTGGCCTGACTGTTGTGTTACAGGATAACAAGGTGAGTGGAGTGACACGCTGCTCCCGCCTGCTGGGATGCTCCTACCTGTCCCCCTGGGTGCTGCCCAAGCCCTGGGTCCACACGGAGCCGCTCTGTGCCCAGGACGAGTTCCTGATCCTAGGGAACAGGGCGCTGTTCGAGAGGGTGTCCTACCAGGAGGCCGTGGGCACCGTGCAGGCCGTGCGGGACCCGCGTGCCGCCGCCAAGAAGCTGTGCACCCTGGCGCAGAGCTACGGCTGCCGTGACAACATGGGGGCGGTGGTGGTGTCTCTGCACATCGGTGAGGACAGCTGCACCTGCGAGGCGCCCCTGGCCTCCTCCAGAGAGGGGAGAGGCAGCGTGGGGTCTGCTCTCCCCGTCTCGGGCCTCCTCCTGGGAGACCAGGCCGCCCTCTCCTCCAGCAGCGGCATCACCTCGGAGTTCAGCAGCGAGCTGTCCGCTTCAGAGGTGGGCAGTGAGGCGGGCTCCACTGCGTCTGACGAGCACCCCTCCTCCGGCCACGCCCGGCCTGAGAGGCGCTGCAGCCTGCACCCAGCAGCAGCCGTCATTAGCGGGACGGGGGGTGTGGGCCCTGGACCTGGGGTGGCCAACCCAGGGTTGTTCCAGCGCCAGCCGTCCTGCGCTAACTTTTCCAGCAACCATTCAGACAACGGGCTGGACAGCGACGATGAGGCACCACTAGAGGGGGTCATCTCCAATGGGAGCAAGGTGGAGGTGGAGGTGGACATCCACTGCTGCGCCTTTCAGATCCGCTCAGGGGCTCCCCAGGTCCCCGACAACCAGGACTTCCTCGACGACCAGCGGGGCCCAGATTACCCCAACGGTGGCTTCGGCGGGAAAACGCGGCGCCGGGAGAACGTGGTGGTGTCGGCCACCAACGGCTGCCTGCTGGCCGTGTGTGGGAGGGAGATCTCTGATCTCAAAAAGTCCCCTTCCTCCTCCAGCCTTTTTGGAAAGAAGCTCTCCAATGGCTCCGTGGTAGCCCCGGAAGACAGCCACAACCTCATTGAGGTTGCCCTGGAGGCCCCTAAGAAGAAATCGGGCTATTTCGCCGCCCCAGCACAGCAGGACCCCGAGGACCAGCTGGTGGTACCGGCTGGCCTGGAGCAGGATGTTCGGGATCAGCTGAGGAGTCAAAATGCTGTCATCCCTGGACCTCCGCCCCTGTCGACACTTCCCTGTGTCAGAGACCCTGAATGGAGCCACCCCCACCCACCTCAGCTGCCTCAGCAGGACCTTATCACCACTACTGCCCTCCAGCAGGAGGTCTATGACACTGCACTGTAGAGGGTTTGGACCACAGCGCCACACTGTGGCATTCCAGTGTATTCACGCCCACAGGAGACAATGTGCCATACCAAGGTTGGCCCCCTTGTGATATTCCAGTTCGTGTTTCCATTTGGGTTTTTTTCATTCTTTTTTTTAGTGGTGTAAGTCTGAGGCCCAAGTTGCACAATCATGATTGCATTATGGCAGTCCTAGTGTTCTGACCTCAATTTCACTGCGACTGCAACCAACATATTTTTTCTCTTGAAAATCGGACTTTTTATAGGAAGGGCGTTAATGTCAGGAATGATAGCAGAAGGCCAGAAAACACATTTAATTTAATGCACAAGGCCAAAATCCTAAACTGAACTGGAGTACCTTGTATTAGTCGTCTGTGTAACACTGCAAAAGCTATAAGCAACGTTTCCCTTTACACAATTTACAATCACATACTGTAACTGGCTGTAATTTTCAGCTCATCTCTTCATTTGCCATTGCACGCATCACCCGTCCCAAGGAATCTAGATGGTCTCCAGTGTCACCGAAAAATCATGTGACCTAAAGATGAAGACGGGACAAAAAAAAGTGCCTACTGCACGTGACTCCACTGCTAACTCCCTGGCCTTGGCATTTCCATGGGATTGGAATATTTAATCTGGGAAAGGCTATCACTGTGTGACAGCACCCCCTGGTACAATCACCTGGCCAGGTTTCACCTCTCTCTGACCTCTGAACCTGGTCAGCTGACGACACTGTGGGTGGTCTTCTTGGCTAGCAAAGCTGAAATGGGGCTTGCTGGCCTCGTTCTGGTGTAATATGATCCTGTGGGGTGGGATGTCAGTGTGCTTATTTTAAAATAAATGGGTGGGATAGGTTGTTCTGGAAACATGTTGTCCCTAGCAATATTTGCTGAATATGAAGGAAAGGGGGAGCTTAATCACCACCTACACAGAGATAGAAAATGTGTCCTCTAAAAAGGATGAAACAAATGATATCAATTTAAAGGAGCTTTAATAGAGATTGGTCACAGGATATGTGATTATACATGGGAAAGAACTCATTTCATTTTCAGCCTTTGGCATTACTCGTCTCCCTTGTTCAGTCACTAGTCTTATACAGAGGCTATTACAGTATCTACTATGAAAACTCAAACTCAGTGGACTCAGTGAACAAAGATGAATGGCCCATCTGCTTTTTCCATTGCCTTTTCCAGTGCATAGTAATGCCATGAGTGAGGCTAACTCAGGGAGTTAAGCCTTGCTTGTGGCCTTGCTCACGTCCCTGATCCAGAGCGTAGAGCAGAGCTAAGGGCGGACTTACTAGATTACGTAACACTCCGTCATTGCCATTTTAAAACAGGATCTCAAAGTGCGGTCACCATTTGTTTTTAGGTGATAGTGAATCACAGTAATTACTAAAGTTGTGAGAAAGACCAATGAAAGCAAAGATAAAGCGAGCATAAGGCCGCAGCACAGCCGTGTTGTCGTTACAGCGCACTTCTATATTCCGCTTCTTCTACATGGATGGGATTTAGTGTGACATCAGGGACCAGAGTTGTCCTTTTGCAAAGACAATGGAAAAACTGGATTCCAGGGTTTTGTCTTTGAATTCCTGGTCCTGTGGTTATAGGTGGATGAGTGGCTTTAGAATTGCTCCTGTGTGACCAGGCCAATGAGAAGCAAGCAGAGGCGTGGCCATTCATGAATCTTCACTCCTCCTCACTGACTGGCACCTCACTGAGGCGGAATTACACATTCCACTTTATATTGAAAGCCGTGGCATCTTGCTCAATAAAAGTGAGCATCCAAGTCAGTAGAGGAATGGAGGAAAGAGATAAATCACACGTGCCAGTGTGTCATCTTCACCATCAACGATAGAGGATGTTGCATAAACTAGAGCATTGTATTTATGTCCCCCACTTGATCTAGTCGGGAAATTGTGAGATAAATATATCTAGTGCTTATTCTATGTATATTATTGCAATGAATAAGAACAGGGGGGAATATGAGAATGCTAGAGCTAATCATGGATTTGGAATCGAGGATTCCCACACTATGTTTAGGTCTCAAGGAAACAAAAACAGAATATATAGTAGTACCATCTTGTGCTGCTCTACTTGTATTCAAGAACATATATATCACAGATAGAGTTAAAATAGTGAACTAGGGGTAGGATTTCCTCTAAGACTGTACAGAAGTAACATTATTATCCCAGGTGAATGCTTGTACTGGGATGACTGTGCAAAAAGCCCTTTTGAGGATCAACTGAGAGCTTATTTATACTGAAGTAATGCACTCTAGTAGTCTTACACTCCATGGCCAAACAGATCCAGAGAACAACACAACATAATTAATGAGTATATAACATGATTTATTTTTGCATAAAAGTTAAGAGAACAAATGTAATTGTGGTGTGCGTGTGTGTGGGAATGAGTGGGTGCCATAAGGACTATTTTAGCCATGCTGTATGAACACTGCTTTAAGACATTGCTGATTGATGCATTGATTTTTTTGATAGAAAGTAGTGAGAGAGGGGCAACAATACTGCAAAAGAACAGTTTTATCCACCAATGTTTTATAACCGCTGCCAACATTAAAATATGAAAGATGGGGACACCTAGTGGTCAGAATTGCAAACTGGAGCAACTGGCATCTCGACATTTTACCGTCTTCAGGCCTCGATTTTTTAACGTGTTTGCATACTGTGTTTTAAAGTAACAGAAAGTCAAAACTCATGGTGTATACAACAGATCAGCATTATCAAAAGGGCTTGCTGGACACCTACTTTCGCTGCTAAAGATACTGTACCACTATTGTGGAGGTCAGCTTCTGCCTGTGTAACGCTCGCAGGCCGATTCACAGTGTATTTAACTGTGAACTGTAGGCTTAACAGTGGCTGGCTCACAGTGTGTGTTTCAATGGGGTGAAATGGGTGACCATTCGTCCTGTACACCCAGGCATTTTTTTTACAGTGACACACTAAATCCACACTTTTATACAACTGAGGGGTAGGGTGAGAAAGTTAACAAGATCAAATCATTTATTTGTTGCTTAATTGTATTAGTCATGTGCATTTGCAAGTTGAAGAAAGGGTTATGTTCTCTCTGCTGAGCAGACACAGTCCCTTGCTGATTCCAGCTCTCTGTGCCATACATCATGTAAGTCTATCTGACACTATTCATGGAATGCATTCTCTTAGGGTGTGGAGTTGTTCAATCAACATTTGAAGTAATGGCTTCCCAGACGGTGCATCCAGCTGTAGCACTAGTTTTTGATGCAGTCAGTTGCCCCACGGTCCTGAATCAAATCCTGACAGTGCTAGTACCTACTGTGACTGGGAGTCCCTCAGGCTGACACACTGGGAGGGAGGTTTGCGTTCAGAATCGCGCCTCATTGCAACTCCTCTGGTCGATTGGGTGCCTGTGGTTTGCATCAGCTGTGTAAGTGGCACAGTCCTTTGGTGCCATGACAGCTGGTGGACTAAAGAATGGAAATATTTGGCAGCTGGCTGAACATTTTTTGGTTCTTAATTGGGAGAAAATTGTAAAAAATTATAATAATAAAAAGGGACAAAAAGTTTAAAAAGAAATAAACCTTCAACAAAACAACTCACTATTCAATTAGCTTGTGCTTGTGACCATACATGTGATGAACACAGCCTTCTCGTCATTAATGGAATCATGTTGTATTTTGTACCAGTGCAAAATCTGCTCTCGTTGTGCCAAAAATGCTTCAAAGAGACACACTGTTTCTTTTAATAGTGGTTATGCAAGATAATGTGGCAATGCTTCTTTGCATTGACGTGACTGAATGAGCTTTCATACTATGCAGTAGGGATTTGTTGAGGACAGTGTGTTCTGACACGATTTTGGTTGATGTCTGTATGAAAGGGGCAGAATATATGTTTTTCCATACTGCACATAAATGTTCCCTTTAAAACAGTCTTTTTATGGCTCATAGGCTTTTAAAATGGTATTCTGGGTTGTTACTTGCGTAAATTGTATCATTTAAAATAATTATGTGTATCAAGTCATTAGAGAGCATGACTGGCCAACTTATTTTTACTTAATGATAATGTTCTGTAATGGATAAAAACACAGTAGAAGCACTTTGTAATTAAATTAAATATTATAATTATATTTGACATTTATACTGACAGATACACATAAGACTTGTGTAGAGATTGTTGTGGCTTTTCTTGGCCTCTAAGATGTGCTAAATCTCTAAGAGATCATCTAAGAGAAAGCAAAAGCCAACCAAACTGAAATCAAAATAGTGTAGATGAACCAGCGATGGAATTTCCTTTTCCAAGGCGTGTGAGCATTTCTGCTAGCACACGGATGTGCATGTCCCCAAAGTTGTGCAATCTTAAGGGTTATAGAGCTGGAGCTAGTTCACCACCCCATCTTTGCTAAAAGTCATGCACCTATGACGATACAACAACTTGGAGTGAGATTTAAAATGTAGGGTTACAGAAGGAATAAACCTCACCTTAATTTACCCTGTTAGCATGGCTACGGGTGAACTCTACAGAAAGGCGGGGTTCGCTGACAATAAATCGGCAAAGGCACTGCAACGTGGTGACGATCATCAACCTTGTTTTTATTAAACAATATATGCAAAGTATTTCAAACTATTCTGTGTATAGTTTTGTGACCTTTAACTTGGCGTGGCTTAAAAACGGGGAGATTTTTTAACCGCTGAAAAGATAGTGACTGTACGTGTGCATGTATGTGTGCGTTAGTGTGACTTGCTAAGTGCAGTGTTCAACTGTTGTGTGTCTGTCTTTCGCCAGCTCTCTGCAGTGTGGTTCACATAGAATAGCTAAGGGGTTTAATCTCTTAAATGAGTGTGCTCGCCTCGATGTGTTAACCATGGTTTCCCAATACAGGACCAGACCTGTATAGTCCTGTACAGTGGACGATGGGTCCCTTATGCACTGGTGTCATATCCAGGTACTTGGAAATGCATTAAGCTGACATTCTGAGAAAAATCCGTCTGCAAGACTTCTCAGTCTATTATTTGCATTTGCATATACAGTCAAATTATGTCATTTGTATTATGGTATAAAAGGGTTTACATGCACAGATGGGAGCTTGAAACCTACATTGTGAAATGAAGCAGGATTTTGCATGCTATTGCAATCAACTCTCTTGGTGTGTAAAAGAGCAAATGTAAGAGGTGCGTGTGTGCGTGCGTGTGTACGTGTGTGTGTGTGTGTGCACGCACGTGTGTGCATGTATGTGTATACAAATGTATGTAGCCTATGTGCTTGTGTATCTATAAATTCTGTAGGTGAAGTACTCCAATACAGTAAAGCTGACTTCCCCGGGTATGGTCAATCCATCACTTCTGCTTGGTTTTCCGCTTGACCCAAGAGAAAAATCCCCTTTTCCCCCTCAAAATCATCATATGAAATGCCCTGATTCCAAATTACTTGATCCATGATCAAGTTGAAAGTTGAATTCTAAAAGAGGATGGACTTGTGTAAGGTGAACATCGCAATTTGAGATCCCCTTGAGTAATCACTGTGAAAGCTGCCACTCCAGTGCATCTTAGGCAATCGGCCATCTCTGTAAACACTCGGGGGCCAGATTTGACTAGGATTGCATCTGCGCCGCAGATGGTAAAATCCCACAGATACGTGCGCGGGGTGTACCAGCCCGTCATAATGGGTGAAATTCACAGCTGAGCTAGCAACACTGTGAGCATTTGACCTTGAGAGATAATTATGCATTGGTGTGACTGGGATGTGTTAAAACCGGGAGGCTCCATTGAGTCAGTTTTTCCACCAGTCATATTTGCATGGACATTTCTTCTGAAAAGCAGGAGCTAATGTTTGCTCTTTGTCCAGTATATGTATGGTGGATTAAACTGAGCATTCCAATGGAGCTCACACAATTTTGAAATGGGAAGAATAGCTATGGTGTCCTTTTGTTAAGCCTATCCATAAACATTGTGTCACATTATTGATCATACACATATATATATATACATGTATATATAGTATACATAACTATGATGGAAAGATAGATAATCTTAATTTGTTCCCTCAAAAATGATTTAACTATTTAATCTATTTCGTTTTCTTTTATTATTAGTGCACAATGCGGAAAAACACGATGTCCCCAAATATGCAAAGTTTAAAAAGCTACCTACATAATAATGTGCCTTTTATCTAGAGTGTTTATCCCTAAACAGATGACCTAAATAGGTTTATAAACCTCACGGTAATTCATTTCAAATGGAATTAATCTGTGCCACTTGATTCGTTAACTTTCTTGACCACTTAAGGAGTACATCCTGCTCTACCTAGCCAGCTTACCAAATCATTTTTAATACGTTTCATTTGCGTAAATTACAGTCAATTTGCATTGTCAATTTGTAGATTAGATTTTTGTGCCATTTGTCCTCATGATACTAATCAAGTAATGGGCTTTCTGAAATGTGTGCTGCTATTTACAAGAATAGGGTTTTTCTTTTGAGTGATTGTGTAGTTGCCTGATTTGCATAACTAATCTTCATAAATTGGCATGATGACTGCAACAAAAGTAAGCCCACATTATTTCATGAGTCTTTTCACCCCAGTAAAGCTGGGTACCATTGTGTACTATATTATATGAAAGTAACCAAAATATTTGAGATATTCTACACTGCAAATGAATTCACTTTTACTTTTGTTTTTCAATCCACAAACATGAGGTATTTTGCATCTGTGCCCTGAATTTCTGAGTTGAAATATTAATTATTGAATAGATGTGCTGTACCAATCATATAAATGATCCAGTAATATATTTGAATCACATTTTGATCATTCAAGTATTTTAAGTATAATGAAACATTATATAGGCTATATATTTCAGATATTTTCATTGAAATGAGTGACACGTTGCTTTGTACCATACATCTGAGAAAAGTCATCAAGTTTGGGACATAATCGTTAACCACTATTTACAAAACTTGTTAAAATGTTGTACAAATTTTGCTAAAAGCTCATTTAACTGCTGAATTGTCCACATCCATTAGTTTACCAGTTTATGAGTATTCTGTAGTCAATACTATTTTGTTGCTACCTGCACTTCTCAGTGAGGTAAATAAAACAGTGTAATACCTGCTGATTTAAAGTACCAGCTAAGTGTTCCAGGGCTGCTCTGTGCATCTCTCTCCTGTCAGTAGGCATAAAAAAGAAAAGTGTTCCATTACAATTCACTACTTTAAAGTCAAAACTACAAAATAAATGGTTTGTGTTAAGCACATCTTAAAACCTTTTTTTTTTAAACTACAGATCATAGGGGACTGTGGATATATAAGATGAATGAGGAGCAAATCCATAGAGAGGATAAGAAAGTTATTTTTTTAAGTTGAACTTGAATTTTTTCATTCAAGATTAAGATTAATATTAAGACCAATCTGAAACAACCCAATGTTTAAAGATAGATGTTGATGTATTAAAAATATATTTTGTATATTTTTGTGATAAGTGAAATGACTCCACTGTACAATATATGTGTATTTATATGTGTATATGTGCAGTATGCATGTGTGTGTGTGCCTGTGTATATATATATATATATATATATATATATAGATCAGGTGAATTGGGGTGGACCACAGGGTACAGAGATTTACAGACATGCATCACAGTTACTTGAAGGAAATTCCCTTTAATATTTTTAAAGACACAATGTACAGAGTATATCATTGGGTCATGTTAGAAAATAATCCTTGTACGTGTGAGCTGTATGAGTGTATAACAGTGGTATGCTTGGGCTCAAATACAATGTTATTTTCTTAATTTAGTTTCTAATTGATTTCTATTTGTGTTATAGCTGATGATTTTGTTGATTGCATGTGTGCTCTGGGAAAGAGTGTTAACGTGATATAGGTTTCATTAAGACTTCCTATTTTTACAAGAATGTGCACTATTAGTGTGCGTGTGTGCGTGCTTGCGTGCGTGCGTGCGTGCGTGCGTGCGTGCGTGTTTGTGTGTGGTACCCTTGTATGGTGTGTCATACTGTCAAGTATAGAGAACATTGGTCATGTGACAACTAATTTGCATACAAATGTGACATTCTGAAAAGACATGTTTGAAGGAGATGTTCCAGTTGTTTAACATGTGACCAAAGTAAACATTGTCCAAGTTCATTTTTATTTCTGTACATTTTTTCTAGAGATGCCTAAATATTTCCTCTCAATGCCAAGAAAGCTGAAGTTTATTTTTGTACTTCATTATTTAATGCTGTTTCACAGGTCCTTTCGAATTTAATTTGACTGATTGTCACTTATTAAGGTAGTTTTAAGTACTAATTATTGATGTAATTAATGTATAAATCATGTCAAAAATGCTGTGCGTGTATGTATGTATGTACGTACACACCCACACACTTACTTACGATCAACATACAAAAATGAACATTTTGTGTTTCTAAGGCATTGTTTTAAGTATTTGGAGCATACTTAACATTTTAATGTTTTTTAAGCATGGAGGAAAGCGCTGAATTAATTCCAGTTATGTTATGTATTGGATGTATCTAGTTTAGAAAGTACTTTGTATTGATTTATGTCAGAAAAAAGACTGAGAGCACTTTTTGCCGTTCATCAGCCAGAACTAAACCTTTTTGGAGTGGGCAATGGTTCATTAATTCATTTGAGATGCTGCTATGACTGGTTTTGGGCAGAAAAGCTGTATTTTTAATCAACTTTTCAACCAAAGTAGCAATAAAAATTTATACTGTGAAATGTGTTTTTTAAGCAATTTCTTTTCTTGTGAATTTGGGGTGCTCAGTTATTTGTATGCGATCGGGTGAAATTGTCTTGCTAAGAATGTTGACTATCATTGACTATGTTCGATGTTGCAAAAAGCCAGCGCACAGCTGCAGTTGGGTAAAGCAAAAACTAGTATTTTGGTGCCGCGCAAGTAAATAAAATAGTGTTTGTGCCAATATTGCCATTTTTATCTTTGTATTTCGTAGTGCCCACACTGAGTGGGTGGAAAAGAAGCTGGATCGATCTAAATAATATGAATAATATTATTATTATTATTATTATTAATAATAATAATGATGATAAAATCAGGAAATAAAGGTTTTGGTGAGTACATTTAGAACACAACGCTTACATTGATGATGTCATTTTTTTAGTATGCCAGCCTGCCTGCTAACACAAGCACGACTGCACTGGAACAGACCAGCAGGTGTACCCTGAAGCAGGCCGCACCCCCTCTGTGGCCCCAACGCAACCATTCATTATGCACAGGCGTTGTGGAACTGACCAGTGTTACTAAAATAGGGTTAGGACAGACTTTGTCATATCAAATTAATGGTGCCAAAATATAAGAAAGCATTTTCATGTGAATAAGCTGAATTTCAGTTTGGCGGCAATATCCTCTCTCTCTTAACCTAATTTCAATAACCCTGGAACAAACAGGTGCTGTTGATTTCCTTCACATAGTACAGGTACACCATGGCACCTAACTGGTAGGCCTCCGTAGGCAGCAGGTGGAACTGCCCCTCCAGCTGCAGCAAACAGCAGGAGGTTATCCTGGTCCTGCTCCAGAGGATCGTGGAGTGTGCATACCTAATGCCAGAAACACGGCCGGGCTACATAGCAAAGTGCTGATTCATCCTGTGGACCTACTGCAGCTCCTCGTCCTGTAGAGGGGAGATTATTACCCTTGGACTGAGAACCATTCTGCTAGAGCACGGGCCAATCAGATAAGCGCATGTGGACACAACACAAACCAGCTCCAGTGCATTCAGCAGCACCTCAGCCATCCCCTCCCCTCCAGAAGATGGAGGTCCTTCCTCATTGTCTGTAGATAACCTCCTAATACCAGGATGTTGGTAGGCCTTTCATGCTTCACAATGATTTGTCACAAAGGGGGATGGATTTAAGTGGAGATGAAAGACAGAGGTTCAAAATGACCTTGTGTTATACTGTGCACTTGACAAATAAAACACTTTGACTTTGAAGAACTATTGATAGTGTATGATCATTTTAACTGCACTAAACCGGGTTGGCCTGGTGCTAGATCAGTTCCGTGCGGTTTAACACATAGAGCAGAGTAGCCTTAACTTTATTACGTGACTTGTGAACCACAAAGGCGTGCCAAACTGACTTCTGAAACTGGCAAAAGGTGAGGGAGTGAGACCGGTAGAGTACATACATATGGCAAGCAAGCAGTAAGGGGACACGGGGATGAAGAGAAGTGAGCATAGGAGAGGTGAGATACAAAGAAGTGTTTCACACAACTATTTTTGAACCCTTCGTTTTGCGTTTCTCTTCTCATGCTGAATGTTTACTGATGATGTGAGTGACTCCATTATGATGTCATTTCATATTATGTACCTGTTCTGTTTTCATCCAAAGGGAGAAAATAAGCAATACGTTATTGAAAATATTTTCCTGAGGTCGTACTTTTCACTAAGTTTGAATGTGAATCAACGCAATGTTTATCAAAGTATAAGGCTTTAAATAATATCAAGACATTTATTTTAAAAACTATGCATACAAACATTTTTTGTTCATATAAATGATAACATTTTTACATCTAAAAAATGATCTCTCTACAGTGTGCTAGCAAGTACATGTTAAGCTGTGATTGTAGCCACTGATATTTCCCACTGAGTTTAAAAGTGTATTTCCATTATATTCACAAATTCAAACTCAGATTTCATTGTAAACAATAAAAAGTGTGTGTAGTTCAACTGCTGGTCTGATGCCTCAAACTGTCCTTGGCCTTAGGTGTGAAAATTTCCCATAGATGTTCTTAGATCAGGTGATGGTGGTACATCCCACCTCCAACGGAAAATGTATTCGAAATCAATCTCCTTGAATTCTACCAACTGCAACAAGTAGGAGAGGAAACCTAAACATAAACATTTGGAGAGTCCTCCTGGGCTTTCCTCCTTTTGCGCTCCCGCACCTCCCGAAACGCCCTGATGGCCAACACCGCGCTGAAGGGGAAAGCGATGATCCCCAGAACCCCAAACAGCCCCCCGGCGATGTCCGCTCCATGGAGCTGACACTCGAAGCCCTGGTGCCCTTTGCTTTTGTACAACTGCTCCCTCTCCTTGCAGATGGCGGTGTTGTAGGTCTCCTGGATCTTGATGAAGTAGAAGGCCAGGGCAGGGATGTAGCCCAGGCCGATCAGGCCATTGGCTATGGCCTCTGCCAGCAGCACCCAGGGCCAGCGGAAGGGCACGCGGAAGATCCCCAGCAGCAGCATGGTGCAGGAGTAGCCCATCAGTGCCCCGCCACAGGCCATGCTAAAGATGTAGGGGGGCAGCTTGAGCTGGTAGAACAGGGCATCCAGTTCTTTCACCCTGTCGGCCTCCACGCCCGTGAAGGCGTTGGCTCCCCCAAAATAGTATGAGTATATCCCCCCGAGGCTGGCGAGATCACGGTAGCCCCCCGCTGCACTATATGACACCCCAGCGCAGATGACTATCAGCAGGTTTAGGAGGACCTCCATCACCTGGCACAGCCCTGCAGGGGGTGCAAAGACAGACAGGTACACAGGCTATTGTTAGAAACTTGCCAGGCTATCACAGATCTGGGAGAATGGCAAAAAGGTTATTTGGCCAGATGTACATGCTACTGCTGTGAGATGCTCGAGAATGATATCATGATGAGACTGATTCCACTATTCACTATTTATTATTGATTAGTAAAATGTCCTCATACCATAATTTCTATATAATGACATTCTGTGGATGACATCTCACATTTGTAAATGGAATTTTGATTATTAAGTTAGTACAATGTCTAAACCTAAACTGTAAATGTCGAAATCTGTGAACAAAGTTGATTGACAAAAGTGATTAACATATTTAGACATGTACAGATAAGACATGTATGATATAAATACAGTTTACTTCCCACTAATAAAGTTAGAGAACACAGACTCAAAACTTTTGCCATTGACTTTATATCTGAGCATCCAATTAATGTGATTATTTTGTGTATTTTGAGACCTCTGATCATAGACTCCACTATTGCTACCGCACAAAACTTTGTCACATTGTAAAGTTTATATTAAGTGCACTGTACAAAATTCACATTGGTAAATCAAACTATCATATATGCTGTACTAAAACACACAATCAAGATTTTTTTTTAAAAAAATTCTTCATATTTTGGCAACATTCCCCAATATTAAAGGCAAATTAAGCCTTTGCGTGTACAGACATGCAAATACTTAAGTGCAACTGGTTCAAAATCTTAACTTTAAACCACACCATCCAAAAGATTGATTTAGCAGACAAAAAAGACAATTTACACTTAAAAAAAGGACACAAAAGGACACACGCTCCCTCCCTATCAATGCAGCAATCAGTAGCAAGGCCAAGCAATCATTACTGTTCTCTGTTCAACCCCAAGCTCAATCATTACTGTTCTCTGTTCAACCCCTATGGCTCATTTCCTTTCACCTTTATACTAAAGGATAGCCCATGAGTTGACAAATGTATTTTTTTAACATTATATTTAAAAATGTTGAATAAATGGAAATTAAATACATGGAAATATTTGCATATGACAGATGTTAGCTGATGCCATGCAAAATGTGAATACAAGAATATGCTGATAATATGTGCGACAATTGGGAGCGTTACACTTCATAGCCTAAATGACAGGCATCAAATTGCGGCCTACAAAATACTCCCATGAAGACATTTACCATATACTGAACTAGCTAGCCAATTTAATGCAGTTTCATTTCAGATACTCATTCTGAAAACATGTATGCTGTTCTAATAGGCCTAGTCAAGTGACTGTTTCCTGAATAACGAGCATAGCTGCATTCCACCTCCTCTCTCCTATTGGGCTAGCCAACAGCAACATATGCACAGAATCAGGCCTGCCCCGTTCAGGGAGCACACTTAACGCAACACTTCCCACACCAAAAACCCTGCAATTCTCTCCCAGGCTGCTTCTCTGGCTAGTTGTATGGCAAATGGCAATACATATCTCCCTCTAATATTATTGATATTTATACATCTAATATCTCTCTCCTTCTCACTTTCTGTCTGTCTCTATTTTACTCACACACAACTTTAAACCATGCCAAATGACCTCATGGTTGTACTATCTGTATTTTAAGTTTTATTTGAGGTCATTTTACATGAAAACAAATACCTAAAAAATGAAAGATAAGAAAGAAATCCAAGATGTGCTTTAAGTAGTTTTACTTGTGTTGAGGTATGTTGTGTATTCTAAATGAATAAATTATGAAGGAGAAACTCAACGAACCTCTTCCTGTGAAAAGGTATCTGAAGTTGTAAAGTGCTTCTTTGCGGTGTGGTTCATATCGGTCCATTTCGATGGGGGGTGTAGAAGCCTCAGTGTACCTACAAGAAGACAGAGTCACTTTATGTGAAACAAGTTGGTCAGTGGTCTTGCTGGTAGCCTACACATGTAAAATACGTAAAAATACACATTGCAAAACAACCAAAATAACTGACAGAGCTAACTAATAACAAGTAATCTGGAACAAACGAATAGGTAGATGTTTCATTGCTATCAACATATTTCCCCAGACCGTCAACACACACTCTTAATTCATACCCTAGACCCCTTCAGTCATGTCTGAGATGGGCAAGATGCCAAATTGGGTAGTATCCGTCATTAATTTGCTCTTACGTTTCGTCGTGTCCTTGGCTGCGGTGGTCTCTGTAGTCACCTGGGTCCCGGTGAGAGCGAGAGTCCGTGTCTCTCATTCTGTCAGGATAGTCCCTCTCTTTATTCTTCCCGTCATATCGTGGGTCTCTCTCCTCCCTATAACGCTGGTCGTCTCGCTTATCTCTCCTGTCCAAGTCCCCCTCTCTCCTCTTATTCCTGGGACGGTCTCGATCACGCTGAGGATGCCTTCCTCCATTCAGAGGTCTGTCGTCGTGCATGCTGCCCTCGGATTTCCCCATAGTGTCTGCTCACTCACTCTGCTCTCAGTAGACAACTGCTAGAACTGAAGAAGATTTGTTTTTATTTAATACATTTATTTTATTTATGATATATTTTAACCAGCTTAGTTTGCATATCTGGTGAAACGTTTTACAGTCGTACAACTACACCCTTAAGAAACAATTATTTGTACATGAATGTTACTGAATGCGTAATGTATACCTGTGAACTAATGGTTCCAACTTGGGAATGAGTTCAAAGATAAGCAGCCGCCAAGTACTAAAATTAGGGACCGTACTGGTCGCGAAAAATATATGATAAACTTGTGTTGCCATTGGAAAATTAGCAACTAAAGCGGAACCACCCCATTTCGACAATTGAATACAAACAGCTCAAATTTCAGAGATTTACTGAGTCACATGACCGAAACTTGTTCCGCATGAAATTCCCAACAATATATTTTATCAAAACATTTTATTTAGGTTTTCCAATGGAATGCTGGAAACTGGAAAGAAAGCCACCACGAATATAGAGGCAAAGATAACATTATGCTACTAATACCATTTGTTAGCTACCGGCAGCCGAATGTTTAATAACTTATAATAAATAACAAACGCAGAACCACGAACGGCCACAGTTTACACGAATAACTCATTGATATAGCTGTCACAATACCTTTATTTGACTCTTCCGTTGCCTTTTTGTGTAACTTTCATTAATCTGGATCTCCTGGGTGTGTTGTTTCATTTCCAGAAATTATCCCCCTTACCTGAGCGCCCTGTACTCAACCCCGCCCTTCGTTCTACACGTCACATTACGCATTTTGGGTTGAGGTACAATAACAAACCGGTGTGAAAAGCGCACTAAATTGTCTTATTCTAAAAACAACATATAATGATTACAATTGTGAATAATAACAAGGTTACTTTGTTAAATTGCATATTACTGAATTCGTGTTTTTACTTACATATTGATAATACTTTTAAATCTATTTGACACGTTTGAATTAACTGAAGAAATTGATCTCATTATATTGTCATTCGTGTAGCGCACAAGCGCGGATAATCTAAACAGCATAAAGTATAGCTTGTTGTATAATATATGAAGATAGAGGGTTTAAAGTGATTAACTGCTAGAGCGTTGATGTAACAGATAACTGCTACATGAATGTGGGAGATGGCTTAATTGATTTATGTCTTAAAATAGGTTTTCTCTATTTGCTCTTGGCAAGTTATGGCACACACTCGTTAAATCAGATTAGTGAAGTTGAATAAACAGAGGAAATAGTTTCTCCGATTACTTGTATGCAGATGGTTCAGAGCCATTTTCCTCTTTACTCTCTCCTGTTTCTCAGATTTCCATTCATATTTCATTGTGCCAATTGCACATCTCCTTCTGGAAGCAATTGGCTTAACTTCTGTACTTCTTTCTTTCTGCTCCTCCATCCCCTTCTATTGGGCTCTATCTCATGTGGGTCTATTATGGTCTCTTCTCCTTCAGTTGGGGTTAATCTGTACCCCTCCCTGCCCTGCAAATAAACTGTCTCTTAACCAGAGGAATGCTCATATGGGTGTGGAGTATGCTGGAATATCATGGGAAATACAAAAAGGCACACTACTGTAATGCTCCCATGAAAAGTGTATTCGCACATACAAGTATGTTTCCATCCACAAGGATCGTCCTAACCAAACGATCCTTGTGATTCAAAATGTCCTTGTGTATGTGCAAACAAACATTTCATGGGAGAATTAGTTATGTGCGTGTAACGGAGTTGGTTCAGCTTGCAGCAAGTTTTGAACCAAGGATCCCAACGACACAAGAGACACGGTTAACTCACCGGGCTAAACACCCGAGTCCGCAGCCAAGGGAACTAATCGTATTCTTATCAACGTCACTTTCTGCAGCAGACGCTCATGTGCTTTACTCACATCTTCCGAGCTCTGCTACGCTCTCCCCCTCGAAACTCCTGCAGCAGAAACCACAGCTCGACTGATAGACATCAGTCATATGATCCGGGTCATGGCACCAATGTAACAGAGTTGGTTCTGCCTGTAGCAAGTTTCGAACCAAGGATCCCAACGCCATAAGAGACATGATTAGCTCGCTGAGCTAAAGACCCGAGTCCCCAGCCAAGGGAACTAATAGTTTTTGACCTCATATTGGATATTATCATGGTTATCCTGACCCCCAGTTTTTGGACAGAGCACGAGCTCACAAGGTCCAAATCATTTTAGTTGTACAAACCTCAATCAGTGTTTGGTATGGTATGCTCAAACAGAAGTAGAACAACTGAATCAGTAACATAGATCTGCATTACAATAAATATTATGATAAATGTAGAAATGTGTTGTGCTAAAAAAAAAAAAAAATATATATATATCAGCAGACTTCTAATTCCAAAGCATCACACTGGAACAGTTACAAAAATATAATCGCCAAACTGTTATTTTGATATTGAACGCATATCTCCATTGTGTCCTACACGCCTAACCTAAACCCATATGATACTTTGTGGCCAATTTGTGGTATTCACGGATAGGAGTCTCTCGGTCCGAGCTTAAAGGAAAAAATGTGTCTTCATTTATTCGTGCCAAAACGGAAGTATAGTAGGCATGCATACAAACAGAGACAGGACTACTTTGTATCTTCTCTGATGTAAATAAATTGTGATACTTGGTTGCGGTTGGTTGGAACCCTCATTTTAATATCCCTGCTCCGCCCCGGACGTAAACGCACTCGTTCACGTGAGAGTTCACACTCTCGAGCGCGCGCAGGCCAGAACCAAGGCGAGTCAAAGATGGCGGCAACGGTGGGGGAAGCGGCATGATATGCAAGAGCAAGAGATTATACACGAAATATTAATAAGTCAGTCTAGCGTTGTGAAAATGAATGAGGTGACACACCAACATGTTTATTTGTAGAAATTAGTATAAACATTCCAGCGTTTCTCAAAAAGGACGTTCATTTTTTAAATTGTAAAAAAAAAAGAAAAACTCACCGGGAGCATGGCTGCACGCAGTAACCAGGTAAAACAACTTGACCTCGGCGTCATTACAAGTAGCTAGCTAGTTTGTATTGCACTTGCATGTATACTTAAAATTATTTACTTGACTACACACAGCTAGCACGAAATGCACTGGTACCGTGAAGTATGGCAGTGTCATACATAAATGTGTTAAAATCGCAGGTTCAGTTTTCTCCGAAGCACGGGAATCCTATTTACTCCAATGAAACAGCAGCATTGAGCAGGCCTAGACCACCTCGTTCATTCATATGACACCAGTAGCACGCTAATCGTGGGTTAGCTAGTGCTAAATCTCACGGGCCGGTACATTTGTCAACTATAGAAGACCGCCTCATCCCAAAAAATCTCAACAGGTGTCCTTTACACCCACACAGACAGTTTGCGCGAATTTAATTTGAGGACTACTAGATAGTATGTCCGGCCCACCTGCTCCTACTGCGGCAGGCCTGTTTATCCGAGTGCATATTTTTATCACTGGATAAAGGGAGAACGCTAAATGGAAAAAGTTACCTCAACGTGACGTTTTGGTGGATGGACATTTGCGTTAATTAAATTTGAGGCCGAGTACATTACTAGCTAAACCCCAATTTAATTTCATGAAACGTGAACATTGCATGGGCAGGTGAAATCATTTCCCATCACATGCACCAACGTCCGCCTCCACTGGGCCTGTTGATTGGGAGCGCTCTCGTTTCCCCTGTGGGGACTCATTCAAACGCAAATCGAAGAGCAGGACAGATTAAGGCCCGTTGGCATTGCTAGCTTCACAAATAACCTTACGTCCGCTGTCTGGCTTCTTTATTTGAAGCTGCGTTAACTCACTTAGCGTTAGCTAGCTAGCTAGTAACCGATTCCACACATTGGCTGTCGTACATGGCTGTTGAAATCTAATTTGGTGTGATGGTTCACTACTAGCCAGTGCTCGCCAAGTTGCTGTAATATGAAGCTGTTTAACGCGCTGGCTAGCTAATGTCATGTGCCTGCTAGGCCTGTTTAGTGGAGGAGGAAGCATTTCGTATGAGCAATCTAGCCTACTAAGCGTATTTGCCCTACTTGGCTAGCTAGGTGTGTGCAGTTACACGCGATGCCATTTGATTTGTGTTAATCTATTTCTACTAACGCTGCCTTTCTATTAAAACGGCAGGCACCGGCAGTGTTCTGCTCAGCCGCGTTGACATTTAGCTAACGTTACACATGCTAGGTAGCTACCTTCCACCATTTACTGCTGTTTAGCTAACCATCCACGATCGTTATTCTATTACCACGTCTATCACTATTTCAACACACCCGTTTGTATCGTGCTACTTATTTAGCTAGCGATCCATCTTAATTGTTTAACCTAATTTTAAATTAACTTTGTCTATACTAACGTTCGTTTAGATGAGTAGCTGGCGAAGTTATCTAGTATTAACGTTAAACATTAGGCTAATGGTTGAAAACACGTTATATCACCATAACGGAAATAGTGGTGACTTATCTAGCAAGGAAGTTGGCAAGAACTAAACCTCATCGACCCCCCGATTTTGAGTGAATATGACAGCTGTCAATGTATTATTGGAATTGACACATCGCTGCAAACGCTTGTACGTTTTATCGAGCTATCATAGATTGCTTGTTCGCTATTATGTCAGCCGTAACTAGCTAAATATTTTAGATATGTCTTTATTCCTTCACCTTCGTGTTTTTGTCAGCGCAGCGTGGTACTTGTGTAACTATGTATTATGCTCCACTGTAATGGAGAATTCAAATTCAGCTGAATCATAGTTAGGGGCCCATCCCCCTTCCATCCCAAGTTACAAATTAGAGTGCAGGGACCTGTGATGTAAACCCGATTTAAGAAACCCTATATGGTAATTAACTGAAGACTCCGCTAACTACATTTATCCCAAAATGTATGGATCTGCAAATAATAGTGCCTCCTAATTTTGGGCCTGAAAATGCTTAGTGTACTGATACCAATTTCACTCAAGGCATTCTGCAAAGGCCAACACAAATGCTGAGGTGTTAATGTATAACCATTATGGTTTGTGTTTGTAACTAATGTAAATTGAATGAGAATTGTTATATACAAGTTGTATTTCCTCCATGGTGCTGTCCTTGTATACTGTGTTTTATGCAAAGCTGTATCGCCATCAAGTGGGTTTTGATGAATCCCTATAATTTCTCATTTTTGGAAATATTAGTTGAGGTATGATGAAAGTTCATTTTTAATGTGAATGTTGCAAGACTAAGATTCCTCTTTGCGGCATTTGGCACTTGCAGTTTATTTTTTGCCAGCTGGAAAGAGGTCTTATGCAACAGTCACGGAGTAAGGTTTAATTGGAGTGTGTATCATCGATACCCTGTATGTACCTAGCATCTGTGATTATCACAGGAATTCCTGGAGAGTCTTCTGGGTCCTGTATGTAGAATCTAGACAAACGTGTTTGTGATCTGTTTGCTTCGGAATATCCTACTACATTGGCGCATCAGGTCTCAACAACTGTCTAGTTAGTAATCATTGGCTACAATCCCTTGGGGCTTTCCTGGGGAAATTCAGTAGTTTACCTTCAACGTATCATTTATCATAAATATATATATTTAGGGTTTTATGATGTAAAGCAAGTTTCCTGGAAACGATTGGTGTTTATTTGTAAACAAACTCTATGGTTGTGTTTTGTACGTATGAAACACAGTTGTTGCCACTAATGGACAGACTTATGTAAATCTCCTTGCTGGAAACTGGTTGTGTGAATTGGCCTTTATATAGCATATGCTTTAATGGACTGTCTGAGAATGCGCCACCGTTTATGGCTCCCATATTGTTTCTGTTCTTGATAAATTACATTTTACTTCTCAATGAAGTCCCTTTCATTCATTCAGGGTTTAAAAAAAATAAAAATGAGTTAACGTTTTTAATGTTTTACAAAATTAATTTGTTACTCTCAAATTAGAGTCAATATTTGAGCCAATTTTAAACAATCTTATTAAGCTCTTTACAGGTTCACATTGAACGGTTAAAACAGTTTGTTTTACTTCAATAATTTTGGGATTTTCATAATTCAGAATTTCATTATTCTACCACTATTTTACGCACAACATTTTTGCCACTTGACAATGTTGTGACAAGTTGTCAGTATTTCCATTTTAATAAATAAATAAATGTCATGTCTGGCACGTAGGATGAATTCATTGTTTGTCTCAACCTGGTGAACCACCTTTGAGGCCAAATTCTTAATGTTGAATCCTTTAAAGCAGAAAAATCATCCTTAAATGGTAAGCCATCTTTATGCATCAACATCCCCTCAATTGACACTGGAATTTAGCAATATAATTTTAGGTCATTTTGTATGAATTGAACCCACATTTATACATCTTGTAATTCATAGATATTTATGTTAAACGTGAATGTGATTCACAGGTTCAGACAAAAAAGTGGATGTTTGTAACCCCTAGCCTGGAGGATATTGCATTTAACGTCTTTCTGCATCAAAGGAGCGCATTAACACATTTTCACCACTAGAGGTCAAAGTTGAATCAAAGGGGCAACTGTTTGCAATATCTGATTCAATTCGTTTTCCCAATTGATCCAATATGTATTGCATTGTCTAGTGTGACAGTGTTTGTACTATGACTTTTGCTGTTGTAGTGAAGACATGTAGATTAAAGTTTCAATTCAGAACTATAGGGGGTAATGACTGGTTGAAGGACTAGTCATCAAAGTTGGTGTTATAGTGGGGTCTGCAACTGTGAAGTCACATTTATTTTTATTTTTTTCATCCCTTAAAAACAGCTGGGTTTTAGAACTCGAAAATCCAAGAATTCGACTCCTTTCTCTGTTATCACCTCATCATTTTACAGATACAGTATTTCCAACTCTACATTCCACTTGAGCTATTTGGTTAAACTTGCCTGAACTTTTCCATTGATTTCCATATGATGTTCTTAGATTATTGCACTGTTTTGCAAACAAATATCTTAAATCAGTCTTGTTTTGCCTGTACTGAAGATTATTCTTTAGTAGTAAATGCATACTCCTTGGAAGTCCCCGTTGCCCTCTGCGTAACCCTGCCTTTACTCCAGGCTCTATCGTATCCATTCAGTAAAGGCTAGTGTGTCACCTCACCAGTGCATATTCAAATAATACAGATGGCTAATTTGCAGTAATCCTCACTCCACGCGAACAGTGAAGGGAAGCTTAGTGTGGTACGTGTGGCATGCTATGTTGAAAGCAGTGGAGGGGGAATTCTTTGTGTTGTGATTGTTTTAGCTGGCCGGAGGCCCTTGGATTATAACTGTTTGCCACCGTAGTGCCATTTCAGCAGTGTAGGTTCTCATGTCCTAAGTCGCATATGCTTGACCTGCACTTTCTTTTCTCTTGCGTCGCTTTTCATGTCCCGCTGTTAAATGCGGAGAGAGGATTATCCACACGCTTGCAAGCCTGTTGCACCATTATTGCACTCCAGAGCTGGACTCTGCTACTGAGAATCCCTGGCCAGGATTTACCTTGTCCCACAGATGTAATATAATTATGAATTGGGTAATTATTGCTCTTGTAATAAAATGCAGAAAAATATTTTTATTTCGTTGCCAATCACACCAAAATAACAATATGAAACACGGTTCCTGTGTGGGCCTGAGAGCAGCAACCACAAGAGACACTCATTTACACGGGGTGGCTGGGATTAAGTTAATTATAGACAGGGGAAGGGGCTTGGGAAAGCAGGTTATCTCTGCAGAGACATATGTGGCTAAAACGGTGAAGTAGTGTATCCAGTTGCAGACTCCAGTACTGTGGGCCAGTTCTGTCTGATCCATATTTCACAGGTTAACTGGCATGTTCATGAGTAACGATACAGTTGTTGATGTGGCCACAACGACAGAATTCCAGAGTCCTGTCTGAGTCTTGGGCTTGGAGATGTGTGATGTAAGATTTAGTCATTTTCAAGTCACTGCTGACACCCAATTCCTGCTATTCACCTGGTATTGCTCACATAGCCTGCAATCTTTTGGACCAACGCAGGCGAATTAGCCTAACTTGTGTAAGGGTAGAGCAGCAGTAGGCTAATCCCTGTTTGAACTAATGGGATTTGTGTTTGAACTCTGGTCACCACTCAAGCGTACTTATGGCTGCATCACACGGGTGTCTCAAGCATCTGCACTCTCCAGTATTTACAAGTGCAACATGTGAGGTGTTCTGGGCCAGATTTAAGGGATTGTGCATGCATTGCACTGATCAGGAGTTCAAAATGCTACTGAAACCGCTCCTAAATTATTTTACATTTGTGTCTTTGGGAAAAGGAAGACCACTTTGTCAGTTGAAAATGTGTTGGACATTGAAATATTTCATATATTTCACTATATTGCAATAGCACATGAACAGAAATAAACTTAAACCATAGCTAGTTAGCCACAAGCACCCCCTCAAATACAATAGAAGACATACCATACAATCATGCTGCTGTTCTTCAAGTGGCCGTGATATCAGTTATGAGAGTATTTAATACTGCAGTTGCAAGGTAGTGGGCAAGCTAATTACTGCATTTTTACAGGCTTTGAATTCTTGTTGGTGTTTATGAACGAATACCCGAATATTTGTTTTCAAAAACACCTGTTAAAAATTATTAGTGTTTCATTGCTAAAGCACTGGTTATATGCCTTTTTCGAAATATTACATCTAGTAGGTGGTGCTTTTGCATTGGCAAAAACACTAGTAGTATTTCAACTGAACAGAAACTGGACACGCAGCACTGATATGTCGCATCCCCTGTTATTGAAGAACACATTATTATAACAATTTTAAAACAAATGCAACAATGTCAAAACCTCTACATACTGAACAGCCTGCTAGACTGATAGGGCTAATACCAACTGTTTCTGCATATGGCTACAAAAGATAAGTCTCTTAATTGTGCAAATAGGCCTATATGGATAGAAAAAATAACAGCAGTTGGTCTGTTCACATAACAGTTGTAGGCTAAACTGGCATAAACTCACACATTCAGACTCATTTAAATAAACTAAATACATGCTGACAGTGGACAGCCTATTTTCTAGCTTTCAAATTGAGCAAATGGCTTCGGTAGGCTATATTCCAGAGTTTCTTGAGCCTAATTGTGTGTAAATATAGGCTATGGCTACAATAAATAAAAGGGGTCGATCTGTTCATTCTGAATCATTTGAATAGGCAAAAAAAAAAAAGTAGCCTGAGTAGTTAAAAGTGGACACCCTGCAATACCTGGCCAATGTTACAAACCACTGATGCATTTATAAAATCTGTTCTGCTTGAATTTCTGATGTTTATGTTTTACAGTGTCTGCAAATAGTACTGCTAATATGTGGGTAACTCATAGCTTCCTCACATTGATATGAGCCTAGAGTTATTTGACTTAACAAGGCTGTGGGAAGTGTTTTTGCCATTTGGTATGCCCCTGACTGCTGGCTTCCATCAGGTTTATAATTGTAGCATCTCTCAATGTCCATATTTAGCGGGCAATAAAATGGGCTAGTTGCTTTGATCATGTTGTCAAATGTATATATTTAGATCGAGCTCAATTACCACGGAGAGGCGGGCTTTATAGGGGTAACGCTAACTTGGGACAAAAAGAAAAAGCTGCTTCTGAGAAGGATAATGTGTTCTGAGTAGATGTCGGAGGCCCTCGTTTTCTCACTTAAGACACCTTATTTTAACTAGTATGGTGTAGCTAAATTTAGACCAAAAAATGGTCTGGTAAAAATGCTGAATGTTGAAATGTCTAGGAGGTGTAGTATTGTAGTTATTTGTTTTTGTTTGCCAGGCTGTGCATTAGGGCTGTCACATTATATTCGAATGTCATCTAATTTAAAGTCTGCATTCTAACACCGGTCTCGAAGATGAACACCTGCCACACATGGCGCTGCTGCTGTTGGGTGTCTGCACTCGCTCCCTGTTAAATTCAGGCTTGAGTTTCAGATTATACATACTAGGCCTGCATGTAAAGCCCCTCATGGACATTGACCTTGTGCTTAAAAGATCTGATTGAACCTCACGCTCCCAGTCCGGCACGAAGCCCAGCAAATGCTGATTTTGTTTAAAAATGATCTCATCTTTGCACTGAAACTGATAGGGGAGCTTATGTAGCTTATGTAGCTCTCCTATACCTGATTGAAATATAGGTTCTGGTGCAATTTATTGGACAATTGGAGCTCTAATAACATACCTGTTCTTGTATTTCTGTTCATTTTAGGTAGCTGGTTTTTGTGTTCTGTTATAATGTAAATGAAGTCTTCCATTTTGTAAAGCACCCCTGGGATACCTATGCTGTATAAGGACTTGTTTTTGTCTGTGTGTAACTTCATATTGTACTTTGCTCTCACCTAAGTTGATGTTGCAATCCTGTTAGACGGACCTCTCTGGGGCCACCAATTGACTCACAATGCATGTTTGAGGTAGACCCAGTACATAACATCACTGTTTATTTGGTGGTGATATGACAGCTCTTTGAGAAGAATTGATGGAAGTGTCAATTGTCAGTCAGACCAGTTCACTCCCAATTAAACGTCGCTACCCACAAATCACTGAAACAGCCAGTTACACTGTTTGATCTTAGACACTCAGTATAAAATTAGAAAGCATGTTGGGTGGTAATCGATATCAAACACTGTACAAAATGATACAAATTCACTGTTAATTCTGGATGAACACTTACTGACGGTTTTTCTTCTTTTCAGTACATCTTTGGGGAGTTCAGCCCTGATGAATTTGTTCAGTTCTTTGTGACGCCCCGCTGTTATGTTGAGGTAAAAAAAAAATCTAAACTTAATTTTAAATTCCTGTTTCCATTTCAAGGATGCTGATATGTAGCATAGCCCAAAAATGACATCACTGTGACTTTGCATGCGCCAGTTTTGTCTAACCGGAAATAGCCTGATGACAGATTCTGATGTATTGTGTTAATGGCAAGCAGGTAAAATGATAGGATGTTATATTTTTATAACACGACAAATGATCATACATTATTTTGATACAATAATACAATATTTTCTTATCTTTTTAAAATTTGTTTCAGATTTTTTTCCAGTTTTCCAATTTAGTGACCAATTATACCCTATTTCTTTCAATTTGCCCTCCCCCACGAACTCGCCCACCTACTTTCTGGAGACACCCTTCCCGCTTCTCAGCGAGCTCGTGCCGGCTCACCCTCCCACCTCCCCCGTCCTCCTGGGACGGACAGCCAGTTTTGAACCAGGCTGTAATAGGCAGCTTGCACTTGCAAAGCAAGTGCGTTAGACCGCTATGCTATCCGAGGCCTGAATATTTTCTTAGCTGGACTAGTTTCTTTTTTGGGGGATACTTATTCTCCATTTCGGAACACTCAGACAATTGTAAGCCAGTCCCATCACGGCAACAATTTCCATTATTTTGGGAGGGCACAGGCTACCACACGCATCCTGTGAAACGGGTGCAGCACGTTGCATAAACTTTTGTCTGCAGTCCACAGTCATTGCCCCGGGGTCACACGCAACCGGAGCAGGCAAATTGCAAGAGCTAGGCCGACAAGAGGAATCACTATTGTGCATTGAGGCAGTGAATATCCTGCCAACTAGAACCCTCCCTTCCTGGGTGGTCCTGTGGCCAGTTATGCGTAACCCCATTGGACTGGCACTGGTTCGATCAGGATGTGATTCCAGACCATAGGGTGCTTCACTGCATCAAGAACTAGTGTTTTTGCTGGATATGCCACCAGAGAATTCCACAATCCTAGATTCTTCAGCAAAGACATTCAAAGTCATGGGTTTGGCACCAAAACGGAAGAGGAGAAACTAATGAGTGCAAGTGACTGGTTTTCAGTGGGGATCGTGATATTTCCTGGCCATATATATATATATATTTCCTGTATGCATCCTTGAGAGATGAATAGCTTAAAAATCAATCAATTATTTGATTATCCCCAAGCATATCATTTTTTATATGTAGAGGTCAGAGTGAGTTCACCCTCCTTGCCAGATTTCTAAAGCTTCTATATCCTTCCCAGAGGGCTCAAGTCAGATGGTCAGCAATAACAGCTGAATGTTGTCTGATGTTATTTAGCAGGTGCTCTTCTTACGAAGCCAGTTAAAAAGTTTGAAGTCGGTCTCTGTCAGTTTAACTTTAATTACTCGGCTGTATGAAACAATTAGTTTAGGAAAAGATGGCCAGCCATCAGAAGATTGGATGTGCTTGTTAATTGCAGACAAGTGAAATAAACTGATAAATGGTCAGGGTATCTAAACATGATTTTCAGCATATTTGAGTCATTTAATTTTTCCCCTTATTTTGACAGCTTCCTCCATTCAATGACAATGTCTCCTGCATCAGTCAGTCCTCAGGTAAGAGCTGCACCAGTTGCAGTATTGTTGTCTCTCTGTACTACTGACACAAAGGAAGCCTCAATCAGGGACACAGCCATGGTGTGATGGTGTCATTGTCCTCTTGTTATATCCCAGCTTGGCTCTGAAACCAGACACAATCCCCTTTCTGCACACGATGACGGGGAACGGCCATGTTTACCTCCCAAATCGGGCAGTATTTTAACCCCCTCTCAGGGGCTCACACTGCTCCTCGTGACCCGAAGCCCGCTTTCAATTGCCGGCTATTGAAACCAGATAGTCATTTTGAGTAAATGCCAAAAGGCAAAGCCGTTACTATGAATCCTTATGCAATGTCTTTCTGAATCGTGTTACCTTAGATTCAGGCTCGGGCCATTCACACGGGCGGTTTGTTTATTCTTAACCCCAAAAGTATTGTTGACTTTTTCCCCCTCTAAGCAACTATCTTTTTCTCTTCACTCTTGAATATTTATCACAGTTTGTATTAATTATTTAGGAAGTTACTGTACTCCTCCCGTGCCTTACATTACGGACACAATGAGACGGCAGGTTTGCGGTGAGTTGCGGATCCGACGCTGGCCTTTTTGTTTGCAGCAGAATCAGAACCCTGGTCTGAAAACTAATGGCTTTCTTAACTCTGGCCTTCCTCACTCTTGATCTTTAAGGCTTTGCATGCTTAGTTGCCATTAAATCTTAAATGCAACTTTGCATCCCAGCAGTTTTTCCTCCCTGCCCAAAAGAACTATGGCAACAGAATCTCTTCTGTAATTGCTGCCTTGATGGTATTGATGATTTAAAAGGAATGCTGACACCAACTTTCAAGAGTAATATTTCAACTCGTTTTGGAACGGTTTCTAACAATTGCGTGGACTTGAAGGTTACTACTTTTGACATGAATTAATAATAATAAAAACTAACAAAGAAAACCGTTTTGGAAGTGAATGTCTTGAAGCACAAAAACAATTTTTTTAGAATCTCTTGAAATTTGTAATTTTCCCATGACAGTTGGTGCCTTGGGCTACTGGGGTGCTTGCCAACCTCTTTGACAGCATCTGACCTTTGTCTGTGGAGTATGATCTGCTTGCATCTACTAACGCTGTCTTCATGTTCACTTCCAGCTATGTCCCAATGCTGATTTTATGTCAAGAAAGTGATCTCTTAAGAAAATCTTTTTTTTTTACAATTTTGTACGCTTGATAACGATGATATGAAACTAATCCTAATTTATATTCCTTGGCTTTGTAATGGCTCCGTCGAATATAACATTTTTATGGTGTAATTAGTATTTTTCTCTTTCAAGCCTGAATTGAAAAAAAACGAGGTTCAGACCAAATGAAAGCTCTTAAGTTGTCATAGGGAATTATCCTACAGAACAGAAAATTGTTAGTTGTGAAATTTCAGAAAGAAATTGATATATATCTTGCCTGTCATCCAAGAAGCTAATTAATGTATAGGCCTTTTCTGTTGTTCAAAATAACTCTAGCATTAAAAAATAAATAAAAAAGTTGGACTTCTTCTGGCTTGTTAAACTTATATTTACCGGCTGCGTGCCTGCACTGACAGAGCCCCCCAAGGGGCGTATGGGCCAAAGCTGACAGCTGTTTGTGGTCCTGCACAGGGGATGACTACCAGCACATTGAGTTTGGTGTTGACGAGGTGATGGCCCCTGACTGTGAGGTGAAGGTATCCAGCACCCTGAACCCCCAGGCCCCCGAGTTCATCCTGGGCTGCCAGCCCTCTCAGAAAGCACCGCAGAGCCTGCAGGCTGCCGACATCCCCGACGGCCCCGGCTTCAACTCCCTCGACTGCCCGGACTCTGAGCTCCCCTCCTCGGACGGCAGCCGCATCGGCCAGGACCTGGACGGGGGCCCGGGCGGCCTCGGCCAGCGGGAACGCAAAAAGAAGAAAAAACGACCGCCAGGGTACTACAACTACCTGGAGGGGGCCGACGGCCACGGCGAAAGCCCCCTGGAGGACGGACTGGTGAACGGACACTTGCTCGGTGGCGAGGGTCTCGGCCCGGAGGACATGGCCGGGGAGGACGTGACAACAGCCGAGCTGTCGAGACGCAGCCCCGCCTCTGTCGCGGCGGCGGCGGCCACGGCTGGCGGTCGGAGGACTTGTGAAAGCCCTGACGAATCCTCTTTGGACTTCACGAGCGGGGCAGGCTCTTTGTCAGACAGTAACAACATGGCGTCCTCCTCGTCCTCCTCGTCCTCTCACAGCAGCGGGGTGACGGAGGGGGGCAGGACTGCTGAGCAGCGGCCAGCGCCCCCGCCTCCTCAGAGCCCCGAACTGCCGGGCAGCGGGAGGCACAGCCCCACCTCCCCTCCGCCCGCCACCATGACCGCCGCCCGCCTCGGTGCCGCCAGCCCGCTGACGCCCAGTGCGGGCCACACCCCGCCGCTGCTGAGGACGAGAGCGCAGACAGCGGGGTGTCCAACGGGCTGGCGGAGCCCGACGCCGTTTGCCAGGTCGACAGACCAAAGGACTCGCTTGTGGCGGGGGAGGCGGAGCCGCAGCCATCGGGGGCCACCGAGGCCCCACCCACCCCAGAGGAGGCCCGTTCGCCCCTCCCCCCGATCGCTCCGGCCGCCAACCCGCCCAAGTCCTGGGCCAGCCTCTTTCACAACTCTAAGCCCCTTCCGGGGGCCCGCAGGCTTACGTGGAAGTGAAAAATGTACCAGCTGCTGTCACTGTGGCCCCGACCACAACTCCGACACCAGAGAGGATGGACGAGGCCAAAGAAGGCCCTGTCCATGTGTCTGAAGACCCTATGGCATTCAAGCTTGCAGGTAGTGTATTCCTCCCAGTAATGACAGGCATGCACATGCCCGTGCCTTTGTGTTTAAAAGTGTTTGTGCCCACAAGGGCAGACTGGCACTTATTAACATTTTTGCCTCTTTTTTGTTTGTTGTTTAGAAGTTGAAAAACTGATATTTTGATTTGCCTCAATTAGTGGAAAGAGCACACACCTAGCCCATTCAGGAAACCAATTGGTGCCTACAGTATAAAAGGTGTTTTAAAATCACTTGTGTGAATATGCTAACGCAGTGTTTGGGGGAGCATTAGGGCCTTTTCTTTCTGTTGCAACCTTAAATTTCCTCCAAGACTGAGAACATTAACAAAGACAGGGAAATTATCATAAATTTTACTGACAGACCGATGTATGGTTTCTTATTTTAAGTTAGTTTTTCTAGGCCTCAGTTCATTGTGGACACCAGGTGGCGCTAAAACATGAGTAATCATCAGTATTTGTAATTGGACTATATTCAGTTAATATAGTACATTTTCTCCCTGGTCACCACAGCAGTGAAGGATGATTCTGCTTAAAGAAGTGTCTTTACGATGGCATCAGAGCACTGTTGTCTTCAGTGCAAGGTCATACAAATTGACATCTAGCAGTCATGTGACTAAGTAGTAAAAGTGGCTATGAAAGTGACCTGCAAGCCTACATTAATGTCCGTTACCATAGGGACTGTTGAACTGTTGGTCTTCAGCTCGACACAGTCCTGGCCTGGACCCTGAACCCCACGAACCACACACACACACGCACACACACACACGCACACACCAAAATAGTCAGGGGAAACTACAAATTTAATATTGCACAATGTACAGCTGTGTAAGGCTCATTGCTGTGTTTATTAAAGTCCTCACTTGGTCTTTGCTTACTCATGTCCCATGAAAGTTTCATCCAGGTGTTTTGAATCAACTTGTTGTGTAAATTCTTTGAGGATATCAGCAAAACTAGTGCAATTTTTCATTTGCCCACGATGCTTCATTTGCAGGATATTTTTATATCTGGATGCATTAGTATTTTCATTGTGTTCTGTACATGCAGTTCTTGGCAAATATCATGCAAGCTAACTGCCTGGATGCTGAGTACTGTATTACTTCCTCAATTTCATGGGATGGCCTTCTGTGTCTTTTCTGTTTTAAAAAGTAAAGAAAAACAAGTATAGTTCAAACAAACTATACTATATAATAAACAAATACTGTAATAGTTCTGACTTTATACCTCCTGCCTGCAATTCCACTGAGATCATTGTCTTGTTGAGAATATGGCAGTTCAGTGGAAAAAGGCGCATTGTTTTGCACAATTCATCAAAATGATAGACTTGGATGTTATATAATGTAACGTGCAGTTCAATTTTTCAGCCCCTTTTGCTGCTGGAGTTTTCCTTGCATGTGATGATGTTCAAGTGGTTTTGCATCAAGACAGAAAAAAACGCAATGCGCACGGTTATCTGTGTATATGAGCATTTATGTATATGAGTATTTTCAATGACAGCAAATAATAATATTAACGTAAATAATAGAACTGTTTGTATATGCAGTATGCATTGGAGTTAAATAGGCTTGGGCAATATACCGTTAATATTGTTAACCGCGGTTTAACATTTTTCTCACGGTATGCTCCTCAAAACCATCAAAACATTTCAGTCTATATTAAATTAACCTGGGATTACAAAATGCTTAACAACACCACTACTGCTTGCATGGTCGGAGAACAAAAGTTAGACCAGTGTTCCACGTGACTTGGCTTTCTGCACATTAGGATTCTGGAAAATTAAGAGTGACATGACAGCTATGACTAACATTACTGCTGACAGCTTGGTCGAAGCACGTTTTTAGTATGGTGGGCAATGTCTCTTCTCCACAACGCTCACTACTCAAGCCCAACAAAGTGAATATCCTTGTATTTCTTTAAAAAAATCAGTAGCGTTATTTCATTGTATATCTGCCTTTAGCCTATTAGCTTTGACACTGCTATGGCATTAGGACACTGCTATCATTTTCAAAAAATACTGTGTAAAAACCATTAACTTTGTTTTTTATGAAGATAATGTGACGGTTTGAGAACGGATATCGCCCAAGCCTAGCATTAAACATATAGCACCTCTGAAGCACTTGTCAGAAAGAACCCCTGATGAACAAGAATCTATTAATTGGTTACTGGTTTTTGTCTGCTCTAATGTTAAACATGAGTTCAGTTTGATATCGAATTGTCAAAGTGTCTCATTGTCTAACATTGCAGGTATGAAAGAAGGTCCAGAACTTTAACACGTGACAACTATGCACTGCATAGCGATCTGGTTTCCCAACCATTTCTTTTTACAATCCTGCCCTCAGTTCCTTGTCTGCGTTTGAATAAGTTGTTTGATGGCATCTCATAGATTGCTCAATAAACTACATCTTTGCCCTTACCCACCAATCCCCAAATAATCTGAAATGTATGTATACCACGTTACCATGGGAGCTGTGACTTGACTATGACAGCAACCCTTCCTAGGCGTGGCAAAGTGTTACCTTGTTCTACAAATTGTGCTTCATGTGTCTGTCATGTGATGCAGTATAATAGCAAGGGACATCGGCCAATGGAAATTGAGATAAGATGAAGTGCCTTGTTTGGCAAATGTGCTTGTCTGGAATGTTGAAAGTACATTAGTTGACTACTGAATTAGCTTGTTTTTGCTAATGATGGAATGCCTTAGCCTAATTTGTTTTTGATGACATGACCAAGTATTGTCTATACAGACTCACGATTGGTTTGTTTTGCGTCCTCAGAATTGATTGAAAATGTGAAGTTGATACACAAGCCAGTGTCTTTGCAACCAAGAGGACTGATAAACAAGGGAAACTGGTGCTATATCAATGCTGTATCCTTTTTCATTTTGACCCAGAGAAGCTGAAATGTTTCAGATTTCAAGATGAGGGTTTTACATTTTCAGTTTGTCTTAATGTTTTCTTTTTTTATTGAAATCTACAAAAAGCAGACTTCATTTAACAATAGAAACAGTTGTATGGTGGCGTTGTTGCAACTGTCATCTGAATTTCCATATTTGCATGTGCTGCATTTTCCTAATTCCTCCTTGAGGTGTTTTCCTTGACCCCTGCGTTTGACCCAAAGACCCTGCAGGCCCTGATTGCTTGTCCTCCCATGTATCACCTGATGAAATCCATTCCCATGTTGAGCGACACTCAGCGTCCATGCACCTCCACGCCAATGATTGATGGCTTGTAAGTAGTGTCCTTGTGGTCCCATTTACTTGTTACACGTGGTTATGACTGCACGATGCAGTTTAGTTTAACAGTTTTTTTTGTGTGAGTATGTTTTACAGTTGATCAGGTTTTTAGAAGTCTAACGTAGTGTATACACACAGCAGATTTGTCTGGGTTTTGAGTGCGAGAATAAATGCACAGTGATGTGTCTTTTGTGATTGTATTTCAGTAAGCAATGTGTGTTTTCCCCCTTCCAGTGTCAGGCTTGTGAATGAGTTCAGCAATATGCCTGTGCCACCAAAGGCAAAGCAACAAGGTAGGTCAAATATATTCATAAAAGATCTGCACTCAATGTTTTTCAGTTAAGGCATTAACCAGTTAAAATGAAAATATTTTAGCATACTGCCTTCATCGGTGGCATGAAATGCTTTTTTGACAACCTTGTATGACTAGCATTTCAGCCTTAGTTCATTATTCTTAAGGAATTTTTATTTATTAAGAACTTTGTTGTTTCTTTTTATAGGTGCTGGAGACAAACTAATGAAAGACATTCGACCAGGTGTTCCTTTTGAACCAGACTATGTCTACAAACTTCTCACTGTCGTCAAGTCGAGTCTCTCTGAGAAGGTAAACCACGTCACCTCGCTCGTAAGTTAGAAAATGATTTTTTTCTGCTTTGTGTAGCTGTGCTTTGAAGCTTGAAGGATAAATGATGTACTACGTGTTGTGTCATTAAGATGTCTTTAGCCAAATTTAGCCAACCAATTATCCCTTTCCATTTGACTCATTTAGAAAGACCCCTACTGTGCATTCTGTAACTTGGTGTTCTTGAACTTCACCTAATGACCAGAGATGGCCTGTACTGTCCCGTTCCATGTTACTCCTGACATTGTGTCTCTCCAAGATTTAATCATCATACCTGAGGAAGTGGTACACATACAGAGCTGAACAGTCAGTTTCTGCTGCCACTCTTATTTTGTTATGAAAGGGATGCCAGCGGAATGAATCAGAGCTGATCCACAAGCTAAACGGGGTCTGACGATGACCGTTACAGCTAATTAAAACGGTTATTCTCTGACCTTGCTTTTCTTCAGGAATTTTGCACTTTCTTAATGAACACACCTGACAAGGTGAAACCACTGTGCACCATTTGGAACAGTCTGTGCCTCCTGTCTTGAGTGTGGCCGGGGGCCTCCTGAGTCATGTGGTGGTGCAGGAGCCAGTTGGCTGGGCTCAGGCAGTGTGCACTAATCAGGCTGATCCTCTGCCCACAGGGCCGACAGGAAGATGCAGAGGAGTACCTGGGCTGCGTCCTCAATGGCCTGCAGGAGGAAATGCTGGCCCTGAAAAAGCTGCTCTCTCCACAGGAAGAGAGTAAGTCCGCCTGAGTTATCGCTTTGTATACCGAAGGCACATAGATTAACACACAGATTAAGTTTCCATGTCTTTTGAGTCTACCTAACTGCCTCCATAATGTAGTTTCCTTGTTTTGAAGCTCTGCCTGATCACTATAACAAAATGGAATGCTGCCCAATTGTCTTAGATGCTGATGTGGGGGAAAGCATTTAAGACACATTGCAAGCCTTTCTCTTACTGTTGAAACTGTATTTGTGTTTTTATACATACGTTTAGTCTTTTTTCTTATGCATTGCTTTTGTTAACCGTCTCATGTCTCACAAACAGAGGTTGCCACGTTAAATGGGCCAGGATCCGAGCCAGGGGCTGAAGAGGACATGGGGGAAAAAGAAGAGGAGGGCAGTGATGATGAGTGGGAGCAAGTTGGACCCCGAAACAAGACGTCCATAACTCGACAGGCAGACTTTGTCCGAACCCCCATCACTGACATATTTGGAGGTCATATCAGGTACAGTGTAAAGACAGACAAGCACTTTAAAGGAAGGATTCACCCCCAAAAAATCAAATATGTACTTTTACTGTCTGCAGATGATGATACTAACACTCTGAGCACATGTAATACCCTGCATGTACATCAGCATTCATGCTATTGGCTACTTTTCATCTTTACAATTTTAAAATCAATCATCATGTCCATGTACCCTGTCCTCTGTCAATTGAACAAGTCAGTGTATCTGGTGCTTCATGTGACATGAATCCTGATAGACTGTAACCCTTATTATCTGAGCTTTTGGGCTGGCTGCCCTGATGCTGACCACAGCCTCAAATCTCCATTGCCGGGGCCATTACAAAAGTGCCATCAACTGCTACATGGGGTTTCCCTCTCTCATGCACCCACTGTGGGAACCCTAAATGGCATATATTCGCCCGTTATTAACCAAGCAGGGGGCAAGAAGTCTGGCAGTCTGTCAGCTCCCCCCGCCCGCAGGTCAGTCTGGGAGATACTATCGTTATTACAGGAAGATGCCTCACTCACGTCTCATTTGTCATAGCCCAATATCACAGAATCCTCTGAAGTTAAAAAGCAGTTGTACACTTTGTTCCAGTTAAGTGCTGTGTACCCAGCCCTGCGTTCAGACATGGGAGACCGTAACGCTCCCACCACAGGAGGTGGTGTCACTGTAATTGGCCAGTTTGTACTAAAGTCTTGTAAAAACCCATTAAGAAGGGCTTGTGTGTAACTAGATATCGCTCTTCCCCGCAGGTCTGTTGTGTACCAGCAGAGCTCCAAGGAGTCGGCCACGTTGCAGCCCTTCTTCACTCTGCAGCTGGACATCCAGTCGGAGAAGATCCGCGCTGTCCAAGAGGCTCTGGAGGCCCTGGTCGCACGGGAGTCCGTTCAGGGGTACACCACTAAGACCAAGCAGGAGGTGGGCATCAGGAAGTCACTCTCCCATTAGCCATGTTGTGCTAGTCTCTATTGGGGGTCATCCAAGGCATTATTTCCTGTGCCCTGTACTGTTTTTGTACAGTCTTTATTGTAATTTAGACTTTAGATTTGTTTTCTAATTGGTTTTTATTTCCGCAGCTGGAATGAATCTCAATCATTCCAACTGCAGAAATAGAATAGTTATTCTGTTCAGTACACAGACAACTGTTTTGCTAGAAGGGCTTGTTGTTTTGATTAAGATGTTAGAGCATCTAAGGGATTCTTTTCTTGTGTCTCTGAAACCACAGAGAGAATTAATTGTGGGCATAAGCACTTAAGGGGTTGGAAATGTTGTCCACGGATATTCTTTACCTTTAAACTCAATTTCATGGCAATTGTTACTCATTGCAGTCTCTCCACACCTTTCTGGTATTTCTGATGCCCAAGCGTCCACTCTCCAGATGCAACCGGTTTCCCTTTCAGACACAGTGACATTTTCCTACTCGCAAAGTTGACTTATCATCTTTCCATACATCATTGGTGTACGTTTCAAAGCTGACGTGTGGAATATTGTATTGCTGTATATGGGGTGGCATTGTGGTAGTTGTTGAGGGCATTGGTCTTGTGGTCAGAAGTGTTGAACCACTGTTCTAACCCTCAGTTGCAACCGTCTGATTACCTGGTAGCTGCAATATTATCGTCATTTCACATTCAGTGAGGCACAATGAGAACTAAAATGTACAAGACTGTGCAGGTTCTCTGAAAATCACTGTCTTGGGTGCATGCAAACGGATTGTTAGCTTTTCCAGACCAAGGAAATGCTAACAAGCAGTTTGCATGCACTGTCTTTGACACTTCACAAGAATGCTGAGGTGAGAGTGAAGCTGTCAGGTGGTGGCCTTTTGAAATGACCTTAGCACTTGGAAGTTGACAGAACAGCTGACCTGCTATTACTTGCACTCGTAACTGGGATTTTATATGGAGTATTGTATTTTTTACAATGTTCTTTTCCCCACTTTGTCCATTTCTCTAATATTTCACAAGGCTGAACTACAGTCATACTACTTGTGGACTTTGTGTTTCTTGACCACACTTAACAGGGAATGTACCGTTTTGCAGCATTTTAGCTTTGATGCTTGTTTCCTCTTTGGTGGATAAGGAATGTGCATAATAAATATAGGAACACTCTGTAGTCATGTTGTGCTGTTGGGACCAAGTGGTCTTCTATTTTACAGCAACATGGGTGATGTATTGTAGCTCATTAAGCTGCACCAGCTGGTTGGTGAGATGCAGTTGTGAGCGCATCTTATTGGAGTTGTCAACATGGCATGCATGAAAGCCCTTATGATTAATTGTGCCAGTTGTAAATATTAAATAGCTGCGTTCCTGTTCTTCTTTGCTCCGACAGTTCAGACTGTCCTTGGTGTCCTTGGATGAGGAGAACTTCCTGTGTTTTCCACAAACTGTTGGAAAGTTTGCCCAGCTTAACAAGATGTTGGATGGCGGCTGCGTTCTCACTCTTAAATCACTTGGTTTCTTTCGTCTTGCAGATTGAGATCAGCCGAAGAGTGACCCTTGAAGAGCTGCCCCCTGTGCTGGTCCTCCATCTCAAGAGATTTGTGTTTGAGAAGACCGGAGGCTGTCAGAAGCTAATCAAGAATATTGATTACCCTGTTGACCTGGAAATCAGCAAAGGTATGTGCTCCCAGAAGTCCCTTCAGAAATGTCAAGGCTAGGGGTGTGCCATTGGTCCTCAAGGGCAGAAATGGGATACCTGTCTTAACTTGTTTGACATCTTTTGACTCTTGGTGCAAACAAGCCCCTTGTTACAAAGTTGCTTGTACAAGGATTCCCCTCGCCCTCGAGGATGCGTGTCCTCGATCCATTTACTGCGTCATTGGAAGCCCTTTCTTTCACTTCAACATTTTGTGAAACTAGCCACAGAACATTCTGTTGTTTCTTGCATCTGGACAGAGCGTTTCAAAAGACATTTTGAATGGGTTTGCCAGGCCTCTTTTTCTGTTCTCTTATTTTTCAGAGGTCATAACCTGTTGCCCACGAATAACAACTTGAAAATGGCCCGGAAAGGACGGCATAACTGTGTAATTTTAAAAGTCACTTTAATGACATTAACTGCCCTGTTAACTTTATACGAAAAAGCTACAGACAACCCGTCGAGCACTTTGCGTGCCAGGAACAGTCATTCTAATCCTATTTGTGTAAATAAACCAAATGTTTGTTCTGGTATGTTTCCATTCATGAACTACATTATCCATTTCAGTTCTGCTGTCTTTTGGGTGTAATAAAGAGCCAACTCAATTAACCCAAAAGTCACAGTATGAACACTGGCTATATATAAAATACGTTTTTAGATGGAATGTTTTTGTTGGTATATTGTGGTAAAGTAGTGGTTGTTGTTATTATTATTATTATTATTATTATTATTATTATTATGTGCAGTATACATCAACAATGGCTGATCAAAATATTTAATCCTGGTAATCCTATTTATAAGAAAAAATATTATAAAGCAAGCCTCACAGTAGTCACAACTTTCCCCTTCTCTCATACCAAGACAAGCAGCTACAGGTAGGATTTTACTCCACACCATATTATCGAAGACATTATCAATTGATTTGAATGTGGCTATCAAACCGATTTTCTCTTTTGTGGATGTGTTTCCACTGACATTAATCATGTCAGTTTATCAAACAGGCCACCCAACATACACTGATTTACCATTTTGTGTATTTTGTACCGATTCAATGTCCGTGAAAATATTTGGAATGAAAACGTGCTTATGTTATCCATTTTGCACAAATGACGAAGAAGGCCTGTGCAGCTCCATTGTTTGGGGGACCCATGCGATTCAAGTTTAAGTTCACCTCATCAGCCGTGAGAAAGTGGCCTGTTTACACCAGCATCCTGTTTACTGTGCACCCATCAGAAGTGCAGAGCTAGAAATATTTATATAGAGAAGTCCACCATTTACATGTATTGTTCCGGCCATTCATCCGAAACGCTAAACATGCTCCTGTGGACAACTGCCCATGTCCATCCTTTAGGCCCACACCAAACCAGACAGGACAGAAGGACAGAAATTCACAGAAAAAGACTTAAAGGGAAAACATTGGGCTTTGAGTGAAAATGAGGTCCAGCCTGTGTTAATGTGTTGAATGGGCTGGCACAGAAATCACCCTACTTGTACTGCATTACAACATGGGGAGGTTTTAATTTAGGGTTAGGGTTTTAAAGAGGATTTAATTTAACGTAGGCAACAAAGATGCAACCAGACAGTGATTCTTTTTCTTTAGCAGTTCTGTTTTCATACAGTAAATTTTTCTGTGTATGTTTATGTACCTTTTTCCCCAGATCTCCTGTCACCAGGGGTGCGGAGCAAAATTTTCAAAGGCCAAAGAACCTACAGGCTCTTTGCAGGTATGTCATTTTTAATCATTACTGCCAGTCTCAAGCTTAGTCCCCCATCCTTGCTGTTTATGATGCACATCTATGTGGCTGTGGCATGTTGTTGACTGAGGTAGTGTGTCCACTGTGAGCGAAGTTGTATTCCCATGTTTACCGCTTCAGCATTTTTAAAGTTTTTTTTGGTAATGGATTTTCCATGTTCTTGCAATCCATTCTAGCACAAAAAGTAAAGCTGTCAGGCATCCGCATTAGTCTTCTTGTGATATTTCTTAATATTATTAATCTTGTCTATTGAAGTTCGAAAACGTTCTGCACGACCAGTTGATAGATTGAACTCCCTCGGAGGATGTTTCTTTCCATGTGTTTATGCCAAGTACATTTTGGTCATAAGTTTTCATTCTAGAGTGCCTTTGTAACGATTGACATTGACTGGCTCTAATTGCAATACACTAAAATGAAAACCAGGAAGGTATTCAAACAATTCTGATTAAAGGATAATTTTGAAGATGAACTACTATTCTCCCAGGGGAAGGAAAACAATGTTGCACTGAGGAAAATGTGTTTTACACAACTAAATTAATGTGGAATATTTTGGTTTTGAGTTTGGGAGGGATAGAACATGTTAAGATTTAGGGACAGTTTTTAGCAGAGAATACCCAGCGCTCAATGTAAGCTGGGTAAAAGGCATTCCACACACTCCCTCACAGCAGAGCCTGCAGTAGTATGCTGCCCCCTTTTTCTCGATCCGCCGTTTAGACGACGATCCTCCCGTGCAGCCGTTCTAATCCGGGCCTCCGCTGGAGATGGGTGATTTACAAATCACAGCTTCAGGTCGGAGCAGTTGCAGGTCTGCCGAGATGAAAGCGTGGCTTCGCCGGGAAGCGCTCCGCCATAAAACGCTCTTGCAGCCCGCGCTCTCGCTGTGCCGACCGTTTCAAGATCTGTGAGAGGGAGTTCTGCATTGCTGCCCACTATTTCCAACTGCTTATTCAGCATGTAGTGTCCCTCCAGCGAAAAGGGAGACCCCCTGCTTCTCATTGCCCCCCATGCATGGCTCGGTGAGCTGTTTAAACAGACACAGACCCCCTGGGGATGTGGGGTCTTATTCATCTCTGATAGATTGGAAGTAAATTATCCTCACGTGTTTATTTTTATTAGAATGAAAAGACACTCCTTGGTTGTCAAGACTTTTCCAGTACACTGATCCTTGGCGACAGTAGCAATAGCAGTGTAGGGCATTTTCCTCAAGCTGCGGGTGAAGGTGAACTTTGTTGCCTTTCGCCCATCTGGTCTAACAGAAGGGTGTAGTGCAGTGAACTTTCTTTTTTTTTTTTTTTTTTTCAACTCCTTTGCCAGTAACATGGCACGTAAGATCTTGTGTTGAATTTCCAAGAAACCCGTGAAGCTAATTTTCCTATGCACATTGTCAAATATCAAACACGGTGTATGGCATTGCTTGCTTAGAAGTAAATTTCAAGGATGTTTTATTCTGGATATTTAACTTGGCGGTCCTTTTTATTTACACTATTTGTCCATTTGTCCAGTTGCACACCGCTTTCTAAAAGTTCTGGTGCGACCGTCATGTTCCTTTTAACCATGTATGGTTTCAGTGAAGACCAAGCACAACAGAAGCTGACGTTGGCCCACTTTCAGACGCGTTATGCAGAAGTCCTGTTCAGATACGTTTTCTGCATTGTCAGTTATTGTGTAACATTCTAGTTGTCATAGTAATAATATAACCATTTAATTTCCATATTCTAACCTTGGGATTTATCTGTTGATGCGGAACACATGCAGTAGGTGACGCAAAAAAAGCAGTTTTGGGAACTGCTTGGCTGCTTCTGTTGGCCACTGGCTACTGTTTGAAACAAATCCTTTTCCATTGGTCATGCAGTATAAAACGATGTATTTAATATGTGCTGACTGATACATTTCCCCTCTGTCAGCACAGTGCTGCACAGGCTCAGCCCTACAAGGCCAGCTGCCCGTCTGTCCAGGGCTTTTCAGAGCATTCGTTAAGCAGGCACTGTGATAAACCCTCCATCTATCATTTAATACACAGCTGAACAAATGTAAAGCCTCATCAAGTCCCATTTGCCCATGTAAATATAAAACATTAATTACATAAATGACATATTTATAGTAGCATAGCATGTGTATTTGTCACTGAGGTTTACTGATATAAATATTTTATGCCTGATTTTGACACACCAATTGTGGATTCAGTCGAGTGAACAGAACATCATTTTTTGCTTGAATAAATTAAAATGTGTAACGGTTTAATGCTGCCAACCCTTTGCAGAGGAACAGCATAGATTTAAAATAAGGCATTACATTTCCTTATGTTAATCAAAATATGCCGTTATCTACAAAAAAATAAAATCCTGTAATTGTAATTCTGCATCATGCTTCTGTTCAGAGGTCCCGGGTTCGAATCCCGACCAGGGCCTTTCTGTATGGAGTTTGCATGTTCTCCCCATGTCCGCGTGGGTTTCCTCCCACAGTCCAAAGACATGCACGTTAGGCTAATTGGAGAGCCTCAATTGGCCGTAGGTATGAGTGTGTGAGTGAATGGTGTATGTACCCTGTGATGGATTGGTGACCTGTCCAGGGTGTATTCCTGCCTCTCGCCCAATGCATGCTGGGATAGGCTCCAGCCCCTCCGCGACCCTGACCAGGAATAAGCGGGTTAGATAATGAACGAATGAATGAATGAATGCTCTGTTCAGAAGCCTTCTGGCTAGTTTCTATAAAAGGTTGTTATATACTGAAGCAAAACATTTAGTATTGATCATCCTCTGTAAAGTTAGATTGCTGTCTAATTGAAGGACTATGACCTTCTACAATCATGGTGTGAAAAAATCTGAAGAATCTGAACATTTTCACTGTAGTGCCTATTATCATGTTCAATGCTGCTGGGACTAGCTGCCAGAAAATGATGCAAGAAAATGGTTTTACCACAACAAGCTTTGGAAGAAGCGGTTCAGTAGGCAAATGAAGAACTTTGCTCTCCCAAAGTGGCATTATCAGGATGCATCATCTCAAAAGCTGCAGTTTCACGCGTGTCGTTCATGGCAGATTCACATGGAAGAAGCCTCTTGAAGCCACAAGGCCACAGCACAGATTTAAGAAATATGTCTTCATGATAAGTGGAGTCATGGTTTTGGATCAAATTAAATTACAATTCTGGTTTCTGGATATGTTTATCAGTAGTTTGTCTGGTGCCAAAAATGTAAAACATCACCCTGTTCTGAAATATGGTGGAAAATCTGTTTTGGTGGCTTTGCATAGTCGTCTGGTGGTGTTACCGTCTGAATCAAGAGAGATTGATTCAGATATTTACCGTTTTAGCTAAAAGACTGACTTCAAGGAAGTTCATCCTTGATGCACAGCGGACATTCCAGCATGATAATGAGCAAGAACACACCTCCAAGAAATACATCCAAGTGACTTACATATTCCTAGCTGTTGACACAAGATATTAAATGAGTCACCAATTATTCAGTAATTTGTAGCCTGAACGATCTTAAAAAATGGTGAGGAAGCATACATTACTACATTTACATTATCAGGTGGCGCATTTGCCAAAATACTTCATAGGTATGATAGGTATGCCTCCAATGTTCACATCTTGTATCGTAAAATATGTTACCTGCTGTGCGTTGTACCTTTGTGTCGTGTAACAGGTAAAGCACCCACTTTACAAGTTGTGTTGGTGGTGGTGGAACGTATTTACCAGAACCAGGGCTCAGAGTGCACCTCGAGCAGGGTCACAGCTTTGTCCTTTCTCATCACTGTAGCTGTTCAGTTGGCCCATTTATGTTTGTAATGGATCCAGGAAGTGCCTTTATTTTTGAACTGTGCTTGGGGAATTTGTAGAGAAATGAACCAGTATACATATTTTCACAGGCAAGATTTCTTTGTCTGACTCCCTGCCCTCTTGTCCCCTCTGCAGTTGTGTATCACCATGGGAACAGTGCGACCGGCGGCCATTACACCACGGATGTCTTCCATATCGGTCTGAACGGCTGGCTGCGCATTGATGACCAGGCGGTGAAGGTCATCAACCAGTACCAGGTGGTGAAGCAGACGGCCCAGCGTACCGCTTACCTGCTCTACTACCGTCGCGTCGACCTGATGTAGACACAAGCCACCGACTCCTCAACAAGAACACTGCCCCGCTCCTACTTCTCACTCGCAAGGTTTTCCTCTTCCTACCTTGCTTCCCTGCTTTCCCGACAACTCCTTTATCCTTTTATCCTTTTGGAAGAAGAAATATGACAAAAACATTGCTAAAGACCTCCTCGAGACGGCTTCCTCGTGTCTGTGCAGCACTGCTGAGTTTTTAACTGCGGAGAGAGAGAAAAATTTGGATGGGGTGACTGAAGGACAGCAAGGACCTGAGACAAAGTCTGCACCCCTCCCTCGTTCAAACTGGGAACATGTATTAACTTGAGTGCGAACTGTACCAGTTGCGGCTGCGGTCATGGGACTAATGGAATGTTATTCTTTTTTTGTTCAATCTTTTTTTTTTTTTTTTTTTTTTTTTTTTAAACAAAGGGGCAGAGAAAGTCAATAACTATTTTGCCTCTTAGCCAAGGGGAGTTACTGACCTGATCAATTTTCAGCAGTAAATTCCTGTTCAGTTTTGCTTTGTGCATAGGGGTCCTGCACCAGAAAGCGAAAAATTAGTGGTGTAGACCTTCATGTATGAATCTTTGTTTCCTTATCTCCTAAGGCGAGAAGATTCTCCTCCTCACCACCATCCTTCTCCCTGTCCCTCTCCCTTCCTCACCTGGCCTTCCTAATGCTTTTAAATATAGGTGACACATGAGCCACCGAGGCGACGGCAAACGAGAGGTGCTGCCATGTGCTGCAAAAACCTTTTCCTTTTTCTTTTTTTTTTTTTTTTTTTTTGCCGGGGATAGAGAGAACTTCTGTGTGGTTTCTGGGTGTAGAATTAGAATAAAGAGAATCTAAACTATTTTAATGCGCTTTAGGATAAAGAAAAGGCTTATGTGCACGTAAAAAAAAAAAAAAAAACATGAATAAAAAAATAACTGGACGTGCAGATGCATTTTTTCAGTTAAGTGTTTAAAAAAAAAAAAAAAAAAAATTGAAGCTGAGTGATGGTCACTTTATCCCACTCTCTGGGGAGTTTGGTGATAATGCTTTCTGTACACAAGCTGGAGAAATACCAATGAATATGGAGGTATTCCACTACAAACGTCTGCCTTTGTTTACTCCATGCCTCTTCTTTCTTCCCGGCCCGTCCCCTTTTTCATCTACTAGATGAAATCTTCCACCTTGGCTCACACTGGCTGCCAGTGATTATAAAATTAACCCTCCCCCTCCCCCCCAACTACTCCTAAAGATGGCCGCCGTACTGCTGGCCCATGATTGTCTAACCTCCGGTCCACTTCACCCACACGTTAGCGGTATGAAGTCAAACGCAAGACCCAGAGCAGTCGTAAGTTCATCGGTCTGTGTAAGGTTAGAGGTCCTTCCATTGGACGGACTCGACTACTGTTGGTACCTGGCTGTGAGGGAGACAGGGAGCAGGCCTCCACCTCGCTGGAGAAACCTCGCTGAAGCCCTGTGATGAACGCGCACAAAATAAATCATGTTTGCCATCGTTTCCCAAACTTTGCTCACTCATTATGACTCATTTATTGTATTTATTTTTAATTTCAGAGTTAAAAGAAAAAAATGATCAGTTTGTTTTTTTCTAAATTATTCTTGATGCATCATTTTCCCCCCCAGCGTTTTTCCTTAATTGGTATGATTTCAAATTACCCACGCTAAAGCACAACAAATAAAATTGTACAAGTACTTTATTTGATCAATTTAATTTATTTCCATCTTCAAGTATTTAATACCAAATTGTCAGTGTTTACATGCAAATAGTAAAGGTAGTTGTACCTGCACTACAAAGGAAATTATTCAGAAGTTTGTTCCTTTTAAATGCAACTACCACAAGTACTTGTCAGCATTTATCCCTTTATAGAGTATGTATATTTTTGAACTACAGCAATTGTTTTCTCAAAGTCATGTGGGGCAACCATGTCGTATAACAATAAGAACTTGTGTATGTCCTAAATAGGCAAAACAGATTGAAAGACCTCACTGGCCAATCAGTAAAGTGAGGTACACAGACAGGTCCTTTGTAAAATTGCTCTGATGCTGTCCTATCTCTGTCCAGATGAACATTGGTCATTTTGAGTTGACGGTGCCATGTGAAATAAGATTTTGCTCCTTTGGCATTGCTGGCAAAAAGCAAGAGCCAAGGGAATTCTATTTTATTCTGTTTGTTTCATGTTTGGCAAGGAAAGGCTGGTTCGAAAGTTCAGAAAAAGTGTGACATCTTGAAGTGTTTGGAAACCTTTGTTACTTTAAAAAATTGTTTTTGATGGGTACACTTGCATTTGCTCTATACATTTTTTTTTATTTGGGTATATAATTGCCAAAATAATCCTCCTTTTTTAATTCAGATTTTGTAAGAACAGAAAAAAAGATTTGCTTTAAGGTGAATTTTGTTGAATTCTCACAGACGTACCTAAATTATTATCTCTGGGGTTTGAATCCACAATCTTGTGCAGTTTTCAATTTCAATTAGGGGAGTTTTATCATCTGTTAAAGTGCACTTGTGGATTTACAATTTCCAGACCTTCAAATATATTTTCCCATCGAAACCAAAGGAAAATGCTTTCATTGAACCTTTTGCCTTTCAAAGTTATCCCTGTGTCACAGCAATTCCATCTATTGTTCCCCATATCTGACTTCAGTTTCATACAGGGAAAATAAAAGGTTGTATCTAACACTCAACCCATTGTGTAAAATGTTGATATAGTCCTTCTGTTTTTCTGTCTTTCTTGATATAGTCCTCCTGTTTTCAGGGCACTTCATTGGAATGCAAGACCCTGTACTTCTATACCAGGCATAAATTCTACAGAGTATGTTTTGAGGAACCCATAGCTATCTAATGGCGGTCAAACTGGTTAAATCCCTTCAATGCTGTCGGTTCAGTTTGTGAATTCAAACACTCAGCTGGCATCTAGTGGCACAGGGACAAAAACTCAAATCCAATCTATTAGCTGTGTTGTTTATCTTGTTTATTATTCCAGCTTCATATTTATTTCTTAATTGGTCAAATAAACCTGGGGGGAGAGAGAAAGTGTTGGTTGTTGAAGTGACATCGGCTTTTGAAGAAATTCCCCACACCAGCAGCCCTGTGGAAGACCATGCACACATTGATCCATGACAACATAGTTGTGTTATTTAGAAGATGCCTTTTGTCAAGGGTGACTCAAAGAGCATTGATGGGTATGACGTATCAGAGTACATATGGCACACGAGTAACTGCAATTCAACACCGTAACACTACATAAATATCTTAAGGCAACACACAACTGTTAATGCAAGTTCAAACAGATTCACATGTGAAGATAATCTGATATGAATTCAAATTCCTAGCGGCAGCTTTTAACAAGCAAATGTTAAAAGCTCTTGTAAACTACAAGCTAATACTTTGCATATGGAAATTGTCCGATGTGGAATCCGTTCAGTTATGCTTCCCCCTCCAGGAATCCTGGCTGTAGTTGGTATTGGTGCGGACAGGATTCAAATCTGGGCTCTGGGGCGCAAAAACGGACAACAACTACTTTGCTGGATACGCTACCTAGGGGTCCCTCAACTGTAAACTTTTAATTTTTACTTGCAGGTTGCTATGCTTGTTCCCAATTATTATTTTCTCATAGCATGGATATAACCGGTCCATAGGGAAATCACAGGGCAGGTTTTGAGGGTCTACTCATGCTTTAAAGCTGCTGGGGCTATTCCTGTAGCATTTTTAATCTTACATTTTCATAAATATCAAAGTATTCTTGGCATCTCAAAGGTGCTGCTTTTTTCTTTGTCATAATGCCAAGATCTTTGAACAGCCAATGGTTTTGAGGCAATTTAAACAGGACCACAAAAATACAAGATTCTCAGTGGTTTTGGGTATAAATCTGGAATGCGTATTTACCCGAATCGTGTAAGATTATAACCATAACATGTTTCAAAATGCACCAATACATGCGAACAGGCATGCTGAAACAGTTCTTACTGAGCACCAGCCCTGTAAATCCTCACCACTTCCTGAGTTGAAAAGCAGAGTAAGAGTGAAATGACAGTCGATTAGATGGATCATTTCAGAACTGATTTACTTTTCAGACCATTAACTTCTGACAGGTGTATGGTTGATTGTTCCTATTTGAAATGACCGTTTGACTTTTGTACTGCACTTGTTGCTGTCAGCCCCATATAAACAATCACAATTTTCATAGCTCATTCAAGTATTGGTGAAGCTGTTGAGTCTGATCCAAATTTGTTTCCTTGAAGGGGTGTCAAACTCATTCCATCGAGGGCCGAGTCTGCAGGTTTCTGTTGTAACCAATGCATTACACCAGGTGATTTCAATTAGGTTCCCTCCTTAGTTGAAGAAGTGAGCTAATTAGTGAAATCACCTGGTGTAGTGCATTGGTTGCAACAAAAACCTGCATACACTCGGCCCTCGATGGAATGAATTTGACACCTGTGCTTTTAGAGGATTATTCAGGTGGAAGCTTGCAAAGTGCTGAACAGTGAAATAAGTGTTTTATTGTGTGGCTCAGGCTCAATTGCCCAATTTTATTGCAGTTTGCCAGCTTAAATGTAATTTCCAAGATGTTCAAGGGCTTAAGTCAGGGGTTACCCAAATCATGGTCCTTGTGGGCCCAGTACCTTTTTTCCACACTTCCTTTACCTGGGAGTCAGGTGTGAAGACACTGAAAAATCAATTGCACTAATTGTTCAATTAACTACCTGAGAGAAGGGTAAACCAGGACCGAATTTGGATTCATGGGTCAGATTTGAGTAAACCTGGCTTCAGGATAGATAAGTAACAACCAATAATAGCAACAAGAATCACTGCGTGTTCTGTTCGTTGATATGTTGAACGTAAATGGTTCACAGTGCTGATAGAAAACCATAGGGCAGGGTTCCTCAAATCTGGCCCACAAATCTAAATTCAGTCATGAGTTTCCTTTCTCTCAGGTAGTTAATTGAACAATTAATGCAATTGATTGGCCAGAGTTTCTTCACACCTGGCTTCCAGGTAAAGGGAGTGTGTTAAAACAATAGTACTTGGCCCAAAAGGACTGATTTGAGGAAGCCTGCCATAAGGAATAACGTAAAACGGGCACAGCTCACACACCCAAGTTAACCTCCAATGATGAGAGGTTTTTGCATTTTGTATCCATACCAGAATGGCAGTACACAGACAATTTCAGTGCCAGTGTTGGGGATAGTTATGCATTTTGGGGTTGGAATCGCTAAACGAATTGAAAGAAGGTAAACCAAAAATGGCAATCCAGTAGCAGGAGAATGTTCCATGAAGGTAGTTGGGGATGGTGTGGGATACACCATTTACTGTAATGGTATGTGAGTTTCATTTGCCATTGAAAATCACTTGGGGGTTTTTTTTTCTGTCAAAGCCTTGAAGTCTTGGATCTTGATACTTCTGTCTTTGCATGGGCCTCCCTTCTGGATGAGTGCAGTTTTGCACTGCACCATCAACACCGCAAGTCCTCCACCGTTTTCTTAAACCTCTGTTCATTCCCAAGGATATTTTTCCTGTGAATAATTTGAGTTATTGAGACATGAAGTTCACATTTTAACAACTACTATTACTTATAGGGCCCAGTTGAAGAGAATAGTGTAACTTAAACTGTGCCAGCAGCATTTTTGATAATCCCTCTATGCCTTGGGTCTACCTTGGGTCTTTTTCCTGCATTCGGGCCACTTCGTCTTCCCAAGCTGCTGACCTCTACCCTGCGCTCCTCCAGGTTTAAGCCACTCCCCATTCTGACTCCCTGTCCGTCCAGAGCGTTCCTGTGAGGTGCTCCACACAGCGGCCCACAGTTGCTAATGGCAACAAACAGACCTGGCTGATGCATACTCTTGATGATCTCTCCGGTCCTTCTCCAAACAAACTGTAGGTACGGGGGAGGCCTGTCTTACTTAATGGTGCTGCCATGGGACAGGGGGTGTCCCGGGGAACTCTGAGGTAAGTGTGAGGCCTTCTCTCTGGGGCGGAAGCATCTGGATGGGGGCTCCACTCTAGCCGAGGTTGCAGTTGGTGTCGTCTGACCAGGACCTAGGTTGAGGATCCCATTCACTCCATTGCTGATTGCCTCATAAACGATCCAAGGAACAAGGGACATGTTTGTATTCTGGTAGCTCCCTGTACAGTCTGACTAAGCCTTCCAAATTGTTCTGTTTCTGAAAGGTATGCAGCAGAATTGATACAAACTGATCTTTTCGTGATGTACTGTGTCCTGTACTGGAGCAAGAACTCAGAAAATAGCACCCTCTAATGGATAGATAATGTTTGAAATCAGGCTTGGTACATGGCAGGCATTAGACATTATTGCCTACCTATATTGAGAAATCCTGTGCCTCAGTTCAGTAAAATGATGTTTGCAAGTTCAAGGCTATGCCTGTTTCTGTGCACATAGCAATTTGTTAGACGAAAGCCTTTCCAGATACAGAAATGACAAATGCATATGCAGAACGTTCGTGCTTCATAATAATGGATTTATCTAGTTAGGCATTCAAGTTTTTCCTCCAAATTATTTCATTTTCAGAATCAGAATCTTAGCTACCATAAATATAGTTATGTTAATTGCATTTTTTGTTTGAATGCTGAGAATAACTGAGGTGAACTAAGGCTAAACTCCATCAATGCCATGGACCAGAATCAAGAGTAACTGGAAGAATATGAGCCCCGTCTGGCAGAGTGAAGTAGAGAAATCTTTTTGAGTTTAAATTTTGTTTAAATTTGGGACCCCAGGATGGACAGAGTGGGTTTGAGCTGCTGTGTTTTATTTAGTGCTCCTCTGTTGATATGATGGAGGTCCCCAGGTACATAATATAGCCCAACCACAGCTGAAAAGTCCATTGTTAAAAAAAAATTCTTACACTTAGATAATAACTAGGAAATTTCAAGAACTCTTGACCGTTTACCAGCACTATATTATGGTTGGCTTCATCAGTACATTTAATGAATAAGGAACAATATATGTGCTGGGAGCCCTCAATATTTGACCTGGCAACCTCTTGACTTACAGTTTTACATCACATAATACATATATTCTGTTCCAGCTGGAACAGTGGAACATGGAAGCTTCCGCCAACTCACGAGGGAGGGAGAGGAAGAATATGGCCTCACGGAGGAGTGTTTTTTGGGACAGGGTTGGAATAATATGTGAAGTGTTGGAAAACCAATACAGAGGAAAAAGTAAAAAAATATGCCAGTTCAAACGGCACATCTCTTCATAATCATGACCACATCATCATCTGACTGAAACCAAGCAACTTCCCAAGTGGTACTAATACAGGAATATGACTGCTATTGGTGTTATTTTTCACAGTCCGTTCATTCCAAATCATTTGAACTACATTGTGCTATTCAGTAAATTGACAGAGAAGATGGAACCTCCATTTGTTTTGGACAACCTAATGGTAAATAACCTCTGTGTTATTTAGGTCGCCAAGAAGGTGATGGTCTTTTCCTGGTGTTTAATGAAATAATGGTTGGTCTAATCGAGAAAAGGAAAGCGGGTTTCGTAGCTTAATAATAATTTAAAAAATGTAACTGCTTATCTTAAATAACCAGGAGCTATCCCTGCTGATCCTAGAAAGGTTCATGTAAAGTGACTTTGATTTGAAAGACAAATGAGAGACCAGCATCGTTCTGAATTTGTATTTGAACCCATCTCCCAGTGCAGGTCGTCCTTGCTTGTATAATTTTGTGTCTGTATATAGGTTTCAACTGAACAGCTGTAACCTTGGTTTCCCCCACCACCTGCATTTCGCGTTAGGATTGGTTTTCCTTCATTATAGCTGGGAATACTATAAACACAACTAAGCATTTAGGGACTTCATTAATATAACATTTTATTTTGTTATATCTAACATGGTATCCAAAATTAATTACACAGTTGTGTATTACAATTCACCTCGTAAATTTCGCAATTTGAACCTCATCGTTCACGATTTCCTTATGGTAAAGAGCGATGGATTCATCAGTTAACCGCACAGCTAAGCTTGCACCACTTCTCTCTTCTGCCTACTCCCCCCACTGTTATAAACATGCAATCGCCCGCCATTGTCCAACGGTGTTCACCCTGTCTGTGCTGACATCTGTGCAAATATTACCTGTGGCTTAATATTTGAGATGATATTGCACCCATTGTTTCCTGCGACCGGAGGCAGCTCACTATGAAATACACATTTCAAAACAAGTGCAATATCGGACCCAATAATTGTCCTGGAACTGATTTGCAAAATAAATGAAATGACAGCACGATGAAACATCCGACAGCCTGAAAGCCGTGAACAGTGGGTTTGTGTGTCATTATGCCAACACAGCTCCTCTCGTTCACTCTCCATCGCCAAAAGCCATACGTTTTTATTGAGTGTTTTGAAGATGTAAGAGGTTCTCAGAAATCGTTAATAAGGATTTCATTTCAAGCAGGACAAAATGAAGGCCAGCTGACATTGTCATCACCTCGCAATAAACAAACACAGCCCTTATTGTAGCCTGATGGGTCTGCACATGTACTGTATATTGAAGTGAGCCTTAAGACCGAAAGAGAATCCTGTTGCTGCTCCCCCGAATATCTACCTGTCTGACACAGAAAATGTGTGTGTGTGTGTGTGTGTGTGTGTGTGTGTGTGTGTGTGTGTGTGTGTGTGCGCGCCTGCGTGCGTGCTTGTTGAAACAGTTGATTTTTTGTTATGTAACCCACGGGACAATATTACTGTGTGCGTGTTTCTGTGTGTCTGCCAGTATGAGGATATGTGCATGTACAATCCCATCTTGTCGATCGATGTATCTTTACCTGGGGGGTAAACACAAGGATAGAACAGGGTGAATAGGCAGCCCTGAGAAAACGTTGCCTCGTGTGCGTGGGTTGTTCGGTGGAGATATAGTTGACATGTTAATCTGGGGATGGCTGAGCCAAAGAAACCAGTCCAAAAGAGCACTCCATCCCTCTCATTTGATTTATCACTGCTCCCAAATCGCTAGTTCCTTTAAAGACTTTGTGTACTCTTCCATAAAAGCTCCCAGGTTCAAGTCCACAGACACTCAGAACATGTATATATGTGTACAAAATATTAAAAAATATATAAAATAAGGATCTATTCTGCCCTGAAATGTATTTATTAATGTGATTTTGTGAATTGGAGCTGCAAGTTGGAATAATAGTCCATTGTTTAAAAGTGTTGGGGATAGTCTCGATTTAAAAGGTAAAACAATATCTTTACATTGCTCATTCCGAGCCTAATAATAACAACAACAACAATAATAATAATAACAACAATAATAACAATAATATATTTGTGATTCATGTCTTTGTGACCAAAAGATTCTTAAGAGTTAATTAATAATCGTAAAAGACATTAATTAAGGAGCATTTTGACAGTTGTAGTCATAGCTCAATGCCTTACCTTTTTCCTTCAACTCCTTACGTCACAGTGCGGGGGGCTTGCCAAGAACATAGCCTTCTTCTGAAGGAGGGGGCCTGTCGGGGAGTCAAGGGGACGAGTTAAGAATTTTTTATCGTCTCCTTCAACCGGGTCTCCTGGCTATAAAAAGCCCTGTTTAGACGCTTTAAGTCAGTCAGAAGTCACAAAGTTACTCTACTGCTTCAAACCCAGCTGTCGGCAAATTCAGCTGTTTAACCCCTACGTTACCAAAAAAGGGAAATAATTACCTACCGACGCAGAGAAGGAAACAGAATTTACGGCAAATCGTAGGAAGCCCGAGGATTGTCCACTTTCTTTGGTAAGATGTATTTTGCATTACTCATTCAGCACTCTCGGTGCAATTCGAAGCTGATGCACAGAAACCAGTGAACTGCTCACATCTAGATTTTCCTAGAGATCAGCATTTTCGTTTGGTTGAAAGAATGGTCTCATTTGTGAATGTAGTGGGACAGTGGCAATGAAATTAGGGGAATTCAGCATAAACAATTTGGAAATGGGTGACAATTGTCCTCCTTTGGACAAAAACACAAAGGTTGCCACTGCGGTCAACTGAAGTTGAGAGAGGTTCAGTAAAGTTTTTTTAAATTGATGTTTAATGTGAATGGTCTTGCATCATCAGCCAAGTGTGTGAATATTCTGTCTGTACCATAGTCCATGTTCAATATTTGATGTAGACTTAAAATGTGTATTTGTTCACATTGAAATGACTGCAGAGGTTCTTTATAGAGACATCTATGTTAGGAGCAGAATGAGTTGCTGGGGGTTCAAAGTGCATGATCTTTTTTTGAGCATCTTACATTTTGCCCAGAACAAGGCTGGCTGAAGCCTATTTAAGGGGAGAGAGAGAAAGAAAGAAAGAAAGAAAGATAGTCATGGACTCCTTCCCCTCTGTCTGAAAACAGTGAAATAGGGAAGCCTTTTAATGTCATATTTAACACAGTGCTAAGACATAAGAGCAATAGCTGACATTGCTGTTTCTGCCTCCCACATTAAAGCGTTTTGTGCCATGGTACAGCTTTGAGTTTGTGCTTGGACAGCAGCGAAGCCGTGCAGTTTTGCACGTGTTTCACTGTAAATCTCATGTCAGACGTGTGAATTTCAAAGGGAAGGATGGATATCGTCACGCTCAGGGATGGACAGTCTGGAGTGCATGTGTGACTTGTGCTCGCCTTGATTCTTTGTCTGTAACTCCAGCTTAGCAGTCACAGCCAAGCTGAGAGTGAGCGGCCAGAGAGCAGGGGCATTATGGGCTCGGTGCCGGCCGGCACGGTGCGGCTGGCATTGGGGCCATGTGTTTTGGTGCACCCTGGGTCACCCACCGTGAAAACTGTCGCTCCGTACTATCCTTTCATTTTTGTGGATTCCAGAACATTCCTTTTGGAGCAATGCTGTTTGACATGTCATTGTCAGGGACTGGTGGCAGTTATAATTGGAGTGGTGTGTAGCCAATTCCAGCTTCATAAGAACCCAGATCCATTGCTCTTTACAGCAAAACTGAGATAAATGTGCTTTTATGTTTAACCTCCTCCTCTTTCTTCTGCTTCTTACTCTCCTCTTCTCTCTTTCTCGGTCTTGCTGTCTCTTGCATTTAATTTTACTGTAGGTGAGTCAGAGGATAATTAAAAATCAGGTCAGATAGAAGACAGCATTGCAGAGACTGAATCAATCTGCCATTTTATTTGTGCCTTGGAGCATGAACCAAGTTGATTGCCTTCTTTCCAGACAAATTATGAATCACTTTAGTGCCATTAAGGAAAATGAATGGGGCTTAAGAGTAGCCCAACAATGCTTGCAGATAGATCATATTCCTCCTGGAATTTGATAAAACCCCCAACAGATAAATGCTTTGATTTTCTTTCTGACTCACTTGTATACTGTTATTCATCCATTTGAGCAATCAGTGGATTAGGACAGGGCTGATATTCTACCAAAAGACTTTCCAAAACTATCAATATTAGTCATGTTGAAAAGACATGATTGTATCTATTTATTTAATAATCCAGGTCGGTTGTACTGAGTGTTTTGTTGGTGATTGTTACAAGAGGCTGGTTACTTGCAACATTCACAAATCTTGCGACAGGCAGGTGAAGAAATCCTTGGGCAACATTGAGGCCCACCATCATAGAGCATGGTGTAATATGTAGACCGTTTTATTTTGTAAAGGGAGCTTGCCTAAATCTGACAGGAGCATACTTCTGTAGAGTTCAGAAGTTGGCATTGTTTCTGGCATGGAACTGGTCATCTCAATTTGTAGGTATGGTTCTCTGAGAGTGCTCCCTCTAGTGGTAATGTGGTTAACTCTCCTGAATAAGATACAAGGAGTCCAGGTCATTTCCATAGTCTGTGTTACCATTTGCTTTCTGTCATTAATGTGGAAGGATGTAATGTATTTTGTAAAAGCATTCACACTTCTCTCTTAGATTATGGCTTTTAAAAAAAAAAGGGAAATGAGAGAGTGAGAGAAGTGGAGGTAGAGGGCTCGCCGCTGCCAGGGATGTTTGCCGTTCAGTGTTTGCTGGCGCGGGGCTGAGTGTGTGCTTCTGCTAGCTGAGCCGTCTGGCCGGGGCATGTGCGCTCCACTGAAATGCGCTCTGCGGGCTGCGGGCCTTTACAGAATGTGTTTTCCTTCAGGCCGTGTACACAGAGCCCAGCAGCGCCACGCACACACAGGCGGCCCACTGTAGTCTGCAAAGGAGAGGAACACAGACGTCCAGTGACTGAGCGGGAGATGAACGCTGCCATGCCCTGGCTCGCCACCCTCGCCCTACTGGTCCTCGCCGCCTGGCCGGGGGCTGCCCTGCTCCTGCCCGACTCCTCGGAGCTGCGGCGGCTGCTGAGCCGCTACCAGGGCGAAGCGGACCAGAACCGCACGGGGGCGCCACGCCCGGCAGGGCCCGGAGAGCCATCCAGTGGTCCGACCGTGAGGAGATTCTCCAGTTGCACAACAAACTGAGGGGCGAGGTGCGCCCCACTGCGTCCAACATGGAGTACATGGTGAGAGAGGCGACGGTGGGGTGGGGTGGGGGTTACTTTTACAAATGCCGTCCTTGCTGGGTGAGGAGAGGTTGATTTACAGCTCTATTGAACCCTAATCTGTTATGACAATATTGGTTAGAGAATAGAGGGGATAGTGGGAGGCCGTGGGGCTAGCCAGTGGTGTGAAGCATGGTTTCACTGGGGGGATAATTATAAGAACTACAGGCTTCTTGCTGACTGAGGCAGACAGTAGAGGAGTCTGAGGGCAGTGTGGTGAGTGGAGGGAGTGAAGGGTTGAGTAGGGCAGTGCGGTCAGTGGAAGAGTGAGGTTAGAGTCCTTTTTACCACTCCAGTGAACAAGCACAGGTTTCAGGAGCCACAGATGGCCAGGACCCAAGGAAGGAGGAGGGAGACCACCAAGACCTTGGAAATTTACTGAGGGGTAGCAAAGACACTTCACTCCTAGACTCCCATCCTGGCCTGAGTGTCTGAGTGGATGTGACAGGGCCGAGGCATAGCCCACTTCCCCTGCAGTGTCTTTTTTCCACAGGTAAAAAGTGTAGCAAATGAGTGAGGGATTTGATCTGCAGATTGCTGCCTGTTTGTAGTGGAGTGAAGCCAGACTCCAGCCCCCTTCGCCGCCTTGGCTGCCAGTAATGTTTTGCTTCTTTTGAGTCTCTCTTCACTCGTCTCTGCATGGGGCCAGCAGTAGACACAGGTGCAAAACCAGCCAGTGCATGGGGAGCACAGAGGCCATGTGTTGTGGATGGCTACCGGTGGAGGAGTGTGTGGAGGTGTGCGTGTGTGCGTGTGTGACAGGTGTGTGTCCCCTGTGTTCAGGTATGGGACGACGATCTGGAGCTTTCGGCCACCAGCTGGGCAGAGGAGTGCATGTGGGAGCACGGGCCCCAGGACCTGCTGATGTCTATTGGGCAGAACCTGGCTGTGCACTGGGGCAGGTGAGCCGATGGTCACTCATACTGCACACACGCAGCGTGCCACACTCAAACACAGTTAACACACAACACACCCAATGCATATGCACACAGCATGCATCACACCGCTCCCCCTCACACACTGCACACACAGGGTGGCATATCTACACCCAGTAAATCTTGCGGATAAGTACAACCCAAACAGTCTGAGTGTTTGTACAGTGGCTCACACACAATGTGTATTATACAGTAGGTTTGCGTATTAGAAGACGAGTGCTTGGCACCAAGTGCAGGTGCTATTCCAGGAATTTGCACCCGTTCCAAGAGCTCAGCTCTCTTCCAATCCCAGTGGCAAGCGCTGGTGGTTGTAGAAATTCAGCACGTTTTGATACCTTAAAAAGAAATGTTTGAAATGAAGGTGCATAATCAATATGGTACATCAGGCTGGTGCGCAGTATTTACCTTCTTGTGTTGGCCGGAGTCGACAAGCAAGCTGCGCATCCGTCTGCCAGAGCGGAGTCAGATTAATCAGCAGGAAACAGTGAACCTGTTATGAGAAGGGCCCACGGCCTGCCAGGTCCTCCAGACATTTCCCACGTGCCCCCTGTGCATGAGTGTACCATAGAGCTCCCTGACACTGCACGCTCTGACAGGTACCGCTCCCCAGCCTACCACGTCCAGGCCTGGTACGATGAGGTGAAGGACTACACCTACCCGCACCCTGATGAGTGCAACCCCTGGTGTCCCGACCGCTGCTCTGGACCCATGTGTACCCATTACACCCAGGTGGGTCATTCACATTGAACCAGAGGGGCGGAGACACCCGCATCGTTGAGTGCGGTTCAAAAATATGGACAATACAATCATTTAGCAGATGCTTTCATACAAAGCAACTTACAAAATGTGCTGTGTTTGTCAGGGGTTCCCAAACTTTTTAATCTCAAAGCCCCTGAAATTAAATCAACACCCACTGCAAGCTGCGGGGTATTTAACACATTCTGATGTTATCGTGATGTCATTATATGCTGAATCTTTTTATAAATGGCAACGATCACAATATTACAGAGGCTGTGTAAACCAGATATGGTTTATTTTGTCTGGAAATGTGAAATATGTTATGTTTATGGAAATAAATGCAAAATAGTTTCAGTATTTTCAATGGTATTTGTCCCACTTTATTGAGAACCATTGGCATAACGTGTGGGTGGGGGGGAGGAGGGACAGTCATATCTGCCCCCCCCCCCACCTCCAATCATTTGTATATATTTAACATTCCCTTTCATTATGTCCCCCCCGATATTTAATATGTGGTCACACCCTTGTTGAGAACCCTGGTTTGGGAAGCCCTACTGTGACTGACAGCACAGACGAGGCATGCAGACAGCAAGTGGGAGTGGTGGTAGTGTGGCAGGGGAATATTCACAAATGAGTGCTAGAAAAATCCTTAAGTACAAAACGTGGTTCTAGTTAACTTATCTGAGTAATCTGGCAACCCTTGCTTTTTATGTATTTGTGAAGGGAGCTCTCTGGGTTAGTTTTCAGCCATAGCCTGTCAGATGTACTGTGTGTCCCATCACTCATTTTGGTTATTCTAACCCCCCCATCTCTGCAAGATTCCAGCTGATCCGCTCCAGTCTCTAGTACTCTAATATGAAGCACCTGTGACCTGCATTCATGCCATGCAGGTATTTAAGGGCTTGTTCAAAAACAGCATATGGAACACAGCCTTTTCAGCTGCTGTTATTATTCAGCGCTCAAAGTCAAACACTCTGACAGCAGAACCCAATTGGTTTACACAGAAACATGTAAACACAAAGCTGCAGTTCAAACAAGGACCAGGAGCGAGTTTCCCAGCCCTCGGCATGAACGGGAGTGAACCAACCGAGTCCCGGAACGCACAAAAAGGGAAATCATGTGACCATTATAAACCAAAATAACTGACCTCCCCTGCCTGCAGACTTTACGCCATGACTGGGATGGCTTTATGGAAACACTAGGCACCTCACTCTCCTGTTGATCCATGGAGCCAGGTCATCGCCATGTGGAAACCATTTTCCCAGACATCTTTGCGCTTGACCTGGATTCCTTCGTAGATGACCGAAGGCAGGGAACAGAGCCAAAACCTCAAGCACTCCCCTCATTTCAGCCTTTCATCTTGTCAAAAAGGGGCTGCGCTGGGGTTCGGGTCTGGGCCAGCGAGCTTCTCGATGTCAGACATTTCCCTTGTGGCTTTCAGGGATCAGATTGAGCTGTGGGCGCATTAATGGTAGCAGTTCATCAGCTGCAGCTTTTGCTGAGTCACTAAGTCAACAGTGCCTGGAACCTCATTATGAGGACTTGGTCAATGGGAATTTGTCATAAAGGGAGCCCTCCTTCTGTCCGCTATCTGAGATTTAGTTGACAACCTATGGAAGAACAGCAGGGGTCGGAATCTGTGCAAACGTTTTTTTTTTTTCCCTGCACTACCAGCCAATTCCCAAGGTGATAGTACTACACCAGCTTACAGTGCAACCAGCATAATGAATTTAGTTGAGGATATACTATTTAAATGACTGAATACATCCATTAAATCTCAACAGTTGTTTTGTTGCTGAGGGCTCTATTGAGATATTTAGGTTATTATACGTATGTATGCGTACATGAATTATGATGATATGCCATTTGTCCAGGCCTGCTAAGCAGCATGGCTTGTGCTGGTGCTGTCCAATGTGAAAGGTCAGCTTCCGTACTGGTCCCCAGTGACCTCATCAATCAGCTTCCACAGTTAGACCCCAGACCCTGCTTCCTGTAGCAGGAGAGGGGTGCTCTGCAGGGACTGAGGGATGGAAAGAGTGAGAGATGGAGAGAGAACGGTTCCAACAAGTTTTGTGCCTCCTGCTTGCACTGCTTTGCTGTGGAAGTCATACTTTTAGACATTTATCACTGTTCCTCGTCTGATAAAGCAAATCCTCATCACTAATATTGACTCTTTACCAGAACTAGGCTTGGCACGGGGTTTCAGTTTGGATAGACATGGCTGAGGTTGAAAAGCTGCTGTGTTGAGGTTGGAATTTCTCCTGTAAAAAGACTTGCTCTAAGCATATTTCTGATTGCCAGATCCCCCAGACAGAGCCCCCCCCCACCACCACTTATCTCAGATATCAGTCATCAATGTCCTCTTTGATCTGCAGAGCACTGATCAGAGATCAGTTTAGATCAGGTGGTTTGTGGTGAAGCTTACGTTTTCTTCTGCTTGATTTCAGCTTGTCTGGGCCACCACCAGTAGAGTGGGGTGTGCGGTGCACTTGTGTCCCAAGATGGATGTCTGGGGCGATATCTGGGAGAATGCCATCTACTTGGTCTGCAATTATTCCCCAAAGTAAGACAGACGTTCCTCCCCTCCCCTTCCACCCTCCTCCAGCTGCTGTGCTCTTTCCTCTTGTATACAGTTACATCCACATGCGTCAGATGTCTTTTCTTATTTGCAACAGCAGATTGGGACATTTTTGGACTAACTGGAAGCATTAATTTATGATGTAACTGCAATGACATATTCAGGCTACAAATTCCAGCAGACAGAAAGATTTAAAAATAATGAAGAAAGGGAAAGAAAAGTGAGGAATGAGGTGTCTGTATTCCCCCAGATAGCTGTGATTGCTGATAATTAAACTGAGTAATGGGGAATATTTTCATCAGCTGAACCTGGATGTTTTTAACAGTCTGGAACAGTGTATATAGAACATAAGGGTACTTGACTGGTAGGGCAAGGTGCTCAGTCAGGCTTACAAATAATCTAGATGATTGCTCTAAAATTAGAATTTGGCTGATCCCTGTGTTTATCATCAGGGGAAACTGGATTGGAGAAGCCCCCTACCAACATGGCCGTTCTTGTTCCCAGTGTCCACCTAGTTATGGAGGGGGGTGCCGGGAAAACCTTTGTTTCAATGGTGAGCCTTTTGAAGTGTATTTCTCATGAACTAGATGTGCTAATCATATAAAGTGCAAACTGAGGAACTGAATGAAAACTCATCGTGTGATGACCCCCATAGAAAGCCCTGAGGAGCCTCAGCGCCCCGAGACGGAAGACATGAACGAGGTGGAGATGCCCCAGGTGCCAGTCCAGCCCCGCACAACGACCACCAAACCCTCCCCCAGACCTAAACCCAAGCCCAAACCCAGGCAGCCCTCTGGACCCGAAGCTACCAGCCCCAAGCCCGCTGGAGGCATCTTCCTTGGTGAGTGGTAATGGAGGGTAGGGGATCTCTGGTTTGTTTCTGCACCCAATAACCAATCCAGCTTCACCTTATTCAATCTTAATCCAATCTCCAACCATTCACACAGAGATGGGATGAGGAGTGAGACTTCTGTACTGTGCTTAGATGACTGGCTCTATGACCCCACACAAATGTAATATTTCAAGGCTGCCTTGTTGATCATTTGATATATATATATATATATATATATATTATTATTATTATTTATTTTTTCAGCTCAAAATATTAAGTGTGAGACCAGAATGCGTGACAAGTGCAAAGGAGCAACATGCAACAGGTCAGTCCGTCTGCTCTTAACTCTCTGATGGCTCCCATACTCCCATGGTTTGTATTGTCCATTTGATGGCAACATTCTCTCTCATCACAGATACAACTGTCCTGCTAACTGTCAGAACAAGAAGGGCAGAGTGTGGGGAACTCTCTATTATGACGTGGTGAGTCTGTGACAACAAGCACCAACACATCATAGCTGTTCAGGATGCATTCATTAACAATGTGATGGTGCTGGTTTCTAAGGCAGCCTGTTTTTGTGTTTCAGCAATCAAGCATCTGCCGCGCTGCAATCCATTATGGGGTGATCGATAACAACGGCGGTCTGGTAGACATCACAAGGAAGGACAAGCTCCCATTCTTCATCAAGGCAAAAAAGAATGGAATCGAATCGTTTAGGTAGGCATTTTAGTCCCTTATATTTTTGGAGTAGATGTTACATCATAGCAATGCTACAGCCTCTGTCTGGGGTCACTAATGGACATTTTTTTACCACTGCCACCTAACTCAATATTCTAGATTAGTTTAATGGGAGGGTATAAACTAATTATAACAAATGATTAAACATCCTTTTTCTCTTCACAGTAAATTCAAACCTGGAAACGCATTTGTCGTCGCAAAAGTAGAAGGTTCGTAAATCTCTTCTATTAATCACGACAATGTATTTTTTTTACCCTTGTGTTGAATAGCACATAAAACACCAATCCCTCTCTCTTTCATCAACAGAACTTTCAGTAGACTGCTATGCCACAGTGGCCGAGATTTGCCCCTTCAAGAAGCCAAGCGTCAACTGCCCAAGGTACCCGAGTGCATATCCTTTGCGTTGAAGTACTCAGTAACGGGAAATTAAGTAATTAACTTTGCAGTTTTAAAACCATCAAATTAAAGAATTAAAGGATCAATGTAGGGAGCAATGTAGAAAACCACAATATTCTTCAACTATTCCTTTGCTCCTGGGGACAAGACTAGAGCCCCCCCTAGAAAGTTACAAATATGCTGAATACTATCTGCAGATTTAATATTAGATGCTTTTTTACAAACTGCTAATGGAACTGTGAACTCTTGGTACAAAAGGGGACATAAAGATGTGCCTTCGGTATGTCTTCACAGTCCATATGACCATGCTGTTTTTATTCTTTCTCAGAGTGTTCTGCCCTGACAACTGCAAGAACGAACCTACCCACTGGGCTCCGGTTGTGGGAAACATCTTCTACTCTGATGTGAGTATCTGTTACCCACTGAGCTCCCGGACACTGAGAGAGGCCTGGGTTAGATTTGAGGGATGATTCCCAGCAGAGAATGGCCCACTGCCATTGAGGTCTTCATGTGGTATGAGACAACCGCATGGAGCCACTGAACAACAGTGTGAACACGGATGCCTTGCAGCGAATGAGAACTTGTGGTCCCAGTAATGGCTCTCGCGGTATGTGCGGAGACCGCAGCTGCCCTGTCAGGAGTGGCTGGACTGACACACTGCTGAAGTGCTCATGGACGGAGAGTCTGTTGGGAGGTGGCCCAGCTCCTCAGACAGCAGCATGGAGCTAAGTGACATGTGGCGGCAGCTTCAGTCAACACAGCTCCCCGATCGCCCAGATGAAGGTGTAATTACATTCTGCCCCCAAGCACTTATCCAGGATCAGTGTCTGCCTTTTACTCAACATGGCCGGGGCTTGGATTAGTAAACTGATCCAGGATCAGGTTTTGGGGGAAGAAGGTATCCTGAGATGAAAGGAGAAAAAGAGGTGGTTGTAAAGACGGCTTTGTTTCCCCGCACTGGAAAAAAGCTGAGATCTTGTCTACCTGGCTGCACATCAGAGCGCTTCCATGGGGCCTCGAATAGGCCCTAATTTCTCCCATTGTTCAAAAGTTCACATCGGGACAGACTACTGCCTTAACATACTGCATTCACTCTCTCTCCCAAGCAGAAAGAAAGCAGGGGAATACATAGCAGGTGTGGATATATACCAGGTGCGTCCTGAGGCTCAGCAGACACTGTAGGTTTAGTTTGCATGGGGTTTCTGGGAAGATGTGAAGGCAAGGGGACCTTTTACTCCAGGCGGAGTTTAAAAAAATTCTCCCAATTTATTTGGATTCGCCCTCCCCCATCAACTTGCCACCCGCCAAGCTATTCTCAGAGGCCAGTGATGATCCACCTCCTCCAAGACGGAACTCGCCCACCTACTTTCTGGAGACACCCTATGCGCTTCTCAATGAGCTCTTGCCAGCTCACCCTTCCCCCTCCCCCTGGGGTGGACACCCAAATGCCACCCCCTATTGGAGCTCCCGACCAGGGCCGGTCTGATGCAGTCAGGTTTCGAACCGTTACTACAGTAGGTAACTCATACCCTCAAAGCACCAGTCAATGCAAGTTCGTTAGACCGCTATGCTAGTCGAGGCCCCAGTACAGCAGGGTTTTTTATTTCAACATGTAATAGTTATGAATTATGGTGTGTGTATGCATGTGTGTGTATGCGCATGTGTGTGAATGAATGAATTAATGTGTTTATGTGAATGTGTGTGTGTATGTGAGTGTGTGTATGCGTGTGTGTATGTGTGTGCATGCGTGTGTGTGTGTGTGTGCAGTGGAGCTGATGAGGCTGTTCTATCCTCTCCTCCCACAGAGTTCCAGTATCTGCAGGGCAGCCATCCATGCCGGAGTGATCAAAGCCAGCGGGGGCTACGTGGACGTCCTGGCCCTGGATAAGAAAAAGAGCTACGTGGGAACACTGAAGAATGGAATCCATTCTGAGAGGTACCCAGTCCGTCCTCGTTCACCCCTTGTGTGTGCATAGATAGCACGTTATGGTTTTATGGCCTTTATGATGCTGGCTCATGCTTGTGGTATGCAAGAAGTGCCGAATGGACAAAATCAGTCGTGGTGAAATCAAATGCTGAGCCCTCTGCTGAATCAAAACTTTCCCAGTCTTTTAGGAAATTAATCCATTCCTTAATTAGGACGTTGTTGTGTTACTGTAGCAACGCGGGGATTCACAGTTAATTCTCTGTTAAGAGAAATTAGTGCTAATTAAGCTGCTTCTTACAACTTGGGACTTGCAGAAGTAGAGACCCATGCATCTAACTCTCCTATTGGTGAGCCAGACTTGAAAAAACAGGGTTAGCCACCCATGTAGACAGAATCTTATTAACAAGGACATAATTACAACTTATCCAGTTCCTTGTGGATGGGAAATTTAGTGAATGGGTGACTCACTGGTTCTCGGTTGCATGTCATTATGGTATGTCTGATGCCAATAGGGCTGCATTTGAAAATTACTGGATGTGGCAAGGCCCCATGGCTATTTTAACAATGAATTAATAACAGGCAACCAAGCCAAGCACAATATTCAGTGGTGGTTGCTGGGAGATCAATTACTACCATTAACCACGGCATAAAAAACTATGAGCTCCTGATTAACTCTTGGTCTCACAGTTACTCACTGTGTTAAAAACTTGAGCAACTTATTTATTTTGACTGAATATGGTCTCTGTCTGTGCATAGGCCAATAAAGAAAAACATGGAATCAAGCTGGTGTTTTTACCGAATCTCGCCACTGAAACCATTAGTATTCATATGTCTTTGAAGTGAAATTTGCTCTTTTGTCACCAAAGTCAAGATGCTGTCTTGGAGAATTTTTACAGAAGTCCAATAAGAAGCCCAAAGCACTACCCACTGAAATGGTCTGATTTGGATAGCTCTGCAAATGTTGGAAATTTCATATGTATTTCATAGATATGAGGGAGGAACCACATCATGATCATTTCCTGTCTTTTTACAGTAAGAGAAATCAGGAGGGATGCTCCTTCCGTGTCTTCGGCGTGAGAGAGTAAAGAGTCCTGTCCGTCAGCCCACAGGGACGAGTAAGATCTGCTCCCAAAGGACAGGAAGTTCCAACATATTGGTGCCATGGCAACCTCTCAGATCCATCTCACCCACACTTTGTGGGCGTGTTGGTCTTCTCTTCGCACACAACACACACTTATCCATGATTAACCCAGACATCTCACAGGGGGCTGTATTGACAGGTATTGATCAATCAAAGGGGAGTGGAATCGTGTACAAAGAGAAGTCCAAATTTCACAGTGATCCACTCAGTCATCAATAGCATTAATCTGCAAGGCAGGAGAAAACTGAAGTTTTATCTCTCATGTGTATAAACTCCAGTTGTTGCTATTTTCAGTTCAATTTCATGAGTAAGAAATGCAAAATGCTGTATAGTATCAATGACGTTTTTAACAGCAGTGCTGGTTATATCCGTCTTGAAATGTAGGTTAAAATGAAATACTTATTTGTTTTATTATTTGTTTTTTATGCACAGGAACGTACTGTATATTGATCACACTTGTGCTTAATCATTTTGTACAGATTTAATTTGATATGTTTTTAATGCTTTATATTGATGCTCTTTTAATGCTCAGCACAAGTTTTGAAGCTGTTTTCTGCTTCTGATTTCTCTCTATTTGAGCCTTTCTTCTCTCTTTTTTAGTTCTCTTTTTGGCAGACGGGCCTAGGTCATTAAAATGTGTGTGTGTGTGTGTGTGTGTGAGAGAGAGAGATCTGAGTAGGTCTACTCTACTGCTTGTATTTAAGGAACTTAATAGAAGACAAACTGATACAGATATCAGCCAGACAGAGGAGAGGTAATGGCATTCCTCTAAATGCAACTACATGTAACTGATCCACAAATAAGATGGTGTGTCTTCAAGTGTCGATATTGCGCGGACTACCTAAGGTGCAATAACAATTCTGTGCTCTGCAAAATGAGAGGAAGGGATCATTACCAGTGTACATACTGTTGGCTTCATCTAAAGGAAAATATGTCCGCAGTATAGATGTTCATGGTCTATTGGAGGCAGTCTAAATGTGGATAGCTTCATTTACGTCCATTCCATCCCCCACTTTCCAAGAGACCTTCATTTATTTCAACAACTATACAATTTATCACGTACCATATAATCTCCTTCTTGTCCCACATCTCGTTCCTCATGCCTTAAAATCTGGAAAGATTCATAGTTAACCTTCAAGAAATTAATGATATGCCAGTAAATAACAGAGTGTACTGTATGTCAGGAGTGTCAAGTGTTAATATATAGCAATTCAGTCCAGCATAAAGAAATCACTGCCAAGGGCATTCCGTGTGCAGCTTCAATAAAAGTTCATGTTATTGGAAAAAAAAATTGGAAAATACACGCATAGTACAAATTACAAGTGTAGCGTGGATCTGTTTAAATCACTCACATACAGATATGTAATAAAAGGCACAATAGTGAGTAATTTCTGCGCAGGAAGCAACAGACAGTGAACTCTGAAAATCTCAAGTTTCTATGCATTATTGCCATGGCTTCTTCACCAGCATTTTTCTTAGGAAAACAAAACGTTAAAAATCTAGGAGTTCAGAACGATTGGTGCCTTTTCTTCCTCTAGTCTAGGCTAATACTCCAGTAAAGAATGAACCCCTTCTCCTATTTTATTGGCTACCTCAGTCCTTTTTTCTGTGTACTGTTATTAAAACTGGGTGGGAAATCTGGGGGCAAAAAATGTCATTAGTTTGTTTGTATAGCTGCAGAAATTTGCATCGTGTAAATACTCTAAAGATCTGTTTTTTCATTTTTTTTTTACAATTTCTGTTGTAAATGTATCTTTTGTAAAAGTGCCTTACAGTAATATGTGTGATGTTTTGTTTTTATACAGGCGGCTGAGTATTTGTGTGTTCCTTTTCTTTGTTGTTTTTGCACAAAAATAAATTGAAGGTAAATATATCTGGTGTATGTGTCATCAATCTACGGTTAACACTTTGTTGTATGTCGTACGTACGTTGTACGTCGTTCTGGATAAGAGCGTCTGCCAAATGCCTGTAATGTAATGTAATGTAATGTAATGTAATCAATCGATTCTCCGCCTCTCCACTGTGACATAATGAACATACATCATTATTAAGACTAGTAAATTAAAATGACTGCCTCACAATGCAATATTCTCTTCAGACTAGTTGGAGGGGAGTGATACAGTATACGTGCTGCACAAAAGTCGAGTATAAAGGCATCAGAAGATTCACATTTACAACATCGCCAGCTAGTTGTAATCAGTGTTACACTTTGGCCTTGCTCACTGGTTTCACTTCAGCAAAGTAAATGATTTAAGTTTACTGTAATAATATATAATGTGCTGAACCGTAGCTTTTTAAATCCATTCATTCCTCCAGCAAAACCTTTGAAGTTGCCTTTTTATAAGTAGTTTGGGTTTTTAAATCATTTCGCGCTAGAAATCATGTGGCACATCTGATGCTGCTTTATGAATGGCTCTTAAGGGAAAGATTTCACAGAGTAGACCTGTTGCTAAAATATCCAGAAGCAACGTGACGAAGTGACTATTCATCATGAAAATAAGATAATCTATTGGGTTTCAACTCACCTAACTGGAGGTCAGATGTAGGTCACATGATTCCAAATGTCCAATTGGTTTCCATCAAACCCTAACACTGAATATGAAGCAGATTTTTCTCATAACACCTGAAGTTCATCTTAGGGCTGAGTAGGCTCAATTTATATCAGCTGGCATGGGTGTAAAAGTATCCAGAGCACCTGAGGAGGAACTGAGGAGGTCACATGACTTAAGAGGGGACCTCGCTGGTGGAACGACCTTCCGCAATCAGTCAGGACCGCGGAATCACTTACAATCTTCCGCAAGAGACTCAAAACCCACCTTTTCAGACTCCACTACCACTGAACTCTGTCCACCTAGCTAATTACCATCACCACTGCCTACGTGTTCAACACTATATACCCCTCCTACCATGTATTTATGCACATCTTGTAAGTCACTCTGGATAAGAGCATCTGCTAAATGCTTAAAATGTAATGTAAATCTAAACAGAGGGAACAAAAGAGGTAAAGTACCTGAACGCATTCAAAAATTTAAAAACACACACATTCTGTGTAGAATGGAGGTCCATTTTACCTGGATACAAGATGGATTATTGTTGGATGCCATTCACAAACTGTGAAAAATTGACTTTATTTGCTCCGGTCCTTATAGATTCATAAGAAAGAACAGGATCCCATTATCTCACGCTTTGACTTTACGTTCGTATTACCTTTTTCTGCAGGGCAGGAAAACATACAGTATGTTCATTATGCATTGAAATGCAACCCGTATAAACTTCTCTCTTCCTATTTAGTCATTAGGTCATGGTTCCAGTTTCTTTCAATTATTTTCTTTTAGATGTACAAATACAGAGATCAGTGAAAATCATATGAATATATAGCATATTGTGTTTCTTCTACCCTTAACAATCCAATCTACAACAATGTATTAACAATACAAATGCAGGGCCAGTCCTAATACATATTTCCACATCATCTGCTGCATGCTGTATCATTGTCAGTATCGTTGGCAGTCATCTTGCCTTCTTGTTCGGGTCAGTGAGTTTCAGGAAAAAGTAATACCATAATCAAGGATTCTAATAAGCTGTTGTCATAGGCCTGGTTGATAAGTGTTTAGTTTCCAAAAAGGCAGATATTTAGCAATGTGTTCCCTAGGGGTTCCTCGAGGAGGAAATCAAATGAATTTTAATTACATTTTGATCCAAACTTGAACACAGAGAGTTTAGAAACTGTTGAACTGTTGTAAACTGTGATCATTTCCAATGAGAGAAAGACTGTTTATGATATGAGATATTTACGAAATATTTTTGCTGACACTTGGCATGCCTTCCAGGGTTCTTTAGATCCATGAATCCCATGAATGTCAATTAGCATATTTATTTCCCTTCTCTTGATAATAAGGATTATAGCAGCTCAACAGGGTCGCATGACCCCTCAGTTCTGAACACCTCACTGTGGGCCAGGCTGACCTGGCACTGAACAGGCTGTGGCTGTGGTATAGATCGCTTGGCTACTTTCTTTTTCTATGTAATACGGTAACACAAACCACATTGGAAAACGACAGGCTATTACTGTGGAACATGCAGCCTAAGCATTTGTTTTGTCTCACGGTTTATCGACAAGCTGTTGTGAGTAATGAGTCTGAACAATGAGGAGTGTACATTATGTTCTTCTCTCCTCCACTGAAGATGTTCATTTGATCTTTGCAGCAACTAAGTGTAGAATGCAAATGTAAACTATCGACGTCTGTTTTTTGCACTTCCAGTTAAACTCAGGAATTCTATTTACTTTATTCTACTAAAAGATATTTGGGGGAATTCATTTAAATGTGGGGTTATAGCTTTGTTTGGCACCTGGCTCATCCATTGACCTGCAATGACATCCACAGGGCACATCCACTGGGACTCACACAGGGTACGGACAGGCATAGCTATGATGGCTGAAAGTTAAAAAACTACTGCTGTATATCTGACACCAAAGAGGGATACAAAAACATCCTTTCAGCACACATCCCCTTATCTCACTCTACACAAGGATTTCTGAGGCAAAACAACAATTGTAATCTTTTACAATTTCACTTGCTGCCTTCTCTCTAGTGATCAAAATGATCTATACATAGGTCCCGGGTGGTCTAGTGGTTACAACATTCGACGCTGGCCACTGCAACCGGGGTTAGATCCCACCGTCCATGCCAGAGTCGGCTCTGGACGGGAGTGCCAATTAACTGTCCACCCCAGGGAGAGGGGAGGGAAGCCGACAGGATGTTCGCTGCACACAGGAGTGGCTCTGTAGTACTGGAGTTACGGTTGACAGCCTGGCGAGTGTCGTCTCGGAGGAGACGATACTTTGCCTTTGTCACTACCGGTCACAGGGCTACGGCAGCGAACCCACAATACGAGGGGGGGATTGACATGAAAATAGAAGGGTGTAATTGGCTACTAAATTGGGAAACAAAATGTATGTATGCATATATATAGGAAATTGCCAAAATAAAGGAAACACTTGAGTAAATTAAGGGTTCTGGTGGCTCTGTTATGGTGTGGGGTGCATTTTCCTGGCATGGTTTAGGTCCCCTCAACCCCTTAGAGTGCGAGGTAAAAGCCAAATACAAAGCCATTCTGAATGATCACCTTCATCCTATGGTGAAGCATGTCTATCTTGATGGGAGTAATCTCTACCAGGAACACAATGCCCCTCATCCACAGGGCATGAGTGATCTGAGCATGAAAATGATGTAAACCATATGCCATGGCTCCAGTTACCTGTATATAGCTATATACTGTAAAAAAAAAAAGTGTTTTAAAATTTTGCACTGGCAGAGGTCATCAATCTTTTATAAAAACAACAAAGCACAGTGTTGGAATATGCGGTGCATAAGTACAGTGACAGCACCCCAGAGTTCAGTGTCCATTCATCAGCAAATTATTCTGGGAAATGTTGAAAAAGACTGCTGCACCTTTTTGTCCACATTCTTTTAATCTGGAGGCCTTTCACCATCATCTTGATCTGAAAGCAGCATCTAATCAACATCTGTCTTGGACCTGTGGTGCATTCAAAACGGCAAGTAAATGTGACATTCGCGATGTGTGACGTTTGTGTGATGAACAGAAATGGCATTTGATGGTGCTGGCCTGAGGGAGATGTGTTTGTTCAGGTTTAATGCAATCAATTTGGAACATTTGCAAAAGCCATTCAAGTTTCACTGTTCAAAGAAAACAGTTTGCCATGAACATTCGTTTTGTTAAATTTGAAAATGAAAGTAATCCTTTTCCAAGGAATTTTGTAATTATTTTGGCGAAGTTGTCATGCCAAACCTAAATAGTGAGTGAGGCAGGCGGAGGCTCTGCAGGGCATCCTGAACACACTGGCTGTCATTATCCTCCTGTTTTCTGACTGCAGTTAATGAGGCTTCACTGCAGACTTCCCCTTCCACTGTGTCTGAGCGACCTGCTTGTTCTACAGTCAGCCTCAGGGCTCTGCAATGGGGCTCTGCTCCACTGTTACAATATCAGAGCTCTGCTCCGCTGTCACAATACCTGAGCTCTGCTCTGGGTCCCTCACCCACTGTACCCACCCACAGTTACAGAGATCTACTCTGGGCCCCCATTCTCTAACTACATTTGAACTCTGCTTAATTATCAGGCCGCAACAGATATTAGTTTCATAGTCCCAAGAGCTTAGAAAAAGGCAGAAATTCAAGAAATCATTTCAAATTACATTTCTTCTTGGATACTGTGTAATATTATCAACAACACGTTACCTGTTTTCCTGTTCATTTGACAGTTTTAGTGTTTCCACTCGCTTTAGTTGCAAGCATATTGGCAGTTGAGTTGGTGTGCATGTTGGAGACATTTTTATGGAACTCAAGGCTATACAGTAAACAGACAGTTGATTGCACATGCACGTTTCAGCAGCAGTGAAATAGGATTCTATTTGTGTGAGAGGACTTTGAAAAGTCAAATTGAATAATTTATTACATTTTGGTATCTATGCACAGCCACCAGAGGTTTCCCTCAACTTAATAATAGGACATCCAGCTGTGTACAGAAGTTTTGACCACAGCCTCTGAGTTATTGCTGGATTTGTGTTTGTAAGGGAATTGTGTTTATGGGTTGTTTGGATTCAGAAAACTGGTTGAACAAAGGAAACTAAAGATGATTGATATACTTTTTATACACAGTGGGATTTAAAACATGAATCAGAAAAATACAGTAATTTATGTCAGATCTGATTCTGTTTTTCAATATGAACATCCAGCAAATAGTGTGGGAGCATCCAGCCTTTGGAGACGTGTCTCTTGGGGAAACATCAGGGTAACAGGGCTCCTTCCGATGGGATAGAGCGCAGAGTGCGCCATGGGGCCACTGTACACCACGCGGGTTCTGATGCTCAATGTCAATATGTATCAATATAAAGCGTGTTCATGCATTCCTTTCATTAACGTTAGCAAGTGTGGATACTCCAAACGCTCCACTAAGGAGGACAAACACACAGGCTGATGGAGGTACTCTAGTTTTATGAAGCTAGTAGTGGGTAGGGCTCTCTCTCCTCCCGTCACATCACTCATTGGAACAGACACAGGCTGTAGGTGTGATCAGACAGATGCTTCAAGCCTGGGCTCACTGCAAACATGAGCTGGGGTACAGAGGCCATTTTTCATAGAATATATTTCTCAGACTCTCAGATTGGGAAACAATTGACAGGATCATATTTATTTACCCCTTGTCACTCTACTGTGGGTGATGGGCAGCTTGTGTGTGTGTGTGTCTGCCTGCATGTGTGTGTGTGTGTGTGTGTGTCTGTGTGGAATGGGGTGGTTATGAGTGGATATGCGGATAAGGTGATGGGCAGCACAGGGCATGTGTGTGTGTGTGTGTGTGTGCCTGTGTGTATCTGCATGTGTGTGTGTGTGTGTGTGTATCTGCATGTGTGTGTGCGTGCCTGTGTGTATCTGCGTGTGTGTGTGTGTGCGCGCCTGTGTGTATCTGCATGTGTGTGTGCATGTGTGTGTGTGTATCTGCATGTGTGTGTGTGTGTGTATCTGCGTGTGTGTGTGTGTGTGTGTGTGTGTCTGTGTGTGTCTGTGTGGAATGGGGAGGTTATGAGTGGATATGCGGATAAGGTGATGGGCAGCACAGGGCATGTGTGTATGTGTGTGTGTGTGTGTGTGTATGTGTGTATCTGCGTGTGTATGTGTGTGTGATTGTGTGTGTGCATATCTGTGTGTGGAATGGGGGGGTTATGAGTGGATATGTGGATAAGGGCACTCAGGGGGGCCCTAAATAACATCAGCAGAGGAAATGAGGAGACCCCCCGAGGAGCCTGTAGTGCCGAGAGGTGCCAGTAAATCAACTAAAATCTTCACCACAGCTGGGAAGACCATCAGGGCCATTCTACGTAAGAGAGCAATGGATGACCGATCTCTCAATTTCCAACACCAAAATGTAGGCCAGCTCTCAATCTCCAATACTGAACTGTAGTGTTAACCTCCCACTTACAGACTACACACATTTCACAATGAAGACATGAATAATCCATCTTAATTTCCCAAGACCACATGTCATTAGCTTGTAGAATCTCATGCTGGGTCTCAACAAAAAAAGTTTGACAGATTCCTTCAAAATGTAATAAAAGCACTAAAATGAAATCTTACATTTATATACTCTGTATTCCATATGCCAAAACAGAATCATTTTATATTTTAATGAATGCTTTGAATAACTGAACAAAATGGTGTTACAAACTTTTTAAAACCTAATCATATGCAGCCACTTTATGATTTGATATGGCAAAGAGCCATGCTAAATCTTGCTAAATCAGTACTACAGCATGTATTTCCAAACAAATATAAACAAAGGACTCAAACTCAGATTCATGTGTCTTGGGGGTTAAGAATAAATGATATGATTATTCAACCCTAATTAATTTAATTTGCTCTTGAGTATTTTACATTGTTTTCTGGCTCCGTTTTAACCAGATGTAGCATTGAATCTGGGCCAGAAGCAAAGCTTTAAGCCCAAAGAAAAAAGGCTATTTTAACATTAAGATGAAGTAGGAAAATGGAGAGCAGAGACATTGTTCACATGAACTACAAAATAAGCGGCACACAAGAGTGATGCGATAATGTCCATGGCATGATAATGCCTTAAATGTAATTTTGTTTTGTTTTATTTAATTCGACATCAAACATGAGGACAAGTGGACACAGAGCATGGTCTGTCATGATGTAGAGATATAATGTTCACATTGTGCTTCCAACTCTATAATCAACACGTCATTGTCATTTTCTAGCACCATGAAAGTATTGTACATCATTATTTTTATTTTATTATGAAAGACTGAGAGAGAGAGGGCGCAATAGCCTCTTTTCCAACTATTCAGAATACAAACCCTTGCCCCAGACCTGGCCCTCCTGCCTCTTCCTCTGTCTTTTTCAGGGCTTAGTTGTGCTAGGAGCAAGGCTAGCTAAACATGCCTATGTGCCTCTTCTGAGCAATTTTCAGTTGATCATGAGTTACTGATTCCCTTTAGAAGTATGAAGACAAAGAAGTGGTCTTACATTTGATCAGCTTGTGCAGTGTCTGTTCTCTTATGTGAGGAAAGTTGACAAATATTTCTAACTCTGTATTTAGGGTGGAGTGTTCGTTGCATGTGTCAGTTCCCATTCAACTGGAGACGGTGAACCCAACAGCAGCCTTGTTAGTTGTACTTTATTATCCCAATCATTGCAATCTTTTGGACTACTCTGCCTTTCAGCAAACCACTGTATGCATTTGACCTGGGTCATACTGCAATAGCCATCATGTGAGAAAAATAAACTCCAAGAAGCATTTTTGTGGGCTTTAATTAGATATAAAAGATGTACTTGAAAAATGCAGCATCAAAAACATTATCTTCTAGTAACTGTTTCTCTTTGATTTTGAAATAATACCTGAATTAATTTCCAATGTTTTCAAGTACTGTGATGTTTCCCTGAAAAACGGTTCCCGCCAGAATACTACCCCCATCAAACACAGCAGGATGGGCCACCACACACTAACCCCACTCATGGAGTTTTTGATAATGTATCATACCATTTTGATTTCCCAATTGTGATCACAGTCGTTTGTCCCCTGAGAAACCGGAGTGTTAGAAAGTTTCCCAGTAAGGCAGTGACTACACACCACCAGACACTACCAGGGAGCAGAGCGATAAAGAGTTACTGTAAGTCAATTAGCCCCTCTGTCATAGTATTTTTGAAGTGTTATGAGTTGAAGCCTGTTTTAGGTTGTCCAATGGATAGTCTGAGGATGTCCTTTAGTGCTTCCATATGTCCAGGGAATCTCCAATCAGATTCCAGTGTAGCTATGGGATGAAGCTAAGGAGACTTTCCCATACAGGACCAATCAGTGACTCTCCTCAAGAGGTTCAGGGATTGATATGTTTAGATAAAGATGTGGTGACATATTATTGTAAGGTAGAGAGTGATTACATAACCACACACCTCCAACATATGTGAGTATGTCTAAACAATGAAGGCGCCATTCAGGGAACGTCTTCACTGAGAGCATAACAAAGGAGATTGAGTGACTCTTTCTCCTCCTCTAAAACACTCACCCAGATTTTCCATAACAAGCCTCCAAAGCTTTGTCAAGGTGCTTTGTATATAATAACTTGGAATTCTATTTCAATAAAACAGATTTGTCTGTAGAGTTAGTTGTGCAGCTCAAGATTTACAAGAGGAGTGGGATAAAAATGGAAAGTGAAGCGCAAGTAAACAAAGCCGAGATACTTTATTATTGTAACTCCATGGAGGACATGGGCTTTAATGGTGCTAGTGTCTGTGTACAGCTGTATAAAACAGTGCACTAAGTGTGTGAACATGGTGAAAGAGCAAATCTCAGTTCTCACTGATTTAGGAGTCAGTGCTGAAACACTCTTGCGGAAACAGGATAAAAACCTCAATTTTAGCATTCTTGCCAAGAAAAATGGAGCGTATTGGTGGGCTAATCCGGGTTACAGGGAAATCACTGAAACAAATGGCTGATCTTTCATTAAATTGCAATTGTTCCTACAGTAAAAACAGCTGTGAGGGGAGATGGGCGTATCCTTTATGGGAACCTGGAGGCCCAATCACTGAAATTGGCTTCTAAAGGGCCTTCTGGGGAAATTCTGTGTGTGGTTGTTTAATAAAGTTAGAAATTTCAGCCAAATGGAGTCTAATTGTGGGTCTTAGAATACAGCCTATGAATGTTTTGAAGTAGGCTGGTATGTGCTTTAAGCAGGCTTCTCTGATACCTTCCAGGCCAATTACCACCATTGGTCTGGTCCAGTTACACACACAATAAGAACAATTTTTTAGCCACTGTAAATGGAGTTCAATATTTGTAATTTAACAAGCACGTTAGTTTAGTCTGAGAATGTACTACTCATGCAAAAATGAACATTCATTATCAATAAGGTTACTTCTCTAAGCATGCGTAATTAGGCCAATTGTCTCTATTGGCAAACTGTGGCATATACCATGCTTCCTTCCCAAATGTACCTCCTTACTTATCTGCAGTTGATTGTGCCAAAATTGCTGAGCTTAGAGTCAGTTCAGAGATGCCTAGCATCGGAGATGGCTATCAGTCAAATGGCCCTACATTTCTCAGATGTACCTCTCTGTTAAAGAAGCCTATAACTTTGGAATTACTTTGGAACACTCTTCATAATATTTTTCTACATTTTCAAAGATTTCCGCCTGTCTGGGAATCTAAGGTGGGCGATATACAGTTGGCCAACGGTGTCATCAAGAGAGGGACTGTTTTTGTCCACGCCAAGTGTGATACCTCTGGTCAGCTGAGCACCTGGAATCTGCCAGTGTCAGTTGCGCATGTACTCCTCCGACTATGTGGCTCTGTTGAATGACTGCAGAGTGGAAAGAAGCAGTCCCGCAGCACCATGGAAGACATGCATGCTAGCTGGAACTCTACTAAATTAACGGCTAATTAACAATTAATCAAGGACATTGAAGTGGTGGGATAGGCCTGCCAATATGATAGGGTATTCCAAATTGGGAGAAAAAAATGAAAATGTATGATCTTATGATGGACATTCACACTCAGTATAACTCCTGGATGCCAGTGGCGAAATGTATTTTGGTAGCGTTTTCCTCCATTTTATGTTGCTAACGCTTCTACTCTTCAATTCTCAAAATCTTCAGCATTCTAAACAATAAAGCTACCTCAGACGTTAGGCCATGACAAGTAGAGTACAACATGAGATGGACCTTGACACATTTGTGATAACTTATCCCCCTCCCTCACTCCCCTATAGGCCCATCTTTCTATCTGACCAGGAACTAAAGACAACAGAGTGCAGATGAAGAGCCTCCACCATGTAGCTCCATAAAGGGAAACATGAACTGCTCTCATGGGCATTAATTCACACAGGCACTCAAACCCATCATCTCCCAGATGTTTTGCATCTCGTTAACTTAAAGATGTACGCCCTTGCAGATAAGGCCAGGCTTATGTAACAGGGTGCATTAGCACTGACCCACCAGTTATGAGGACAAGTGTCTGTGTTTGAAGTGGGTAGCAATCAACACTGATGTTGGCTAAGCAAGGTTTAGGATGGTAGTCACATTACACTGGTCTACAAAAAAAATGTTTTTCTTTCTTGCATGGACTTTGGAAACTGGTTTTGGCTCATTTTGGGCTGCTGAATCCAAATCTGAGCTCAGATGTTCTCTATCACATCAAGTTTTTGTGCTATCTATGCTCATATTCATGGATTTTACCAAAGTTGACCATCCAGTCTGGCAATCTTGGTGGGGATAAAACAGCAAAAGCTTGATTATTCTCACCAAAACTACTTCATTTAGGGCCTTAAAATAATTTTACAAATGTTTTAAGTCATAAAAACATGTTTTACATAAGTTTATGTTTTTTGTAATTTGCAGCTGTGAAGACTCTACCTAATCTGCTGTTAAGACTCTACCTAATCTAGTTTTACAATTAAATATTGTAATTGAAGTAGGTACCTTTCATTGTAAACATTTATGCATCTATCGATCTTCTAATGCAACAGTGTTTTTCAACTTCGAGTGTAAAATTGCCCTCAAAAATAATGATTTTTCATAGTTCAAAAACCTGATGTGATAGGCAAAAACTAATTCCAGATTTGGATTCAGCACCCAAAAGTTTGCTAGAATCCGTTGAAAAAACCCATGCAAGAAAAATCGTGTTGACCAGTGTTATGTTTGAGCCAAGTAATGTTTGGAGGAGTTATCAGATGTTTAGTTATTACAAAATATTAAGGTAAAATAATTTAAGACTATTAAGACTATCACGTAATTATTATTCATATTTTTTACACATATAGTGTAATAATCACTGGATTGTTTGTATAATGTACATACCTTTGATGATGCATGCAATTTAATCATAATTTGTGTCAAGATAAGAGGAAATTATGTTGGATCTTTATTCGAAAAAAAATCCTATTGTGACAACAGATTCTTAGTTTTTGTTTGTGTTTGTGTGTATGAACAAATATGCCTGAATATGGGGTACATAAGGCACGGACACACCAGTTACTGTATAATGCCCTAGAACTGGGGAGAGAGATCATTTTCCTTGTTTAACCAGCCTGGTCACTTAACCAGGAGAAGCCACTTGTCTTGACAGTGTTTGACAGTGGATCACATTAAAAAAATACACAGCATACCCCAGTGCCATTGACACTCCTGCCTCCCTTGTTATCTGGATCTCGTCAGATCAGATATATACCTTCGGTTGGCTACAAAGTCCAGTCGGGTTTCTCACGAGGACACCAGTAAAAGTCGCTTTTGTCTAATTGCATAATTACTCCTGTGGCAGCGTAGAGTAGCTGGGGAAGTGTGTTGTGTAACGCCTGCACCTGATGATTCTGATTTATGTGCAACACCCAGCTGAGTTGTGAACCTTGAAATCATGACTGGATCAGTGGTCCAGGTCCATGGCTCCAGTCATGATTCATTTATTTATGACAGACGTAAGTCCCGCTAAGTGTTATTTCGGCAATTCATATTTTTTCAGTACTCTTCAAGTAAATTTTTTTAAGAATGCCATTGTTATCTTGTATTATACACCCCTTTATCAGTACATAACCATTAGATCAACAGTTACTGTATAATTGTCCATGGCTTGTGAAAAGCAGTTTCTCTGAAGACTGCAACTGCACCCTTCTCGGAAACCTGCATCTATTTCTCATTAATAGATCTACCAGTTTATAATTCCTCTATCGGACTGATAATCATGACATTTTAATTCCACCACTGGCATCAAAAGAAACCCAATCATGGCTTATTTTCCCCCTTTTTCTCTCCGCATTCCACGCCGGACTGGCGTTTTGCCTGGCGACACAGTTGGCCCTCAGTGACATAGAGGCAGCTAGTCCACCTGCTGGTTCGAGTGAGGGTTCAGTGTATTGGCAATGGTGGCTGTTGGCTGTCAAAAATGAAGTTGTTGTGGCTAAAGTGTATTCATTTGTTTTTCCCTCCCCATTTCAATTGGAGACAAAACAGACATAAGTCTGACTCAAGTACAGGGTTGTCACGGAGAGCCATTTGCATTAATCAACAGAGGAAGTCTCTGCCGATGCCAAAATGACTATTCATAGAACTGGGGTCTCCTTGGGGACTGGAAAAGCCACGCTGTCCCTCAGAGACTGATGCGATGCTTTCTGTTCCGTTCCTGTATTGTGTTATTTTTTCCCAAGTACTTCTCGTTAAGAAGGAATCTCTCTCTTTCCCCTTCTCTCTCAAATTTGAATTGGCTTTATTGTCATGAAAATAATTCCCCTGTGTTGCCAAAGTATAAAACAAATGGAACAAACAAAGTCATCTGCATTAAAAAAGCCATGGAATATAGATGAATTATTTTTCTTACAGTTGTATCACTTACGGTCCCTCAGATTCTGCCAATGTACTGTGTGACCAAAACTACACATTCTATCCTCTATACTAAAATCAATGGAGCCATCTCTTTCTCTAAGACGTTCTCCTGTTCAGAACAGATCTCATTTATTTTGCAGAAGTGCTTTTGTGCTTTTGTGCTTTTGCCTTTGTACTGAACTTTTGACATTTTGTTAGAAAATGCAGTTACGTCCACCTCTTGAAGATAGCAGAACAAACACAACCTGTCCTGTCTGGGCAGTCAGATGGCCAAGTCTGTACTTTGTCAATGCTTTCCTGCATTTATATTTTATGGTCAGATGTTCTGCCATGGTTCATTCTCTTTATAAGGCCAGATAGAATTACATTTTTCTTTGTGCTTTTGGTTACGTGTTCCAGGAAAAGATTTCATTCTGTTTGTTTTATCATTTGTCTCTCAGATGTTTTGTGATGTTGTTGTACTGTTCCGAGGTTGCTTATTATTAGTGAGTGTTAGTGCTGTCAGCCGCAGCACCATCTGGCTGAGGGTATGCTTTTCTGGGCTTATTTCTGTGCATTGCAAGGCTATGCAATTATAGTCATGGGGGGGTCATGATTTGTTAAATGTATCAAGAATTTTACGGACTTTTTTTGTATGCTGATTAGAAATGGGTCTTGACCTTGGCCCAATGGCCTATTATAACACTATGTTGGTGCTTCCTTTATTTTGGCAGCTACCTGTAGTATCCCTAGGCTTTTCAATATGAAATTACAGAGGAAAGATTTTTTAATTGCCCCGATGTCCCAATATTTTATTATATGCTACATGTGCGCCTACTGTATGTTTGAATAGCGAGCATACTGAAGTGTGGAAATTCATGTTCTACATTGTGTTCATGATTATTTCTTCCAGCTGAACACTAGCAGTTAAATTTGTGAAAAGCATGCTGAGTTAATGGTGTATCCACCATCCCACTCAATGTAGCCACAGCCAAAAAGGACTTGGCTGTGGTTTTGACCTTTCAACAAAGCCAAAGCTTACTGGTGACTTGTGTACAGTGCAGTGGATTTGCAGCGAATGAACTGAGGTGATGACCCCACTGCACTCAGAGTCACCTCTGGTCCATGCCAGAATAGTATTTACATAATTTTCCAGAACCATTTATGGCCTCCCCTGTTAGTGTCAGATGTTTCTATGTTGTTTCTTTATCTCTCTCTCTGCCATTTTCATGAACTGTAATACAGTTTTTATTTACTTGAAACCCTGTTTTGTAATTGTATGATTTTTTTCTTCCTTAGATAATGGCTCTGTCCTCTCAATAGAAAAGCAATGCTAACACTCACAAAAACATAAATATTCCTCAGCACTGGCCCATTCTTTCTGTACCTTCTTTCCAGCTATGGATTGAGCTATGAGTGCGTGCACACAAAAGGGGTGGCATTTGTAACACAGTCAATCGCATGCAACATGGACAGATCCAGAGTACTGTTTCACGAAGCAGGATTGGTGGGTTAGCAAGCTAACTTTGGGCTTAACCCTGAGTTTTCAGTCTCACGACTGTGGCTCACCCAGGCTTGTGGGTGATGGGAATGTGAATGCAATCTGTTGCACCAATCACTCTCGGGAATCATATGAGAAAATTACACCGCAATTAATATGCAACAGTAAATTGTATTAATTATTGATAACTATATATATATAACTATATAAACTGTTTGTTTGCTCAGGTTCTCCACATCACCAATGGAATACGTATATGTATCGGTGGCTAAAAACATAGGGCAATGCATACAGTTTGCTGCACAGCGATCGCATGGCTTCGACAAGTGGCATTTGTGACATGTGGGTCTAGAAGCTTGCAAAGATACAATATTCCCTCTGCGGAGAATCTGTATCTCTGATATAAAAAAAATCATATTATGCAATTCTCTAGGAATGGTGAGGCCATTTTCCAGAGAGCTGATTGGTGAGGGGGCGGCCTTTTTATAGGATTGGATCTGTTAGCCTGAAGGTTCGCGGCATAAGTTACCATGGCGATGCAACCCGGTTAGAAGTGTGCTACAGTTGTGAGACCGAAAACCCAGGGTTAAGCACAAAGTTAAAGGAAATTTTGTTTCTGATTTTTATCCCATTTTTATCCCAATTTGGTAGCCAATTACACCCGCTATTTTTCATGTCAATCCCCCCCTCGTATTATGAGTTTGCTGCCGTAACCCTGTGACCAGTGGTGTCAAAGGCGACGCATCGTCTCTTCCGAGACAGCACTCTCCAAGCTGTCGACCGTAACTCAGGCACCCCAGAGCCACTCCTGTGCGCAGCGAACATCCTGTCGGCTTCCCTCCCTGGGGTGGACAGCCAACTGCCACCCCCTGGTAGCACTCCCGGCCAGAGCCGACTCTGACGCGACAGGCAATCAATCCCCGGTCGCCGTGGTCAGCGTCGAACGTTGTGACCACTGGACCAGTTAAACCCAAAGTTAGCTCGCTAACCCACTAATCCTGCTTTGTGAGACAGGCCTCTGTTGCATGACAGTGACTCACTTCAGTGCTGTTGTCAACCAGAAAATCATGATACACAATCACTTCATCATTTGAATTCCCAGAGTATCTGTGCTTTAGAGAGCTTGTGTGGTCTGTAAACAGGGATAATGGGCTTTTTTGGTTTTAATAGGAGTCTATCTTTGTTCTGTAAAACTGTCAGGGCTTCATTTAATACATCCTCACAGGTGAACCAAACCACCCAGGCCCTGTTCATCACACAACAGCTCTCTCAGCTTGTAAAAAGGCACTGAAATGTTTTAAACTAGCTAGGAAGCTCCACCAAAAACATCTAAATGTTTGTGTTCCTTTTTGCATAGCACAGAGACTGTGCTAGGAAAGGCCTCCGTTATGTTGCGGTGAGCCTCTTCTATCTGCTCACACCTACACATGAGATGTCCTGGCTTTTCTCTTTCCCCTCCCAAATTCTTGACCTTTCAGCTCAGCCTGCTTGTAGCTCTTTTTTTTTTATTGTGGAATTAATTTGTCTTTGGCTGCTGTAATCCAATACTTAATATCCTGCTTTGGGACTCTAATGTGCTGAGAGACAGTGGGAAACAGCCGTGCTGAATTGTGATCTGCGGCTTTGTCTGTGTTTGGGGTAGGTATTTTAAGCAAAGTACCGAGGTACCACACAAAGGCCTCTCGCTGCAACTTATGTGTGACTGCTTTATGGTTTTGCTTTCATTACAAACTGCTGAGTTTTATTTCATATCCAAATAAAATTGGAGGGGGGCCGGAATCATGTTTTACTGTGTATTTCTATTTTAATAATGGGTGCCTATTGCTTGTGTGGGCACGGGGTATGTAGAGTCTAAACTCATTAAAGAGCGCCTTCAGTCTCCTCTGTGGGCAAAGCCCCAGCCATCGCTCTCGACACATACCTAGGCGAATACCTGCAGACCATGCAATGTGCTGATTTACATGAATGGAAAAGTACTTCCCTGTGAGTGGATGCAGTCCTGCTGTGTGGAATAATGCTGAGTTCGGGTGGGCTCCCCTGGCAGGAGTTTCCGTGCGATCAGACGCACTTAGAACTCCCTACCGCAAGCCACCGGGCCCTGCTGCCAGAGCCTGTCGGCCCGAGTCCCAGAACCTCTCACATCCATCAGCCCTCCGCTGGAGCTTTTCCGCAGGTGCGGGCGCTGGGCATTAACAGATTGCACAAAGGGTTTCGCGTCAGGGCTGAGCTGTGTAAGGCTGAGTCATGGAGGCAGACGGGCCTTTGTGACGGGTGGGCCGTGAAAGGCAGGCTGCACTGTCTGCTCAACAGCTGCTACTGCGGAATGTCTTCTGTAGGAGGAGAAAATAGGCCGCATAATTCTATACTGCACCATTATTTAATGAATTCATTAAATTATCTAATGTAGTCATTTGTTCATTTATGATGATTATTATCTCTCAAAACATTTACATTTTCGGTCAGGGTGGGCATGCTTAAACGTGAACATTCCTGTATTCGTTTAAGATGGACTAAACTAGGGGTGTCCAATCTTATACGAGAATGGCCGGTGTCGGTGTAGGCTTTTGTTCTAGCTTTTGTTCTAAAATACCTGACTAATCTTCAGTCAGGCGCTGGGCTCTCTAGTTGATGTGAAAAATATGTCAAATAGACTATAAAGAGGCCTATGTCATTTTTGTTCGGTTTCATTCTTATGTTTTACTCCTTTCAGATTGCGTTACGGTTTATAGGGCACATTTATTTTTGTTCATTTATTTTTAGATGCATATCAGAGCATTATTGCCATATTTGGAATGAAGGTTGTTTTTTGGTTTTCTGCAGATGGCTTAACAATGTGCACTGGTTTGGCTACTGGTGTTCCTATGACGTCTTTCTTTTCTGGATGTCCAACAAGTGGACTTACTGGAATCCTACAAGTAGGCTTACTTTATGGTTAAAAATAAAAAAAGATATCATTCAAAATTTAATTGAAGGTACTATTTTTTTTATCAGGCTAGATGGAAATGAATGCTGAGGCACCTGATTTGTATTAACAAGGAATTTAATCTTTGTATAATTATCATTTTTATTGCAATTGAGTCAAAGTAATTAGTATCATATGATTCAACATTTAACCCTTTAATAACCTTTAATATAATTTCAAATGGTTAAAGAATTTAGCTAAAATGCACATCCCTAATTCTGGGTCATTATTAGCTCCCATTATGAGTTTTATGCCTTTGAAGATGACCTCTGTTCACACAGGAGTTCTGTTCTTACTCTTACACATTGCTGTACCAGCAGAGTTAGCATTTTGAGAACTGTACCATTAAGCACATTTTGCCTGCAAAGTCCTAGTTATCTGACTTTATCGCTGATAGCAGTGAAAATTCCAACTAGAAGCATTGCTCGGCCCCATAACCTTGAGTCTGACCACTATTCCAGTGTTTCCGCTTGTTTCTGGCTGGCTGGAGAAACTGTCCTGGACATGGTGGGGTATAAGAACCTGTAGCACCAGCTCACATCTGCCAAGAGTTCCCCGCACCAAAGAAACCCTGCCACATCTGTCCGGTCCATATGCTTTGTTTTGGATTACAGGGAGGTAATTAATGATGGTTCACATTATATTCCTGTAAACATCGGTGTGATAGTAATTTGTTGTAAACATTGATTGCCATATATTTTGTATATATAGTAATGAGTAATGATATCTGTGTGGCAGTGTTTTCTTTAAGCTTATTTATAATTTTCCTCAGGGTGAGAACCATGTGCCCTTATAAAGTACTGGGTGACAGGTGTAGACCGACACATTTTGGTCAAATATTGAGAGACACTCTTCTCAACATGCTTCTCTTCAAGGGGAGCCCCATACCTGAAACATAATCTCAACTGCAAACCACCGTAAATGGCAGTAATATCTATAAAATGCTGAAATGAGCTTTTTGTTGTGCTCAGGGGGGAAATTATGCCATTTGTAATTGGGACAAGAACACTGTACAAATCCCAGCAATGTGAATACGCTGAAGTGTAAATAAGGAAAGGCCTGAACACACATTCCTGCCCCATCAGGTCAAACACAGCTGCCCTTCACCAACGTAAGCCTGTGTCCTCACTTCACCTTTCCCTGTTTGGTCTCTATTTTGCATTATGGCCCAGGAATAATTGCACAAGCGAAAGTGGGCTGGCACCTAAATTCCAGAAGTCTTTTGCAGACAAAGGGAGAGAGGGATGGGTAATTGATGAGGATGTCCAAGCTCACTGGTGAACCATCGTTGCCCCCTAGGGACCCTGTGCAATTGGCCCAGTTCCCGCACACCCCTTTTTCTCACCCTCGCCCCTACAATGCCATACAAGGAAAAGGAGCGGCATGGATGGCATTAAATCAAGACAAAGCCTACTGTCTTAGCCAATCTGCCCCCTCCCAGGGGTGTATTAATGAGCAAGCTTGATTTTTCTTGCATGCCTTTTTTAGCCTCTATCTAGCAGCAGTCTCCTGTAGTAACAATTGCATCGGCCCAACTTCAAGGAATTTAGTAAATTGTACAAAACCCATTCAGCATCAGGTCAATTACAGCTCAAAAGCAGTTTTAAGGGAAAAGATGAAGGCTCATAAAGGCATTTGTCTGTTTGACATCTTTCCAGTGTTCAGTCATAACTAGATCAGAAAAAGGTTCTGGGCATTTTTTGCCAAACCAAAACCACATATTTATAGCAAATGATCATTGATTTGACCAACCAGTAAATGGGCTGTTAAGTTCTTCGTTTCCTGTGGTTAGGAGAAACTACATCATATGTCCAGACCATATGTCTGGCACCAAGTGTGTTAACTATCCCTTTCTGTGGGGGGCTGCCAGGTGTCTCATCCTGCGAAAACACTAGATTTTGTTGTAGTGATGCAGCTTGCAGTAAAACGGTCCACTTCTCTGAAGACTTTCTCTTTCCACTCTTCATCATCAAGTATGCAATAGAACAATGTGCAATGCACATACCAGTCCACAAATTGCAGGTACAAAAAAAGAACTGTACAAGCAGGTGTGTGGTCCCGCACAGACTCCGACAGATAGTCTAGGCTGTTTCAAGATTGATTGATTTGTCTGGTATCAGAAATTTGGAACAATTCCTCTTGTCAGCGATGCTTCCTCCTCCTGTCACCGCTGCCCTACGTCACACAGAAGCTTTCCAAAGCGGAACTGTGGGAAATTGGTGTGCCTCTGTTTATTTTGATCTGACAGCGTGTTAAAGGAATGAGAGATTAACCAAGCGTGACAAACGCCAGAGTCCCAAGCGAGCAGAGAACACTCCGTTCACTCCGCTCACACTCAAATCGAAGGAGAGGAGGAAAGGAAAGGGAAAGGCAGACGAGAGCACTTGCGTCTCATTGTTGACTCGCTTCACCGGCTGGTGTGGTGAAGCCAAGCGCCTGACCTGAGCCAAAAGCACATCATTGTCACAGTTTGCCTTCTGGAGGAAAATTCCCCTGCTTAAAGTGTGCTATTCCTGCACTGTGAAAAAGGAAGTCTGATGTAATTTGAACTTGGAAGATATGACCATAAAAATCCATGCAGCAATATGCTCCAAAACTGAACCATGGAAGATCTTAACAATACACAGGAGAGCTAGTAGCATCTTAACTCCTTGTTTACCTATATCCCAGATACAAAGTAAACACAAAGGACACAGTTACAGTTTCTGGCTCTGTGTGCTGTCTACCATTGTTACACCATTATGCTTGTTTTTTTCATGTTGGCTGCATAGGACATTCAGTGCAGCTAAAGACTCACAGAAAAAAACATGCTGGACCAATTCATAAATGGATCAACAGGATGTCACTACTAAAACTGGTCATCTCAGCTATCATGAAACGTTGCAAGAATGTTGGGGAACATTCCGTTTGGACTCCCATTTGTTTGTGAGATGACGTTATGACAAGACTAACAAGGTAACGCTATCACAGAAAAATGTCACAGGCATGTTGCATACAAATTACTGCTAATATCACTGATGGCTATCATTCAGTCCAGAAAAAACATGATGGAGGATATGTGGCAATAACATGTTAAAAATGTTTAAAATGTCTCAAAAGTCTTGAAATACCAGATTGAACATTGAACATTGCCAACTTTCCCAATAAAATTAACATTAATGACCATCCGTATTTCAAAAGATTTTTTAACTGGGACAACAAAACGGAAAAGAATTTAAGACTGTTCCTTCTACGTCCCTTGTGACTCTCAAAACCTATGTCCAAGCGACATCCAGGAAACTGGACAAATGTATGCGTTTGGAACGTTCACCCTAACTTTCCAGGAATGGTCTGAAAATCGTTAGCTAAAGTTTCCAGAAAATCGTTAACTGGGATATTCCAGATGCCACAACAGTTCCCTCTTTCCTCTCCATGGGCCCGAAGATGCACTGCGCCGACTGCTGTATACATTAAAGAGCGTGTGTTTATGCATGTGTGCGCGTGTCGTTTGTGTTTTTTGATGAAGTATACTCATTCTGCATTCTTTCCCTTCCTTCCCAGACTTGCTTCTGTGAGGCCCTCAATGTGGAATCAATTGTGTTCGCTGCTCTTCAGCCTTCACTGAGGATGAATCCAGGTCAGCTAAAATCACTTCACCTGAAACTGAAGCGTGGCCAATATTTAAACTGCGGGGAGTAACAGGTTTAAGAGTGCCCTGACTGGAGTGTGGGTTAGTCGGGGCGAAGGACGAACTCAAAGACCCGGTCTGTCCTGCCTTGGCCGTGCGGTTGTGTAAATCACATTGAAACTTGGAACCCGTGCTTTTTTACTCCCTCCGAAAAAGAGGAGTTTGAGGACAGGGCTGAAGAGGGGCAGGGAAGCCAAGCTGTAACACGCTGGGCAGGGTTGCAAGCTGCCTGTGGCTACAGTTGGATGCCAGTTGGTGGCGCCACACCAATTCCTTTCCCAGCATGTTTCAATACCAGCCAGCTAGCTTGCTTGGTTCCTTGCTGGGTTGAAAAATATATATATATTTTTTTATTCACCTATTAATTCCCATCTATTCGACTTCTTGCCCGCTGGACCTTCCTGAAGATTAGGGAGAGTGGGGTAATGCCGAACACCTTTTATTTGGGGTTAATTACAACAAAATGAGAGATAGATTTTCTAAGATTGATACGCCACTACAAAGCCCAAGTTAAGTGCTAGCTAGAAACATTGTTTTATTAACTTTTCAACATTCCTTAAATGCGTTGTGGCTATGGTTCAGGATGATCCCATACTCTGGGGGTAATCCCAAACAGTGTAGTAAACACATCTCAACATAAATAAATGCATTATTTCTGTTTTTGCAATGACATAATTTGCTCCAGGACATACCTCAGATGGTTCATATTTTAGACCAGATGTTTTCCTGATGTATGTGCACGGCATTCTGAAAAGAAAGGGGAAAAATTACAAAAGTCTTAATCTATATTCTGATTTCATTATCCCAAGAAAATGTTCACAAAGCTTTCAAATTGATAATAATACTGTTTCCAACAACACAGGAGTTATCAGCATGTAAGATATTCAGTAATCCTGAGTGAGCACGGGGTAACAGGCGTTCGGGATTACCCCGCAAGTACACTTAGAGGTTTTCATACTTTGTTGTTTTAGCCCATATGCCAATGATACCTAGTGTATACCTGTTCTTTAGAACAAGGAACAAACTTTACATAAAAGCATATAACAACTTTTTTCGGCATTCCATCAATAACTACAAACTGTTAAAACACAGAGACGATAAAAAGTCAGAAGTGTAATTTACCCATTTTGTGAGATTTTCTGGTATAAAAATGAGAGAAATCTCTTGAAATCAGTGCACAAGTATGCATTACTGCAAGGCGTTGTTTTAGCAACCCCTTCTTCCTAGTAACAGATATTGAGGTGTTTGGGATTACACTGTGTCTGCAAATACCCCACTCTCCCCTGCAGTGACACTCTCTCCACATCTAGTTTTGTCTTGGCCTTCAAATATCTGTAGTCTTGGTCTTGCACTTGGAATGGAATTTAGTCTCAGACCTGGTCCTGAGGTGTTGAGGCATTTGTACAATCAACAAAACTCTGATGCAGTTATGACCCTTGGACTAGTGTCACAGTGGTGAACTGTCAGCAGTAAGCCATATGCACACCATAACTGTATTATCATCACTTGGAAAGAAAGTCTCTAAAATGTCTTGTTAGCTACTTAGCAAACACTAACTAAAACTGACAGAGCATTTAACTAGATGCTAAACATATTTTTTTACACTGATGTACAGTTTGATTGGAGTGAGAGCATTGGAAAACCTGTGTAACTGTGATTTAATGCTAAGAGTTAGCCAACTAGCTAAGTACTGTGAAATACCTCACAATAATTGAGCTAATAGCTTCTGGACTAATCAAATCGACGATATAGGCAAAAAATTGATTTAAACATTTTAACTAAATCTGTGACCCATTAAAACCAAATATTTGCTTTACAGTTATGTGATAGCAAGGGCATTTTGGTAGACAGTTGGACTGATGTGGTATAATCTTTGGGTCAAACGTCATTACAAAGAACAACATGACAGGATACATTATGATCAGCAGTTATGAGAAGTCTGTCTAAAGTGGCACCCTATGATTGACACTGGCCAATGTTCATCCACTCAGCCACTCATCCACTCATATCAGAGATCAAGAGCATTGGGAACAATATTTGAACTTAGGGATGATGTCACTTCTATGCTTTAGCAATGATTTCCTGCAGTCTGACTGGGAGTGCATGCTGTTAATAATAAAATAATAAAATAATAATGCTGTGTATGTAATTATTGTAAATATCCCATTTTAAATATACAATAACATTATCCTATTACAGCAGCAATGATAAAACTCTCAATTTGTTTCTTACAATTAAATAAATGTAGGTGCTGCAGTCATGTTTTTATCTACTATCTACATTTTTTTAAACTGGATATTGCAAAGAGTTTGCTTTGTTCTTGTAACACTGTATTCACACAAACTCTACTACATTACTAATTACTACAACTAATTGTCTGTTTTTAACTCAAGGTATACAAGCTTGATTTGGCATAGTTTTTCATGGCAGGGTTATCATGATTAACATAAAAGCAAATGGTGAAAATGTGCTCAAACAGCAGAGTGAAAAATCTAAAAAATGAAGTAAAAAAAAAAGCTTACTTTAACAATAAATAAAAAGTATGACAACTGTAACGTTCTGGGGATGCTTGTAAACTTTGTGCTTGTGCTATGCCAGGAGGAGACATACCATGCTGTATAATCGGTTTATATATACAGCATGGATTATAAATGATAAATATGAATATTTCTATTCTGTTTATATCTCTAAGATTTTATTTTTAGAATTTATTATAAATAGATCGTATGCTCAATTCCACTGCCTCTGGAAATTATTTTTGTTAGCTTGCGGCTGCCAATACATTACACAGAGTATGAAATGTTTGGAGGGGTGAAATGATTATATAGTTGAGTAGAGAGGGTCTTATTGTTTGTGTGTTTGTTAAAGGCACTGGCACCGTCACACTTTTAAATTGATTACTTATCGGTTTATCACTGATAATAGTGCTTAGGTGTGTGTGTGTGTATATATATACTGTATATACATATATGTACTGTATATATATATATGTGTGTGTATGTGTGTGCATGTCTGTGTGTGTGTGGGCATATAAGAGGTGAAACCACGATAAAAGCCATAGGTCCCAATCTGCTTAGATTATCTTTCCTGCTGTAGCAACGGTTGTCACCTCCATATAAGAGAAAATATCAAATGTTCCTTGCTCTCTGTATGTATTGATTTGGTATGTTGGGTTTGAAAATAAACATACAGGCCTCAGGAGGACGGCTAGGGCCAGGGCCTTTCATGAGCAGAGCCCCCCCGTCAGCTCCAACACCCCCCCGATGAGTCACAGTATCCCCTCTCCTGCACACTCCTCTCATGGCCGCGACCGTAACCACCACGCTTGTTAAATTCAGCTGCCCTTTGGTCATCGGCTGGGCTACAGGCAGAGAGCGCTGCTCCGTGCTGCAGAGGTCTCGGGAAGCAGGCCGAGAAATACGCGCACCACAAATACACACATGACATGCCACAGCTCTTCCCACCACAGCTCTAGCCACCAACTGTTTTCTCCGCTATTGCATAACTATCTATACAGGGGAGCGTGTCTATGTTCCCACAGCCCTATGTTCCCACAGCCCTATGTTCCTAACTATGTATAATGTTCCTTGTTCTTAAATAAAGACAACTCTCTGAAACAAAGATGATCACTATTACTGCAGCAATATGACAGGGGGCATGGGTTAAGGGGGGGCAACAACACGTTATGTGCATTAGGGAATGGCCATACCTGTGCTGTGGGGATGTAGGCCTGAGGGAACATAGGGCTGGGGGAACATATGGCCTAATTTTGATGGGGGAAAAAGCTAGCTGTAATCTTTCTGTAGTATCACCTGTTGTATCACCAACATGTTTCTTGTTTATGAATGATATTAGGATTGCGTTTATATAATGGTTTTCACATTGTCAAAGTGCTTTACAGCGAAGGAGGGAAGCTCACCTCAACCACCACCCATGTGTAGCATCCATCTGACCCACCCCGCTGGGTGTTTTAACTTTTAAACGATTTGAACAAACCTTTATTCACCATGCTATATTTAAGTAGGACTTATGATTTGTAGACTATGAGGCGTAAGCATGCAATATGAAGAATTGTCATTACTCTTTCTCTCTCTCTGAAGAAGGAAGTGACAAAATGCTGAATTGTCTAAATGAGCGTTGTCTGCCATCTGCTGGCACTTAGCTATTATTGCATATTTTTTGTTCATGAATCTTTCTTTAATTTCAATATAGTGTCACATCACAGCAACCACCACCACCAAACAATCACTCAACCAAGCTTCAAATTGCCAAATCAAGAAGACAGTTGGAATGAATTTGTTTTCTGTTTATTTTCTTTCCCTTTTAGTTGAAACACAAAGTGCAACTCGTATTCATTGTAATCTTCCGATCCAAGTTCTCTGTGTTCAATGAGCAATGTATCTAGCTATACGAGATGTTCGTTCTAATGTGTGCTGGAGGGGATCACAGTATATTCAGTAGGATTGCCACTATGATCCTGATGTGGCTATTGAGAATCATACTGCTAGTTTATTTATATACAACTTGATGTTAAAAGTACCTGTCTTTGTGTGTGTGTGCGTGTGTGCATGTGTGTGTGTGTGTGATAACAGTCTAAGAGTAGAGATATCTCTCTCTGTGTTGTAATCAGTCAGTCTCGTCACTGTGTGTGTCACTCAGAGGCAGGTGTGAACTGGTGGCACCGTCAGACTGTGCAGTGACTCAGCGGGTACACGGGCACCCTCTCCGTGCTCGTATACCTCAGCGCCAGTCTGTGTGGGCACCAGAGTGGCAGCCTGAAGAGCTGAGAGACAGACAGGGAGAGGAGGGAGGAGGGGGGGGGGGGAGAGAGAGAAGTTTACACGATTGGTAATACTGTACTTACTGTATTAATTATTCGTATTACAACAAGGACATGTCCTTCTCCGACTCCCCACAGGCTTTAGCTGATGTTACTTGTTATTTGTTACCTTTGCTTTGGCAATAAAGTACAATGTCATGCCAATGAATGACCACAAAATGGAAATCCATTTGAAAGCAAGAAAGGTATGAAATTGGCATAAGTGCGGAGAGAATGTAGGCTACTTCCTCCTCCTCATTGGGAGACGGGCATCAGCATCCCCACATGCACACCTATTGTCACCAATTTCCCTTTAATCTGCTCTCCTCCCTGAGCATGCTGGAGGGAGGCGGCAGAGACCAAACAGCATTCTGGGACATGGGCTAACTGTTCTGCCAGTGTGACTTTAGGAGGGTTACACGTATTGGGATATTGATTTCAGAGTGATGTCACATTACTCAGCACCCCTGCTGGTTGGTGCTGTGAGAAACTCTTTCAGCAAGCAAATATGAGTACACAGACTGGGGTGACACAGGAAGCTAATGTTTGCGGCTAGATAGACCTTGTGATAATCGCTGGGAATTGTGGCTGTGTGCGTGTACATGCGCGTCTGCATGGACTCACAGGTGGGCACTGGAAGGATGACGGAGGTGAAGTTGCCGGGCAACATGACGTGGCCCCCCAGCAGGTCTCGAGGCGGAGCGGGGTTCACATGCGGGGGGAACGAGAGGACGTCTGGACTCGCACCTTGGAGGAATGGAAGCAGAGGCACATCAACACCATTTCAATTATTTTCCCACCAGGACAGCATTACCAGTTCGGACTTTCATTCTCCGAAAAACCTCACGCTCCGGAATGTTCTGTGCGCGTGAGATCCTATTTGTGCCAAACCAGATGGAGGCCTATGCTGCATTGCTCCAGACGAGCGAGCCAGATCACTCTGGCAGAATGGGATGGATGGAGTGAGAGGGCGGAGGGAGATCCGGCCTGGTGCCCACCTGGTCGTGCCCCCGCTCCCCTGGCTGCTGCCCTCTCCCCCAGCAGCATCTCCTGCAGCAGGCTGTCGATGCGCGCCTCGCCCAGGAGCCGCGCCAGCTGGAGCTGCTCCACCATTTGCCAGGCCACGCTCTGCAGGGGGGGCAGAGTCAGCAGCAGCTCCCCCAGGCGCCCCCGCTGCTCGCTGGCCGCCTCCTCCAACAGGACCTGGGTCTGGAAGCGTAGCCTCCGCACCGCCTGGGAGCACTCCAAACCCGGGCAATCTGAGACACAAAAACATGCAGTACATACTTACTGCCTCCCAACAGGGCCTCACATTGATCCTGTAGCTTTTCTGCTTTGTCCAATCGGCTGGCTTTATAATCGCATAGGCTAGCGAGGATTAAACTCAAACTATGCCACCCCTCTGCGCCAGAAGACCTCTCAGTTACAGCTCTTGGAAAACCCAATAAAACCAGACCCCTCGGATGATTAAGAGATGCCGGTAAAGAAAATTCTGCACAGGAAATCCCGTCCACGTCTGTATTTTTGTCCAAAGGGGGAGGAGACATATGGGAAGTGTAGCGAGCAGTCAGGGGGCCGGGGCATGAGGAGAGATGGGTGGGGGAGGGCGCTTGTCCCCTCAGGCTGACCTGGGGCGAAGAAGACGATGGCTTTGAGGCAGGCGAACTCTCCGTCTGTGATGTCCAACTCTCTCAGGGGCTTGACCAGCTCCTCCAGGATACGAGCTGCCACTCTGGACACCTCCAGCTCGGGCCCATTCACTGGGATGATGAAGTCATTTCCTGTGCGGATGAACAATGAGGCTACTGTGCTCTAGAGCGTGGCAATTTGAAGCTTGGTGACCTCTCTTTCACCTCTCTTACCCAGTAAGATGATGTCATTGTAGGGCATGGAGCGGCGAGCTACTCCTAGGATGAGGTGCTCTGCAGAATGTGCTCGTAACAGAAGTACCTGCACACAGACATGCCATTAAACAATGCTGTCATAAGCTAACAGGACTACCGCACACACACACACACACACAGATAGGCAGCACTGTCATAGGCTATAGGGACCACCTCCACAAACAGGCAGAACTGTCATACACTAACAGAACTACCTGCACACACACAGATATGCTTTACAGTCATACGCTAACACACACACACACAAACAGTTATCCAGCACTGTCACATGCTAACGTAACTACCTACACACATAAACACACACACACACAGTTATTCAGCACTGTCATATGGTAACAGGTCTGCCAGCACAGTGCACACAGATACACCATTTACAGGACTGTCATACATTAACAAGATTGTGTGTCCCACACACACACACACACACACACACACACACACACACACACACACACACACACACACACACACACACACCATGAGTTTAAGTATAGAGTTTACAGTATACAGTTTACTGTTGAAGATTATGAAGATAAACTGTTCACTCTTCACATACACTTTGAACCTGGATATTTGTGTAATTCTGGACTCCCACATAGACAGACACTCAGCACTGACTGGAATACACTGTCTGTTTGTTCTTTACTCTTGCAAGCAGACAGTGAATTAGCTATAGCCCAATTTATAACAAGGAGTAGAACAAATTTTGTCCATATTATGAACACTAACCCAAGTCATTTTGAAATAAAATGATGTGAAAACTACAGTTTTAGAAAGCTGACAAACTGATGGGATGTCAGAGCACAGGGATGTCAGCTCTCCACTCATACAAAACACATACCCTGTCATCTACAGGGAGTGCACAGAATTCTGGGATGCGCTTTGCCCATTCCACCAGCAGGAGTAGCTGTTGCTTCATGGACTCGCACACGTCTCCCACATTGGCGATCTTCTTAATGCCGATGTCACAGTTGATGGGTGGAGTCAGGGCTGAAAACTAGAAGTAGCACATGGGGGTTGGTGAAATGGCATAGATTGTTTCTGACCCCAACACTGATTCTAGATCAGTTTGCATGTTTCTTCACACAAAACAGTTGGGGTTATGATAAGGGGATGGTAAATTGATCCTGGATTGGTTGTTGAAAGCAGAACATGAGCACAGTTACGCAATGACCCTGAGGGCAAACAGCACAGGGATATCAATGGAGTGTGTGTTTTTGGGGGTTGGGTGGAACAAAAGGGATGTGCTCTGATTGTTTTCAGTGGAATCTCCTGAACACATGCAATGCTCTCCAAATGCGAACAGCTCCTAAATGTACTTACATTTGAGCCATCGCATAAAATTAGAATCATATGAAACATGCCTCATTTTTCTCTGCATTTGTGTTGAATCATCTTATTAATTTTCCAACATTCCTTTCAAATGTGAGGAGGATGTCTGGTTGTCATTAAGCATTTAAAGTGAACGGAACGCTGGCTGAAAATTGAAATCCAGGCACTGTAATTAAATATGCTGCGATCAAAAACGTTCTGTGGTCAGTTTCCGATTTCTGAAGAGTAACTGCAACCAGGAGTCTGCAGTCACAATCTCTGTTTATGAACCCTGAGGGAACGTAAGCTGTAACTCATCTCTCCAAATGGAGAGGGAGCTGAGTACTTCCATCTAACTTCTGTCTGTCCAAAATGCAAATGGCTGCCAGGAATCAGGAGTCTCAGCCTTTCACTGAGAGACATGGGTATATGGAAGTTGTTGGATGTGGTTTTCTGACCAATGTTGCCAGGAGGGATTTGTGATTTGTGGGGGGGATTTTTCATTGGCCCCCAAAGCCAGGCCTACCTGGTGCGCGCTGGCTTCTGCCTGCAGGAGCACGCTGATAGAGAGAGACCCCACCCCCATTTCGTCGGCCCTGCGGTTGCTAATGCGGTCTCGCTCGTTCTGGACAGCTGAGGGAGAGAGACAGGGAGTGTCAAAAAGCATGCACTCGGATGTCTACCTTTCACACATTTCCAGTGAAACTGTTTTTGTTCAACGCCTGGCAATTTAATCCCCACTTATTTTCCTGAGCAAAGTCTTGTGAAGTAGTTCTGAGCAGAAATTCACTCTGTAGTAACTGGGAAGAAGCAGTTGCTGTGTGTATATTTTTTATCTTACCAATGACATGTTGACATGTAAGAAAACTATTGTTCGTTCAGATGGTTTGCTTCTATACTTTTGTACAGTTTCTCTCTGTGTCTGTGCCATTAAATGCAGTTGGGAGTTTTCTTCAACTTTTTCATTTCAAGATTGCCACCATGAAGACAGACGGTCGCTTTAGTCCAGTCTGTGAGTCACGCGACACCAAGAGCAGCCCCGTTTTCTAATCAAGTCACTAATTAATCTAACAGTAGAGAGGAACCCTTTCACAGGCGTGGCAAATCGAGTTATGGACCATGTGACGAGAGAGGTTGTGTTCCAGAGACTGGCAAAATCCCTGATGGGAAATTGCCTTGGCCAGGCAGCTCGAGAACTCAGCAAATGGGAAAATAAGGAGAAATCAAGAGTGAAGGTGAATTAAATTGACTGAGGAACTGTTTCTGTTTCACCATTTGTGGCCTGGTAAATTAAACGTTATGTCCCAAGACGATCCTTTTTTGCGCCTACATCCAGGTATTTTTAGCTAAAATTTTTTTGCAGAACCCAAAATAATTATTTGACAACACAACTAGGAAGGCGTGCTCTCCCATAGATATAGTGAATCCGACTTGAGAAATGAAATCACTTCAACACACACGGCAAGACTGATGAGGCACGACTCCTCTTACGTAACAGCCTGACTTGGAGAACTGTGTCCTCCTTAAAGGCCGACAGCAAATATTTAGCCATACTTAGCCGTGTTAATTATTCACATGAGGAGGCCATTCACTGATTTTCAAATCCTCGTTTTTTTTTTGCTCACTTATCAGTAGACCTTTTGACTCTCTGTGAAATCCTGCCGTAGATAAGGACTCCCCACTGCTCCGTCTCTCTCTCTCTCTCTCTCTCTGCGTGGCTGGAGAGAGAGAGGCGGGGGGTCTTGAAACGTTTCCCCCCACGGCACTGTCAGCTACTGCCTTGTCCCTCTCTTCAACACCCACTCGCATTACGTAACGTGAGCAAATATTGTGAAGGGGTTGAAGCAGCTAAAATGTGAATATTTACAAAACATGCTCTGGAGAAGATGCTTAACTAATCCTGTGGATTATTTCACTTAATGTAATTAATTACCTGATCTCAAGCCATACCTTGGCTAAGACTTAAAACTGCTGTTAGTCAACTTTTGAAACTAAGTTCTATTTCCTGTCAACATACTGGAATTCATGTTGTGGTGTGATGTGCCATTACTACACAGCTACTGGACTGTGCATTTCTTCAAATAGTCATTTCTTCAACATTTATATCAGGACAAGAAATACACTCTGGACCTCACTGTAATGCTTGATTTCATTCCATTGATCCAAGTAGTATTATAAATATGATGTACTAATGCAAATAGAGATGTGTCTGCCCCAGCCCTGACCAGCCTGCGTCTCACCTTCCTTTCTCATGCCTGCTCTGAAGCATTTGCGCAGCCGGCAGTATCGGCATTGGTTCCTCTTGTCTTTGTCCACCACGCACTGCCTGCTAAACCTGACAGACAGACATACACAGGGCCAGGCACAGGGACACGGCCAAACAGCACTCATTACTGTGAGGGTTTCACACCGGTAGTTTGTAGTCAGTGTGGCTGGCCTCATGGACAGGTGTGTGGTTCACTCAAGTGGGACTTTCCTCGCAGGCAACAAGGATTGACATGTGCATGCAGCCTCCACATGCTTTCGTTCACATTGATTTCTCGTCTGAAGGTTTAGACACAGATCATGGGGGAAATTAAACTGAACAGTAACTCTTGACATACCCCAGGAGCACCTGTCATATGTCAGACACTGCAAGTGTGAATCTCGCTGTCCTTCAGTATCAGCTCTTGAATGTCCACGTACAGTATGTCCAAATTTGTTCTTTATGCAGCGTGTGTGGCTTTTCTGTTTCAACCACTAAGCGCGGTGTGGCCTGCATGAGGCACCAAGTTACAACTCAAGAGAAGTTTACAGCATGGTTTTATTAGCCAATAAAACTAACTAACAGTGACACTTGATGTGGATTGCTTTACTTTGCTGGCAACCCTTTCTGTGTATCTGTTCACCTGCATGTGTGTATCTGCTCACCCGTACGTGTGTCTGCTCACCTGTGCTCACCCGTATGTGTGTGTCTGCTCACCTGCATGTGTGTACCTGCTCACCCGTCACGTGTGTATCTGCTCACCTGTATGTGTGTATCTGCTCACCTGTATGTGTGTATCTGCTCACCTGTACGTGTGTACCTGCTCACCTGTATGTGTGTATCTGCTCACCTGTATGTGTGTACCTGCTCACCTGTATGTGTGTATCTGCTCACCCGCACATGTGTGTACCTGCTCACCTGCATGTGTAGGCATAATTCTTCCGCACGCTCCTCCTGAAGAAGCCCTTGCAGCCATCGCAGCTGGACGCGCCGTAGTGTTTCCCCGTGGCCCTGTCTGCGCAGATGGAGCACAGGCTCCCATTGGTCGCCGGGAGGAGAGGGGTGGGATCTGGCATCAGGGGCTCTGAGAGTTGGGAGGAAGGATTGCAAGTGCAGGAACGGAAAAGGGTCTTTAATGAGGTAGAGTGCACTGTGTACATTGTGAATACGAGCGTGAATTTATACGCGAGGGTCAGTGGCAGGAGAAAGGTCAGCAGGCCTCCAGATTAGCAGAGTGGACGAGGTTCAGTGCCCCAGTTATGCATTACAACTCAAAATACCTAACCTGGCATTTCCAAACGAGCAAACCGCAAATCACACGAGCTCTTTGGACGGATCGGTCAGTGACAAATAAGTGGCTGCATCGGTAATCAGCCGCGGTAATAAATATACTTTTTTTCAAACACCACTCTCTGTGGCAAAATGACCTTGCGCACCACTGTGGCTGCTGACACAACTTTGTCAGCCCGGGAGCGCCGAATGCCAAAGGACATGAATTATCTGCAGATTGCTTCACAACCTGATGAAAGCGGGGCGATAAAACAAGGAATTGGCAGCGACGCCCGGGTGTTGTAAGTCCGTGGCACTTCGTGGCTCTGAAGGAGCAGACTACAGCGCGCGCTGGAAGGAGCTCCCCCGAAACCAGGCCATTTGATTAAAGTGGTCACAGGTCAGTGGAACTGTATAGGGTCGTGAACCAAAGTCAACAGCCGGGTCTCGCCAATTTTGCGCCATAAACTGCGCTGTAATTCAGTCACTCACAGCATTGTTTCGAATGAGGTCCCGTCAGTGCGCAGTTACACCGGGAGTGTCTGCGCTGGACCACCGGTCTCACATACGCGCAGCTCGTACGGCGATAGCGGGGACCACGTGATGGGAACGTGTGCAAATTATACATGCAGATTACACCTTAACAGGTAACAGCGACTTTGGATGAAGCCAAAGGTCAGTTGGACGGAATAAAGTGATTGTTCTACGCCCGCCGCCACGTGCGTCATGCGTGGTAAACAAACAAACTATCTGTTAACGTTGCCTCCTAAAATGTTCCAAGGTGGATCTGATTCAGCAGTACACAGCAATGTTGTGGATTAGAGATTTTGCCCTTGCCCTTTGCCCTTAGGGTTTAAATCCTTTCATTGGGCATCGTTTAGAGTGTGGTTTCATTATGAAATACTGACTGCGGCAATTGCTGCATCACAGGAAATAAGAAGTGAACATCACAAAAGAGAGATCCTTTCTCAGCATGAGAAACGGTCTGAGAATTCCTTGGCGTGTGGGAACCTAAGTCTCAGCTCTGAAAGTAGTTCAGCACATGTTGTTTTTGGCCTGCTTTCCATGGGCACTCAATGGTCTGGAAGAGTCTGACAACCATATTACTTTTGAACATATTCACATGTTTAAATGTGTGCCTGTATGCAGGTGTATATGCTTTCCTGTCTCCTGATACTCAAACTCATTGACCCCCCATCCCACCCCCGCAGCACCAAATCATGTTCTGCAACAAATAAGATTTCCTGATATTTCCTGATGGAGGATTACAGGTAGACAAAATGGCAAAATGACATAAACCTTTCAAGGGACACTTACCTGTCTCCACCGGCAGCATTCTCAGGCTGTCAAACTCCAGCATGCTGTAGGAGGGGTCAAGGGTCATGGTGTAGTTGGTGGAGTCCAGGTCCAGTGCAGTTCCAGAAAGCTTCATGGTGTCCGCTGTTCCCAAAAGGGCGTCACGGACAGCACCCTTGTGATCTGGGACGGCCCAGGTCTTGGGGAAGAGCACACACCTCCCAATTCTCCACAACCCCCTCCCTCAGCACTCTCTGGCTGTGTTCCTCTCTTGTTCACCCCCGTTCTCTAGTCCAGGTACCCAAAGTTGCTGCTGTACCCCTTTGGCTACAACCTCTCCGATCAGAGATGGAGGGTGAAGCAGTTTACGGAGGTGTCACGCCACGCGTTGTAGAGAACAATTCCGGGTAGATCTGTAGCTCTTTCCCTCACCCCTTCCTGTTTAAAACCTCAAACCTTTTCCCAGATCGCCTCTGGGTTGTTTGGATTTCGCCTCAGACAGTTTCTTCGTTTCCACAGGCCTCTGTCACCGTCTCCTTTGGCCTGTCGCTGCTGTTGTTGGGACGTTCCAAATCAGAGTGAGCAAAACTTTGTCCCTTTCTGTGTGCCTGGCAGGGGAGGAGAGATTTGCCCACTCCGTATCTTCTGCTCTGTTATCAACTCCTGTGTACTGACTCAGTGCAATGAGGTATCATAAAGGCAACGACTCCTGCAAACAAATATGATTCCCTTCCAAAAAAAACTGCATGTAAACTGAGGTATACAGAGATCAACAGACTAGCCTGCCATTTTTGTTTTTAAGCGCGAACTATTCAAACAACAGCAAAACTAAACAATAATAACAATAGCCGGCATTAATTAACTCTGTGTTTACTAAGAACTCAAATCAATATGAGTGAATTATTTTGCAGTGAGGAAGTTAAATAAAATATTGACATATTTCCTTGCCATTTGAAACTGTAAATACATATTTGAGAACTCCTTTTTCACATCCTAATGTGCCCACTGATGTGTTTGTCGAAATTAATTGGCTACACTGGCACACACACTTAGTTTTGAGTGACAACCGGTATCTCCCATAATCAATTGTACCATTTGTGTGTGGTTGCTTTTGTGTGCTCTTTCCAGGCAGTGTGAGTTGTGAGCTGGTCATTGATTGGTTAGCTACTATGCTTCCTTGCAGTCAACCTTCAGCACCCTCCAAAGGGGGAGGGGCTTACTCATTCACCTTTGCCCTCATGGTATGTTTACCTTCAGCCGCTTAGAGCTATCGATCAATGGCAGAACGACAACATGTGACAGCAATGTAACCCCAGCAGCTCGTTAGAACTCTTCCACTCAGCAAAAAAAGCTACAGGAGATTCCACCTCTCCCTGCGATTCTTTATATATCTGGCACCAGTGATTCCTCATCTATTTCCAGTAACAGCGTGAGGAGATTCAGTGCAATTTAATTGCTGTTAGATACAATCACCGCAAACTGTTTTCCCCTCAGGCTGTGTTAAAACACAGAATTATGGGGGAAGCGAAAAAAATCCCATGTTTTTACAAAGCTGTTTAGAACATGAGATTGGCTGGAAGTGGTTTCTGTTGAGTTGTAAGGCTTAGAGTCACTTGTGCCAGTGTAGTTCCTGGCCTGTACAGTAGTGGAACGGGCAGCAGTCACTAATCTAACATGCATTACGTATGTACACTGCATTTACATTTACATTTACATTTTAAGCATTTAGCAGACTCTCTTATCCAGAGTGACTTACAAGATGTGCATTACAATACATGGTAGGAACAATCGCACACTGCAGAAGCAAACTCAGAATCAGTTTAAGGTGGATTAGATTTGGAACCGTACGAGAGGTTTATGCCAAATATTTAAACATGCTTTTCATAGCCATCTTTAGCCTTTAGCACAGCAGTACATTTTGAGTGCATTGTTTTAAGAAGTGGCATCTGGGTATACAATAAATACCTTTAGATATTGTGTCAGTGTATTTCTGGTATCATTAATGAGTAAATGTGTCTTGTTTTTTAAGAGAGCAGATTCCTAGACATCAATAAAATCAAATGTCTGCACAGTCGGGTAAAAAGGAATAATATAGACTCAGTAGTTTAGTGCTCAATATATTCATTACTGTCCAGACTCCAGCTCTCCCACAGTGGAAACAGTGCGTACCTTAGCAATATATCAAAACAGAATTAGAAATAACTTTAAAAAAAAAGTTTTTTGCTATGGAATTACCAGCACTGATATATGGATACGTGCGTTTTATATGTAGATGTACTTGCTGGTGTGTAAAAGAGGGGAGACGGAGAGGTGAAAATGCATGTATGACATTGGGAATTATAACAACAAAGGGATTTTTTAGCATTGCATTTTCATGTATTTTTTTTATTATAAAGTCAATCATGCTAGTAGCAGGATTTCCTAAATGAATACCACTCATCGTGGGTTATGTACTTCATCTGCCTTTACATGTCTAGTGCATGAATTCATTATTGGGACAATCCAGGCTGTTGGTTTATTTGAGTGAAGACCATTAAAAAGAGGCCAAACACAGTACACGTTGCGTACTGTTGAGTAAAAAAACCTTCAATACAAAACATTTCAGGAAAATACATTTAAACAAAAGATTTAATTAGAAAATAATTCCTCTTTTGATATTTTCTGTATTCTATGTAAATTTCCCAAATTGTTTTCCAAAAATATATAAACATTTATAAAACATTATTTTTAACCTGAATCTGTGGTGAACTGGTTTATCAGTCCAAGTAAAAAAAGGAAGGAAAAAAAAGAATGCTTTAGCCCTTTATGACCACCAGAGGGAGACAAAGTACAATCTATAAGTCTGGACATATCTCCTTCCAAAAGACTTTGTCTGACAAATAAAACCATCTGACTCAAAGAAAAGAAATCCTGAGGAATTTTGAAAAAAGGGTTAAAATGACCCATATCTGCTGAATACGGTCTAACTGTGTCCAACGAGTGTCAAGGGGCAAATTCAATGTGAGGAGGACCAACAGGGGCGAGGCTATTGTAATATGAGCAAAACACCTGGGTTGAAGAATAACACATCAGTAGGCTGGGGTGAAAGCCTTACTGTCAAGGCTACTGAATTTATTCTCTGCAGGTGCTCTGGAAGAAGTTCAACCTGGCTACCTGCTGCAATCAGTGTTGACATCAAGAAAATATCCTGCATTGTTTCAAAGTGAAGTCTCCTGTACTTTAGGAAATAAATATGTGGGTAACAGTGGCTCAATTCCAGTACTCTTCTGACAGTAGTGCAGGTTGGACTATCAACCACACATTAATAAATGATGTCAGCGGTAGTTTTTAAGAGGTTGAACTATACAGCACTTAACAGTGCATTTATAATTTTCTCGTCAGGACAGTCAGATCCATTTAATGTAGAATTGAATCATCAGGCTCAATAGCTTGCCCTCACGCACAACACAGGAATGTGTGTGCCCCACACACACACACACACACACACACACACACACACTCAGATGCATTCAAAGCACTTAAAAACATCCAGTTACTGAGGAGTCACTGCATTCGAAGACTTTCTCCTTGACGTTGGTGTAAAGAAGTCCACACAACACAGCATGAGCCGCTCCTCATCAGTGAGGCGCTGCAGAACAAGAGAGAGGGACTCTGAGGTCCTGCTAAACTGGCCTGAGTCGCACCCCAAGCCTGCATCCGGATGGGGAAGGGGCCTTGATTTACACCAGCCTGACAAAGTTCATCATTATGATCTGCAGCTGGGTGACAGTAAACGGGACAGCCATGACACTGATGGGCAGGGTCACCAGGAATCTGTTGGGCAAGGTTGGGGGTTGGGGTGCAGTTGGGCTGTTATGCATTCATTTATGAATATTTCTGGCCTCTGGGTTATTTCCGGGGGTGGGGGGCTGTGTCCAGTTTAATTCCCTTCATAGAGCCCCCCCGTAGTCTCACAGTGTCAACACACAGGAGAGGAAAAGAGTTGACACCCTAAAGGAGGCCTGGCCTTATATAGGGTAACCGAACCAGAGGAGAACAATTAAAGCAGGGGTCCCCAACCCTGGTCCTGGAGAGCCATAGGGTCTGTTGATTTTTGTTTTCACCTTAAAATCAGCAACACATTTTGACCCAAGAAACCAGGAGTGTGTGAGTTGACTGTGTAATCAAGTGCTTTAATTGATCAATTAAGTGTTGAGTAACAATAAACAGTGGGTCCTTTGGATCTTCAGGAACAGGGCTGGGGACCCCATGAGTTAAATAATATGTTTTTCACAGACTATTTAAATTCCCTTTCCATTAACAGTAGTGGTCTGTATTTTAAATTGAACCCTCAAGAATATATGTAATGTAACAGTCATTTCCGTTTGACTTGGTGGAAAGTAAGGTACTACCTTGTGTGAAGACCATGGCCTAGTTTGCATATTGGCAGTTCCTTCCATATTCATCACTTCCAGAGAGAGGTAACATAGACCCCCCTTCCCACCACATCTGTCTGATGTTCTATCTCTCACTGATCAATGGTCTCTCACCCCTGTCTGGATTGAACATTACTGAATGAATCATTTATTTAATTTACCAAATTACTGCATTCTGGCAATTAGCTGGAAAGAAAACTTGGAATAAACCAGGCTGGTGGGTTTCAGCTCACAAGGTTGTAATCACTCCATACTTTTAACAGTTTTTAAGTAATTAATTAAACTCTCAGAAGCCACTCTGCTAAAAAGCAATTACAATGATGAGCCACTATGAACCACTCGGCTGGGACATGACTGCTATAATTAAAATGATACTGTACTTTTAAAGGAAGACAGGGTGATCTCACACCTCTGTGCTGTCGGCTAGTGAGACTTCGGAGGAAACAGACTGGAAGGTCCCGACCAATGCGAGCCATACTCTCTGGTTTCCAATACCCTCTAAAGGAACACAAAGATCTGCATGTTCTTCATTAGAAAAAAAAGAAAAGCAGTCTTTGTAGTTTTATTCCCAAAAAAGGTTTAAAAAAATAAAATAAAAAAGCAGCTCAAATAGGTTCTATAAGCATGGCAGGCCTATGATTTAGAGAGGCAATAAAGAACGGAGAGGTGGTCATTCATCACGCAGGCGCGCTCACCGGGAGAGGGCCTGTCACAGACACCGCCAAGTCCACGAGGCGGCGGCTCTTAGTGTGCCTCCAATTGCCCCAAAACCTGCTCAGCCCGATGGCTTTTCCAGAAGAGCACGGAAGGGGAGAGGCTGGCTTTTCTGACCTATTTGCCTGCTGCACTGTGCCGTGAGCCGGCGGAGAGCTCAGATGCAGTGCGTTGTGATAAACAGGCAAATTAAAAATAAATTAATAAATATGGACCCAAAAAGAGAAAACAGGCACCGCGACAGTTCTGTAAAAAAAAAACCCTCTAGCGGGGATTCTGAGTAAAACAAGCCACTTCCGACCTTCCCTGATCAGGGTAGGAGTGGTGCGGGTGGGTCGTACAAAGAGGAATTCCGTACGCCCAAAAATCTGACGCCAATTTTAACGAGGGCTATTGTGTGGAATGAAATACAGCATTCTGCAAATCACCTGCCTATCCGCACTAAATCACATTCACAGTTAGTCATCTGGAGACAAGGACCTTAAAAACAGCACAGTGGTCTGACAGAGGTCAAAAGTGGTTTGTAAATAGTCCCCACTTTAAACAGACTTATAGCTTCTGCGTTTACAAGATGATATGATGTATGTGGAATTATTTTGATTATAGAATATTACAACTGGGCAGTGTCAATTGATACAGACGATTAAAAAAGCGGGAATGAACTGTTTTAAAAACGTTTCACATTATAACTTCAAATAAAAACATCCATGAAACCAAATCACAGACGTTCTCCCTCTAAATAGGTTACTAAGGAATGGTTTAGCCTACAACTTCTTAAAAATTGACCCATTGTAAATAAATAGTTTGTTGTGGTGTGGTGAAAGTTTCAAGTGGTTTCGGCTGTAGAGGTCCAAATGTGCTCATCACCTTCAATGACAGATAAATTAATAAATTAAGGGCGTTGTACTGGTTACAGGGTATACTAGATTCTAAACAAGTTAGACTACATGTTTTATTTTTCGTCTTTAAAGACACTTAAATTATGCCAAAGCATGTCACTCATTTGTAGGATTGTAATATTTTGAAAACGGACAAGCCTCAATAACCTCTTATATCGGGGAATTTCCTTTGATGTGTGATCCATCTACAAATATTCACATATCTTAACATTCACTTCTCTGTCATGACTGTTTTATAGTCACAATTGCCCTTACTACAATGTAGGTAGTAATGAAATATGATAAATAACATGCAGAGATAAAGACGTCATATTTAATTTGAGAACATTTTGTGAGATGACTCTTCTGAATTATTCATAGCATAATTACAATGTGTGAAATTCTCCCTTTTGGACAAGAAAAATAATAGTTTCGTTTTTCACACACTTAGGGGTAGGGTATGGTGACTAAACCCAGACACTGGTGGTAGACTATTTATTTTAATTCATATCTCTTATTTTATGTCATGCACAATCGCTCATTATTTCGACAGACACCCAAATAGCTTCGTCGGCTCACGATCCAATCAAAGTTTAGGGTTATTCGAGGATTTGTTCTTTCATTGAAGTGGTTATTTGTGCAAGAATGTATACAGCGTTCATTTGTGTGAACGCCGCACCCTGTTCAGACATAGTCAGAGCAGTATAATAGTGGTACAACTCTGATACAGGTGTATAATATTTGTGAAAACTAGTTGAGTATGGAATTGTTCTCACCTAGAACTCACTGTGAATTTTAAGATGGCTAACATGGACTTAATTTCGTTATAGCCTATGAATGTGTTCACGTTCAACGGATTTATTGCTGAAATAGATTTCGTACGAAGGAAAGGCCCAAACCACCCCTTAATTACTTCCAGTCCGCCAGGTGGCCGTCTTTGCATAGATGAAGTTGGTTAACACCTGACACAAAGGAAACTTAACACACTGAAAGTGGAGGTTGGTAACTTTCCCAAGAGAAACACTTACAGGACAAATATGACTAATATGTGTGAAATTGATGCAATACTGTCCAAAATTATTTCTACGGTGCAGTCTGTTTCTAAACCGAGTTTGCAATGTAAACAATCCTAATGTTTATTTTTACGAGCATGGCGGAAAAACATTGTCCACGAGTCTTCTTTGTACATTCGTTTGTTAAAATAGCAGAGTTGCATACTCGTGGTATTATTTTAGTAATTTCACCTGTAAGCAAATGTGTTCGTCAATTAAGAGTCAGTTTTGTAAAGTGTTTGAGACTGAAACACGAGCAATGCTTGCCATTAAGAGAAACATACGGTGCGTTCTGAAACATGACTTCTACCAGCGCAGTTCGCTGGTTTGATCTGTTATGTTAATTACAACCACATGCATTACGCCGTAAAGTTGTGGGTCACAATGTCATATATATGCTAAAAATCGCATGCCAGTACTGTTCATTAATTGTTCTAAATGTCAGTTCGCAATATGAGAGGGGAAGAAACTGCGTAATCACAAGGTCATGAACATTTCCAGCAGAAATTCTCCTCTTTCTTTTGGAAATGGTATCATTCCTCTTTAAAAAATTTTTATTAGCTTAAAGTTCCATTTAGCTGGTCGTAACTACTTATGTTGTCTTTTTGTCAATGTTTTGTTTGAGTTATTTTTTAGCTTAAATACAGCGTTATGGACCATATTTCATCATTTCAACGGGGTTCAAGTTGGTTTATGTCCTTAAAAAATTTAAAACATATTTTAACTTTACAACTTTTAGAGCAAGACGTTTTCCAGTGAGTTTGACTGAAAAACATAGAGTAGCTACAGTGCAAATTCAACTGTTTTCTGGTACAATAGTTGTCTTTCTTAAGAAAATGTTTAGCATCTTGTATATGAAGTATGAATAAGAAGTAAAAGGAGTGCATCTCATTACTTACTACTTACTCATTACTTAAGAACAAGCTCTTTCAGTGGACTTCTGTAAACTGGTTTTTAATTTAAACCAGTTGTTGCCAAATGTATGCTTAATGTTTCCTATGAGGTTGAGAGAATCCAGACACTTTCAATGAAAGTCAAAGATTACCAGATTTTACACATTTTCCTATTTCTCTCTAGAATTACTTTAGGCTTGCGGAATAAATAATGGATTTAATTGACGAGGTTGCTGTGGTCAGGGCAAATGGTGTTTTGGTTCAGTATGCCTTTTCAAGTTTTGATGAGTTTTATTATTTATTTATTTTTCTTGTTTTTCCCCCAGTGTCCAGATTTTTTCAATATTGATCATTGATGTACAATAGTACTGCATACATAATAAATATTTCCATTGCCAACCTCCTTGTTTTATCTGCCAGTGCTTCAGCTGTTTTCATTTTCATTGATGGCCAGCTGTATTTATGGATGTCGACATTTACTTTCCTGACTTATGCGTTAGAACAGCAGGTTCGAGGTGCTGTAAGCAGAAACAGAGTTTTCAAAATGTCAGCAAAATGCTCTTCTATGAAAAGCCTTCATCAAGCCTGTGATAAATGCTGAACTCTTTTTAATTGGGGTGTTCTAGGAGGGCTTAATATTATGGGGTGTGCTCTGTCATGGTTTGATTCATGTCACTGGGCAACGGCACATAAAAGGGGACAATAGTACGCAACCTAATTCTACCCCTGATCTAATTATTTCACGGTATTGATGTATTATGTCTTTGACCAACAACTCTTTCGATTAGAATTCTGTCTCTGTGTGCCTGTTTCGAATATTGGCTTGTTACACATATTTCAAAATCAAATCCCTCCCACTCCTTGGCTTTTCTAAAGAACTGAACGTACACCTTGCCCAGTAGGGAGGGCCACACTCACCCTGACTCTCATTACATTGTGCCCTCTGGAGCATCTTGTTCTCATATGCTGAACTTGGCAGCCGATCAGTAAATACACAAGGCCTGCATGTACATTAATTAGCCTGTATATACTGTAAGCTTATATGTCTTTAATTATGTACCCTGTGTTTGACCTTTAGCAGTGTTTGGGTTCTTCTGAAATGTCTTTTAGAATGAGTACATCTAGGAAATTGAATATGATGCATAGTGGACTGCAGTGTTCAACATGCATCAGTGCTTTTTGCAATATGAACTGTAAATACACTTTATATTATAGGGTACAAAATAGCCAGACAACATATATATGCCAAACTAAACATAAATAGTACCTAATATGCTTTTTGCTTACATTTGGACAGGTTTGAATATTAAGTAAGACTATTATGCAGGTACCACACACTGCAAGGTGCATAACCTCATTGATGGTCATCATGGATGTTTTGGTTGTTCATTTCCAGGATACGATGGCTTGGCCATTCAGAGCAAGCTGTGGAAAAGCCAAAGAAAGAATTATTATTCTGCGCAAAGGGTTGGAAACAAGGTATGAAACTAATTATTTTTGGTTTTCAGTATTGAGGCATATTTATGGGGCATTACAGCAACAGCGGGCTGTTTAATGTTATCTGCAGAAAGCACACATTGTTCACATCAAGCATACGAGAGCTGAGCATAGCCACATGAGGGTTGACCTTGCTGCCACAGTGCGGAACTTTACACAGTGAATTTTTAATGTATATGCAATTAATAATGTGGCCATGTGTAAACTTGACAACTTTTTGGGGCCAGAACCTATCATGATGTCTGGTGTTAAGAGGCCAAGGGAAAAAGTACACTGTCTTGTCAGCATGTGGCTCTCAACTTACTCATCTAGTTACCAAATGGGAGTGTTATGTTTGTGTGTGTGTGTGTGTGTATGTTTGTGTGTGTGTGTGTGTGTGTGTGTGTGTGTGTGTGTGTGTGTGTGTGTGTGTGTGTGTGTGTGTGTATCAGAGTTGTATTCAATGGCAAACATATGTGCATAAGAATGACTGAATAGAAAATATTTCAACTTCATGTGTATTTTACACTTTTGCCACTTTTGGCAGAACAAACAGGGAATGTGAATCATTTGTGATAACCACAGACAGCCTGATAAACAAGGGCACAAAATGATCACAACCCCTGACTATTTATTAATGTATGTTGCTGTGCCATGTCATGTCGTCATTTGTGTTACTACATCCTGATGCCATGTTGTGCCTTTAAGATACAAAAAGAAGGGATAATTAAGCATTCTAACTAACAACATAAATAGGCCTACCTGTTTAACTGGCAGAAAACATTTGTGTTTGTGTTTAAATGCAATTCAGACAGAATTTGGTGTGTCACCCTGAATGTCCTGCTACTTTGATTGTACGTACAAGCGAGGGAATATGTATACGTGTAAATTAGAGATATTGTGTGTCATTGGGAGATTGAGTGCATTGAATTTGAGCCTGGCTGCCAAGGTCAACACCTCCTCAAAGGAGGTCAACACCTCCTTTTTTTGTATTCTGCGCAGTGAAGTTTTATGATCCTCTAAGTGAGGTTGAGCTGACTATATTTCCAGGATGAGGAGGGGTGAGGAATGTGGAATTTCATTTTCCCCAAAATCATATGATATTCTAATAAGTCTTACATTAGCAAGTCCTTCGGCAGGCGAGCCGGAAGCTGGGGCAGGCCGGCCGGCCCCCATCCTCCCCTAACCCGTGAACGATGTGTAAATGTGGGCTCCTGGGTCCCACTTACAGCACGGACGGTATTCCTTGGTCAGATTTAACTCCAACCAGCGAAGAAAAAAAAAAAAAAAGTGAAATAAATAAAAAGAATGAATACGGCTGTTCTTTCTTCTGTACCCTTGCTCCCTGGCTCTTTGTTAAAGCCCCATCTCTGCTGCTCCATTGCCCCCAGCTACATTAAATCCCATTAAATTCACCTTCATTAAAGCAGCCCTCTGTCCTCCTCACTGGAGCCGACGCTGGGCCTCTAAAGGATGGAGCCGTAATGAGGGTGGAGTGGATTTAACCTTGAAGAATGCAGGTTTTCATATCCAAATCAATAACTTATGGTTTAAAACCACCGCTGTATCCAGGCTGTAATTTTCAGCCATTAATTGTGGGGATTATGTTTCTGCTGCAAAACTGTAATGGCAAAAAGGTATTTAACTTTAAGCCGTAGTGTACAGACAGTGTTTAGACTGTGTGCGTGCGCACAGTGGGGTGCCTCTACCAGGCAGCACAGGAAGAGAGGGTTTGAGCGTTAATGCATTATTCTTGGGATAAACACCTGCCGATTATTGCATTTTAGCGCGCACCTTATTATAATATGTACACCTCGTTCCACCTTGCAGGTGGAATTGCTTGCATGTGTCATAATTCAGTCTTGGATGCTTTCAGAAAAAAAACTCAAAGCAGTTGAGAGGAAATTCCAGAAATGTCCTTTAAGTGTAGTCTGATTTTGACTGAGAGTAGTACAGAAAGAAGCACACGAACGGTGAATTATGAATAGAAATTTGGGAGATCTGGGATGGAAGAGGAAAACACACCTGAGCGTTGGGGGAGAGACGGCTCACGCCACAGCGTTGATCAGCACAGCGAAGGAATATACATCCCTCTGCTGAGTGGGGATCCTGCCCTCACGTGATCATATGGAATGCATTAATTTATCCTGCGGTGATAATTTCTGTTCGATAATGTTCATAATGTTCATAACGTGAAATATTGGATCTCATCCTGAGGGGGAACGATCACGGCAGCTTAATTTTTTAATCAAATCCCCTCTTTAATGGGCTTTATTAAATTACACAGCTTCACTGTGGGAGTGGGGCACCGGCAGCAGTGCCGCAATGAGAAAGAGCTTCACGGGATAATTAAATAAAATTAATAAAAACCCTCCGCCAACTCAAAGTCGGGGGAAGAGGAAGGAGGGAAACCCATGGGCGATATTTATGTCTTCAGCTCTCGTTTTAACTCACTTTAATTTGGGTGCTGGGGAACACATCGCGTGCGATTCGGTGGGAGGCGGGCGAGGCGCTGAAATGAGTGCGTGGTTCCACTGGGCTGTGGGTGGTATGTTATCGGAGCTGGGCGCACACAAGCGCTCTGTGCGTAGACACAGGGCTTTTATTTAATCTTTCCGTACATTAGCATTTTCAATTTGAAAGCGTCAACGTGTATGGTGACCAGTATTCTGATGGGAAGAGTTAATCTTACAGAACTAGATTGTCTTCAATTCTGCAGTGTCTGACCTGGAGCTAAACATCAAATGCACATTAAATTACACCAACTATCGCAACTTTACCACTAGTGAGAGGCTTTTGATTCATATTTTCTTATTTAAAAAATATTTAAAAATCAAATGCTCTTGTCACCGTTAAACGGATACGAGCTCTGAATGGGGTTTGCACACTGGCCACTGGCGACTGTGGAGGCCCACAGAGTGATGAGGCAGAGCAGAAAAAGCACAGCTGTCTTCATTAGAGTCCGACATGACAGACATGTAGGATGTTTTAAGATTTGCAACTCGCCGGTTCTCAGAACACGCAACAACCTCTTGTCTTCCAGGGAGGAAAGGGAAAGAAACGTTCTGACACCTACCTGCCAGCTGGAGTGCTCTGATGTGATGGGTATTTCTGTTCAGTATGTATGAAGCGGGTTTAGAGCATTATGCTTTATTATTTCCCTGATCTTCTAGACGCGGGACTCTGACCTCACATGTGTTGGGCAGATGCACTGCAGTGCATGCCTACTCTCCTTCGTGGGCCTTGCTCCTCTCTGCTTTATTTGTGAGATAATGGCAGTGCAGTACATGGGAGTAGATTGATTGTGTGCCCAGGTGCTGACCCTGGATCAGTTCCAGATTTCCTTTACTTTATGGTTTAAGTTGGGTTTGGGGTTGGTTCTGGTGGTCCTAGATCAGTTGTTTTAGACTACCTAGATTCTGTGCAGGCATTATACATGATTCATATCCCACCAAGACATACTGTAGCTGTGGAGGTGCCGACACCAGCTCCATGGCACTAGGGCTAAAAAGCCAAAGACAGCATATATTTTGTCCTACTCCAAATCCGCTTCCTTTCGTTTGCGGTGCTTCCAGACGGTAAATATTCAAACTGGAATTCAATTTGAAGACCTTTTTTCTCATGTTACTGTGGATGATGCTAAACAGATTTCTTTGACCCTGGCAACAAATGATGGCTGAAATGGGGGTGTAGGGGCAGTCATGCTGGGCTTGGTTGGTATTTTGTGCCCTCTCTCTGAAAGGCTCAATTGGGCGTGTAATGTGGCTAATTGTAAGAGTGACAAACTGGCATTGTTGGGGAAACGTTTTATGGCCCTGTTTGTCCTCAGAGGAGGAACATGAGATTGGTGTTCCTTGCTCTGCAAGCAACCCTTTTGTTTGTTGTTTCTGAGTGGTGGCTTTGCTTTGCAGCCGTTTGCATGGCGATCCTCCCACACTGCACTCCCTGTGCCATTCCAGCTTGGCAGAAGCATGTCACCAGAGTGCTTGTTTTCTTTGAATGTGTCCCTGACATTTCACAAGATTGTCCTCGGCTTTAGAGGCCTTTGTGCTTATTAATAGACTCAACAGGGGCCCCATTCGTTCATTAGACTGCTGCCTTGCTAGTTTAATTCAGAGATTTGGAAGTTAGCCATGTGTTCTTAACTTAATCCTCACAGAAGAAGTTAATATGAGGGTGAAGGATGAAGTAATCTCCAAGGCCCTGGGATTCGTGTGGGTATCCCATGCTCATAGCATAACCGTGAGCACATGGATGAACTCTCTGTTCAATGGATGAAGTCTCTGTGAGGAAAGTGAGAGTGGCTCTGCATGCCAGGTTGTAGTGGTAGACTCAGTTTGGTGAAGTGGACACAAACGACACAAACCACAGAGGGTGGTGTGAAACAGCAGAATATGATGCAATTGGACTTTGTGGGAGGAGTTAAAGATCAGCTAATAATGAAGTTGCGCTATGGCGTCAGTAGACGTTGATGTGACTTGGGTTGTCACAGCTGACAGGACGAAGGGGAATTGTTCTGGGCATGCAGCTACACAGCCGATACTGGACCCAACCTTGCCTCACAGTCCTGGCCTGGGGGAATGTGTACTTATTTGCAGAAAGCACAGCCGAGTGGACCACATCACTCCTCCATCAGGCAGTCAGTATTTACAGCATTTTCAACGGTGAAACAAAAATCCCTAAAAGCTTTCTTGAAGTATCATGGAAGTGATGTCTGGGCTGAGTGACGGGCAGAGATGAAAGCCGATGGAGAGTAGCTCAGGGTACAGTTCACGGTGGAGCTCTTGGGCCTGCTCTGTGGTGGGGTCTTGTTTGAATTAGTTTACAGGCGGTGAAATGAAAGGGCCATGCTGTGATATGAAGAGTCCAGCTTGCAGGCCTTTTCATCCCATCTCCCCCTTAAAGGCATATTTATATCTTCCAGACTAGTAATTAATCACGTCATTACTTTTTGGAGGTGGTGGTAGTGGTACTGAAGAAAGGGAGGTACCATGTGCATTTCATAGATCTCTATGTCCTGTCAAAAGTCCACTGAGCAGAAGCACAATTAAAACACTTAATTTATCACAGGGAGGCAAGAGATACTGGTCCTTGCAGAGGATCCATTTTCATGTTTTTCCCCAACCAAGTTTATTTTGAATTTCCAGCATCTCCAGGGAACTTTTGAAAACAAAGAAGGAACTCTCCTATTTGAGACCCCTGCCCCTGGTATCTTCTGAATTCACTAGACATTCAGGTTGCGTGGGGTACTGAACAGTATTGAAATAAACCTTTGGCTCTAGTTACTTCAGCCACTGGTGGAGCAGAGGTTATGCTATTGGCCTGTGTATAGGGACGTATTTGGATGAAACCTGGTGGAATGATGAGACGTAGAAATGATTAGATTTATTTTTAAATAAATGTTATGCATTTCCCGTTTCTCCCTATTTGGAATGCCCAATTGTATTCACAATCCGCGCTCACTGCAACCTCTACTGTCCATTCGAGAGAGTGTAGGCAAGCACGTGCTCTCCTCAGAAACGCGTGATGTCAGCTGCCGCTTCTTTTCATATCCCAGTTCACAAGTTGAGCTTGCACAGACATGAGTCGGAGGAAGACACTTCATGTGCAGCTTTATACCGGCAAACTGTGGATGCCCGATTAACTAGCGGGGGTTGCTGTTGTACAACACTGCTGTTGCTGTTGATACACGGGTAACCCACCCCCCTATATCCCTCCCTTCCTGGACGATGCTCCCACCATTTATGCTGGCCACAGTCTGCACTTGCACTGGCAAGGGGCTGACTGATGTATTACTTCAAAAAACTTTTGGAATACCATTTAAAATGCTTGTGTGTAATGACTGCTACAAACATTCTTCACAACAAAGCATTTACTGTACTGAGACTTGCAGCTACTGACTTACCTTCCTATAGCTTGCTACAGTTGCTAATATTAGAGAAAATCTGAATTTTTGAAGCAAAGGTTGACTGAAGTTATGAGCATCTGCTGTCATACTGTCAAACTTGTTTATGTTTTATGCTTGTGTTGTTTACATTCTTTAGAACTTGCCATTTTACACTGTATGCAAATTATATCAGTTGTGACATTCATTTTTAATAAATTTGCACACATAAGTACAACACTATTTAATAAAAGCATGAAAGGTGTATTCAATGTATTTTTAATGTGTTAGAATTCACTGGCACACTGTTTCCTTGTGTATGTGCTAAAGCTTTGTAGATAACAATCGTGTGACCATTTCCTGACATAAATACCGTCTCCATGGTTATTTTAATTTCTGTGTAATGATGTACTATCGGTTGTGAAATGAATGTCTTAGAATCGTTACTGCTCGTTTCATTAAATTGCATTTAATGAATGTGTGAATGTAGATGAGATGTTCCCTTATTAAAGGTGACATTGTAAATGATTATGACCAGCATGAGTCACTCAAAGTTAGACTTTTTAGAATCACAGATCTCTTGTTAAGGTGGTCAAATTCCCTTTTAAGGCTGGCCTTAACAACAGCATTGTGGAAAGAAGTACAGTATTGCAATGATTATTACAATGACATCAGTGTGGTTACTACCTACAGTAACTTTTAACATAGACTTTGCCTCCTGAATCACAATTGAAGTGACGTTTCACAGTGTGATGCAGGTGTTGGGGGGAAACATGTGACATGTATGGTCATGGTCATGGTCAATTGATATCATCTGTGGTCTAATTGATCATATCTAATTGATATGATCTTACTATAGATTATTATCTACAGTAAATGCCTGTCACAACAAATACTGTGGCCATATTTCATTAACTGCAGGGTGAGCTGTGATTAAGAGAGAAAAAAAAAAACCATGATTTAATTTTCCCCAAGAACTTCTCAGACACTGAAGTATAGCTGCTGTAAATCCCATCCAGATCCTTTTTAATTACTTATTTGTTCATTGTTTAGGCATGCAGACATTTGTGAATGTTGTGACTCAAAGATGTATTAAAATATGTAACTGTTGCTAAAGATGAGGCTTTATTTTTAACAGCTCACGCTTAACAGAGGGCAGCAGGTTTCTGGTTTGTTCTGTTTTGTTATTTGATGTACTGAGCAGAGGATGTTAAACAAAATGTACAATTGGGTCTTGATCATGAAGAGCTATGACACAGGATGCTTGTAAGGGTCTAAGCCCAGGACAGTTGATTTATTGAATGTTCCTGGTGCAGTCAGTTTAAATACTGGTCTTTAAACAGAAGTCAGCCCCATGTAGGTCTCAAAACTGTGGTTCTGAAACTCCAGCATGGAGCATTTTATGCATCATGGAATGTCTTCCAAAGAGGTTAAAAGTATTTTAAATACAGGCAAAATTTTGGTCTAAAAATAAAAACCTAAATACAGTAAGGATCCCGTGATTGGATAAGGTCCAACAGTGCTACATTGCTTCCGAAACATTGCATAAACTTCTCTTTGACTGCTGACGGCATAGTCACATGACCCAGAGGGCTGCAATTAGGGAGAAATAAATCTTCCTTAAAACCCACTGATAATATGTTTGTTTCGACTGACATTTGAGGTTGAACAAACCAAACTGCTCTATAACAAAAATATTTCAAAGCTAAAAAGCACTGATGGTAAGGCCACTCCTTTCTGCTGCAGAACAGTGTGCAACTTAAACTACAGGGGCAGGGCACACAGGCAACAAATCATCCTCCATTAACCTGTTAACAGGTATCTTCTTAAACCTGTGTGCTTCTGGTTGTTGTACATTTAGTACTGTTTTCCCCCCGATAGTCAATGATCATAGACATTGTCTTTGACATCATCTGTACAATTACGTAAGTGAGACCTGTTGAGGAAGGCCAGTTTGTGTCCCAAATGTTTTGAGAATTTACCCATGTGGTAACAGGTGAGATGGTGATGTGGAGTGACTGTCAGTTTTAACTTCATTTAGTGCAAATCTTACAGGCACCAAAGAGGAAATGGACCATTCTGCTGTAAGAAGCTGGGCACAACCATAATAAAACAAAGCATTTAAGATTAAAAAGTTTGCCTTCCAAATCTGGACTCCTGCCAGGAAAAATGATAATTGTCATGTAAAATAAACTCGGAATATCATTATTACTGTGCCCATATTGCTTCCAATAACAATCTGCCTTTCTATTTAGTCTGTTACAAATCTATAATTTACATTGAAAATAGGTTCTGTGTTTGAAGACGCTGGCCAAGGAAAGCAGTTGAAGTAAACAGCTGTGGGTAATTAGAGCGGGCCTGGGGATGGCCAGGGATTTAAAGTAAACATGGAGCCTTTCCATAGTCAACAACATTTACAAATGTATAAGAAGGAAGCTACTGAATTTCTGAAGAATGTGCAACAGGGATGGAAAGCGTAGAAGCATGAAGGCTGCAGCTGGTGATAATTAAACCCATATCCTGTATGGCTAACAGGACTGTGGGCTTATTCTTCTGACAGTGGATCCAGGAGGGCACTATTCTGGGTCAGCACTGATGGGTTTCTGTCCATCCTCCTGAATGTCATGGTGGATTTTGACCATTTTCATAGTGTCTCTTGGGTGGAATATCATTCTTTTGATGTTTTTTTAGTAAAGGGGATCTCCTCTGGGTCTTCTCAACTGTGATTCACGTAAGGCCGTCATAGTCACCAAAAACTGGAATCTGGGTTTACTGGACCCCACATTCCAGGGCTTGAGTCTTTATGTCCCCAAACAAAGGAAGCTGAGTGGTGGAGGCTTGATCTTGAGGAACATGTGGAGGTCCAGCTGCCAGATCGCCCAGTCCCAGATTTGTGCATTTGTAAGCACTGGCCCCTCCACCAATGGTTCTGCTTGGAATTGCTAGGATTTCTTGGGATATACTGTAGTCATTTCTGGAAACAGAATGTTAGGATGACTGATGTGGAAGTACAGTAGCCGTTCTCATGGGATCTTATTTTGGTTTCCAAGTTATTCTCCAATAACTTTCTAATCCAACAAACTTCTGTACGGGCTAATTAGATATCTCTTGTGGGCTAGGTACCAGACCGTAAGAAGCCTGCCTAGAGGAATGTATCCTGTGACCGACCACCCATTTCACGATTTATTAATGAACCGAGCTATTCTTACATAATTAATAGCATTGTAATTTTTCACAGAAAAATCCATTCTTTTCCCTGCCGGGCAGCCATTAGGTGGATCTTAAAGGCGAAATGAAAGTCAAGGGATCCCACTTTTTTTGAAGCAAAGAGGATTTTATTCTTTTAAAATGTATATATTTCTCAAAAGGAATATAAATTGCTCCTTTCCATGGAAGAGGCAATGCAAATTCCACATTAGAAATGCATTCATAGCCTAGAGAGAGTTTTTAATAACCAAGGCCATCTGAACCCAAGCAGGTAGCTCCTGTGCTTGGCTCAGAGAACAGATCAATGGCTCCTTTGTAAGCTTTAAGATGTGACTGAAGACGGATCCTCAGCGTTTTGGTGTCCCAAGCCTGCCCTCGTGTCAAGACCAACGGAAGGTATGTGAAGTGCCTGAATAAAAATGTCACGGTGAGCTATGGAAGGGCATGCAGCTGTTCTGTAGACAGCTGGAATGCATCCGTCTCCCTCCATGGCATCTCAAAGCCAAACATTTTGGCAGGACAGTCTGTCTGAGATGGCAGGTCTTAATGGCCTCATAATGTGAGCAGCCGTGGAATTTGACCGTCATTGCGTTTTATTTATTTTTTTATAATTTTGTGAGCCCAAACAGACAATTTTGTGAGACAAAACACTGGCATCATAAATTATGAGTGGTGGTATGACAGATTTAAAAGTAGGTATTCGATCTGACTTGTAAAACAGTGGGTGATTCTGGGTGAGAGGTATGTTTTTTTGTTTTTTTTTAAAGATCGGCATAACTCCAGAAATGTTAAAGTGAGCTTTTTTTGGTTAACCCCATTGCATGAGGAAACAAGGAAACCAAAATGCTGCCTTATGTCTGGAAACTGAACTGCTTAGTTTCCTATGTTTGCTTTCTTTCTTAATAGTTCAGAACATCACAAACATGCATATAATTTGCAATATTCTATGCATGTTAGTGTATATTACTAGTTCCACCATAGGGGATTTTTTATGCATTCCTGGAATTTGATGTAGCAGTGCATGTTGTTTACATTGTTCTAATTCTAACTTATGAAGTTGTGAAAAATGATACTATACTATTGAAACTATTGTTAGTATGGCATGTGTGAATTGTGAAAGTGAATGCAAAATGTACACACTTCTGCTTATCCCAAATGAATTAGAAGCTTGACTGACAAGGTAATTTCCCACAAAGGACTCCTGTGCTAACATTGGTTCAGATGTCATGTGAAGGTATTGATAGATTTTTACTGAAGTTTGGAAACCCTCATCAGTTATAAAATGGGGGCATTGGTTTTAGTAGTGAGGGGCATTGCTTTAGCACTGAGTCTCAAAGCATTGGTTTTTTATTTTATTTTTTAAGTGAAGATGATCTGAGCAGGATTTGATTCACAGGCAGATATAGATTGGCAGGGGATATGCACTATTGGGTCAACAGGTTAATTTTTCATCCAGCAAATCTGTGATCCATTTATTTTAGGATGGACAAGTTCATCCTTTATTTTGTCAGTAGTTTATTCCTGTAACTCTGTGCCTGATTCAAAGAGTGCATGTCCTCATGACTGTGTGGAGGCCCTCTCTCCAGTGTAAAGCTGAGAAGATAATAGGCTTACGCAGGGGCCTCTCAACACAATCTATGCAGTGCCCCCTGCACTGGGTGTGTCAGCATGCCTCTCCTGCTCCTCAGGAGAATGAAAGTTGAGCAGTTTATGGCTTAATGACTCCTGTCACATCCGTTTAGGAGACATGGATGAACGTTGCCAGCTGTGTGCACCTAGGTGACCCCCCCCTCCGGCCGGCCCTCACTCATACACACCCAAGAAGCTTCATTTCGACAGCATCCAGCAGGGGATGGGAGCCCTTCTTGGACCTCAAGACACAGCATTGGGCTGTACGTGGGTTTTTGCAGGGTAGAGTGGTCTATAGAGCAAGCACAATTTCACTCGTCAGTGTGCCAAGTGGGCCGATTTGGTGAAAGTCCGATCTGATGCGACAGATTAGCAGACTTACATTTATCATTGTGTCCCCGTCTATACATAGTCATGTAGCTGCCTCATGGCGTTGAAGTGTGTATGACTCATGCAATATTCTCCTCTCCTACTGGGGGCATGCTGAAATCTGCACATTAAAAAAGAAATCTTGCCCGGCCAAGATCTGAAGCCTGCGACAGTGTTACCCCCCTAGAGGTTGGCAGTAGTCTTTAGTTTTAGTTTTTTGAAGTGCTCTACCTTTTGATGTTCCACATTCTCTTTGGGAAACCTCGCCTAAAGGATATTTAATATCACTCCTGCAAATTTCCAGTTAGGAATAATTTGAACTGAGCATCTGTCAAAGGAGCAGCAGTTTAAATACATTGGTCATGGGTAAAGAGGCAGAAAATGAAGCCAGATTAGGCAGAGCACCTTTTGCCGCCGTTTCATCTGTCCACTCCGAATCCGGGGGCGCAATGTGATGAAGCGCCGGCGTTCCTGGTTCATTAACAGCATAACACAACACCATCAGGCTTCAAACACGCACCCGTCTCCCAGACAACCTTACTCGTGGGCTGTACCAACGTACCCCAGCACCGTCTACTGCTGCATGAGAGGGATTGTTTTGATATTTCAATTCTTTGATATTTTATTTATTAATCTTTAGGGGAGTGGGGCCAGACACCAGCTCCCTCTCTAATTCTCAGATGCCCACAGTAACAGAGTTTTCCCCCCCTCCAACTGAGTGCTTTCTCCCCGGTGTCTTCACATCAAAGATCCTTCTTGCATTACTAGAGGGGTGCGAGGGGGAACTCTTATCAGGATACACAATCCGAGGCCATATTATCTTGCTGCTTGAGCCATGAAAGAGCATGCATTAGGCTGGGCCTGATAGGAACTGTCAGTGTTTATTGTGCTAGACCAGGCTGGATTGTCAGCTTGTTTTGTTTTGAACAACAAAAAACATGGTGGGAGCTTTGACCGGCTGATGGTGCTCGGTCTTGAGGATAGGAAGTTACGCCGCTCCAAAGAGGTTGTTATGGTTCTACTCTTTCTCTTTTTCACTTTCCCTTTATCTCTCAACCTCAACGCAGCAAATGTTGAAATGCAAAACAAATGCGGAACGCAATGGAGAGAATTACAGGTGAAATGAGTTGAAACCTCATGAGTGTGGCTTTTGATCGCGGCGAATGCTCCCAGTTTGTTGTAAAACTACATAAATTTAGACCACAGGAATGGAGTGAAAACATTGCGCGAGAATGTAACGAGAGGGCGAGCGAGCGAAATGCAGGTAGAAATCAATGATAAACACAGCACCCCCACTGATCATCCTCCTCTCCACTCCTCCGCTCTCGCCCCAACCCCCATTGCCTCATTCTCTCTTCCCACCTGGGTTTGTGCTCAGCTGCAGGAGAGGGAGACAGGTTGCGTGCTCAGAGGGCTTCAGGCATCATCTTGAGGGAGAAATAAACAGCACATTAGTTCCAGGTCATGTTGGAACGGTATGAAACAGAAAAGCAATGCAGAGGGGTTAGGAGAAGTCCAGCCCAGGAGAGGGCCTGGGGGTTATTAGTGGATGGGGACTCATATTAAGGCTCCAGGTCTTTTTCGAGGCAAATTCCTCTCTGCTCACCCCACGATGGTCTGCTGTTTGCCATGTGCTGTAAATTAACTGCACCCCTTCCCTCCAAGGTTTACAAAGGCAACGAGATGTGTCACAGGGACAGGTTCACAAGTGAGTTCAGCTCCGTCTCTCCTTCTCTCTTAAATGACAATTAGAAAAGCCTGCTTTTCAGATGGGTTTAAAGAGGACTAATAAATTCTTGGGCCTTGACTCTCACGTGGCCTGTCTATAGTTTTTACCTGACTTTTGTGTGCAGATTTTCAGTTTTTTGGCTCTTAAAATCATTTTACCTTTCTGTTCTGTTTTCAGCAGTCTTCTGCCCTAATGTTTTAAATTATGTTTCAGCGTCTAACCTTTTAGGGTTTCAGTACTGTGATTGATTTTCAAAAAACGTCCTCTGCACTTTGAGACTCAGACAATCCTTTAACTACTAAAAGTAAACGTATTGAAAGCAGACCTTTGTTCAAAAATGTTTTTGATGTGTCTCAAGTTGATAGACCTAACAATGACATTAACAGAATTAAAGATCAATTTTGGGGTCAAACCACTTTCTTCCCACAATAAAATAGAAATTCCTTTCTAAAAACCCATTGTGCACTGGTGCAAAGAGTCTTCTGTAAGGTACTCAGTGGAACGAGGGAACACAGGATGTCAAACAATCTCCCAAGAGGTCAGAGAGAAGTAACAATAATTCTACTTTAATAAAGGGGGGGAAATTGTTATTCAAATCATGTTGAATTAAAAATGAAATTTTGAAGTAACTAAGTAACACAGCTTTATACAAGAAATGTGGCTCTTCGACACTGTCATATTGTACAATAAACCTGTTTTCTTGGACAAGTCTTAAACATGCTCCCTAAAATACACAAAAACCACATGGAAAACCACAGTAATGGATGTTGTCTTCTATAAGGTATTTCATGTTTTTTCTAAAACCATGTTACAGGTACCATGTTACATGTGAGTCTCTGTATACATGATAAACACTAAAATAATTTAGTCAGTGTGCAGTAAATGGATTCCTTGCCCAGGGGACAAATTTACTTTACGTTTTACGTTTTTACACACACAAAGCAATATCTTGACCAATGAAATAGGCGGGAATATTGGTTTTGCCAGAGCTAACACCTTTTGCACATGCTAAAACCTATGGTAAATCTGGCCTGAGATATTGAGTGTCTGGATACAAACATGCCTCGTTATATTGGCTTATTATGCATACATTGTGCTTTGTATAGTGTCATGCAAAGGAACTCCAAGGAACTTAAAAACCTTTTGTCTAAAATTAACTTTGATTCCATAAATAAAAGTAATATCTGGGTTACACATGAAAATTGGCAGTAGCATCTCTTTATATCCAGAAATCCATACAATGATAGTTTTTGTCCGATTCTTAAAGTAGCGTTGAAATGACTAGTACAGTGTTACCTTATTCTGTATGGCTAGCATGCAGGTAACAACAACCAATGAAACCTTGTGTGTAAACACTTGATAGTTAAGTGTACATGCATGCTATGGTTCTAATCTACAGGTGTGAATTAAAAATATATATTTAAAAAGATTTAATTTACAAAGTGCTTATATGAATTTTTTTTTGTAAAAACAATCAAACAAATTCATAGAGATGAGGTATCACATACAACCTTATTACCTACTTGCACCATGACTGGGATGTGATTCTGTTCAGGTAAGTGAATGACATTTTCTTTACTTTTACATACATGCAGATGTTAATTTTTCTTTGCTTTCACTGGCCTGAGAGCATTGCCTTTCATTGACAGAATGGGCTTGAATTGTGTGGCTATAATACTTTATATGCATTGTTGCTCCTCTGCTCAGCACCAGAATAATAATGTGCACATCCATATTTACCTTTTTAAGGTCAAGAAAAACAATGCTCTGGTGCCACTTTGCCGAACAAACAAGGTGCATGCAATACGAAACAAAAAAATATACGCCATAAACATATCAAATTCCTGCTACACTTTGAAAGAAAGCAATTGTTTATTATTTAAAACCAGTGGCATATATTGTTGAAACGCCGATGAAGGCTATATGCCGATATGCATTGGTTTTAAATAATAAACAATTACTAATTTTAAGGTCTAGCCAGGAGACTGTAGTAAACTATAGGGGCTTGTGAATGGAATTTGTTGATTACCGTCACTGGCATTTCTAGAACACAACCAGGTGTGTTTAGAGTGTGTACCTGCACCCTGACATCGTGTGTAATATCAATTACTTGCTCATTTCTCTGTTCGAGACACATCCTCTCATGTTCCCTTTGAGAGCTCATTTTGTCCTTTGTATGTTAGTTGTCAGGTTGTTCCCCAGTACAGCGTTTAGTGTTGAATTGTGTTTTACTCGGGATGGATGGCAGTTTGGGCTCAGGCGCAGTCGGCTAATTGCACCGCTCTGGAGAGGAGAGCGAGGGACCGGTGTGTTTGATCTGAGAGAAGCTATTTCGCCATTACTGACTTTGAAGTTAGATTGGGTGTTAAATAACCAGAAAATGGGCAGTAGTTACTCTTTCTGAAGTTGTAACTTTTCCCTGGCCCTTCGTTCGCTGAGGAAGAAGGAGTCTGGCAGTGGGGAATTTGCTGTGGCTATGGAACTGCGGTGGAATGGGCTGTCAGGGTTCATTAGTGAAAACTGTCTCCATCTGAAGAAGACGCGGGTAGTGATTTAAAACCAATATCCATTACCTGCCTTTTTTTAATTTTTATTAACTTCAGCACCATTACCACCCTTCTCCCAATCATGGTTCGCTCCCCCATCCCCCCCCTCCGTGCCCCGAAGAGCCCCGGGAATAAGTGTGGAAGTCTCTGATTCTGATCACCTCTTCCTGGGCCCCGTCTCTCCCCCCCCAGAACAGCATCAGTGTGCAGCATCCGCCAGTACCTCTCCTGTGAGTGACAGCCACGGGCACTACACGCACAGACCACATTGAGCAGGCACTCAGGTTAACACTCCCCTCTCCCGCAAGTGTTTACGCACAGGGTGTAGGGTCTCATGCGTGAGCACAGTACAGCAGGTGCTCTCCTAAGTGTTTCTTATTTTCTGCCGGCCACTTCAGAGTAGTCCGTAGAATGGGTTTTAATGCAAGGGTCGTGTGGAGGGAAATGTTATTATTCTGCAATCGGGGGGCTTAGGTGCAATTTGTGAAACGTATTCGCTGTACCACACCGAGGTCTTTACGATTTCATAAATTAGTTGCATCTTCCCGTCGTTTGTCCGACCACATTAGCGGGCAAATAATTGAATGTAAGGAGCTGTTTACCATTGTGTGAAGGCGAAAAAAGATGGACTTTGATGACTTATGTTCCTTTCTTTAATGCAGTGCAGAGTGTGTGAGATTGCAGGAGAGATGTATGGCGGCTCTGTAATCTTCGCCCCCATGACCCCAGAATTCCATTTCTGGCGAAATCAGGCCAGAGAACCTATAAAATGACATCTCTTTAATACAGCCACCGTGGGGTAATAAAATCTGCCTGTCGAGCACTCCTCTGTGACTGCCACACGTGAACACCCAGGAGATGGGGAGGGAGGGGTGAAAGGGCAGGTGTCTGCTACAGAATTTAATTAGGGAGACTGAATGCTTTGTCTGTGAGATCGTTGCTTTGGGCGTTCTTTAATTGCCCCCTCCCCCCGCCGAACACCGCTGCCCTTCCCCACATCATCAGTATTCATCCTGACAGAGTGTCGCATTGCTGAGAGACGTTTCTCTTTCATTCTTCCGCACGCGTCGTGCCTCTGCCCTTCCTTTTTCACCAGCCCACAGCGGCCCCTCTCTAACCAGCGTGCCATGTCAGAAAGGGCTTAAAGGGCTCTGTGGCAGAGAGATGCCGCTCGCACATCCATCTGGATCTTAGCATGGTGAAGGCCCAGCACTGATCCCTATTTTCTCATAGCGCAGGTAGAGTAGATGGAGAGAGGTGTGGATATATATATATATATATTCCAGACCACAAAAACCATTTTTATGTGATCATAATAGTTGAAAAATAAAAAGGGAAATTTAAGTGAGTGCCACAGTACTCTTACTTGACCTATGTGGTTAAAGTGCTTTCCAACACACTGCTTCTCAAAATGGTGCTGCACCGTGCGTGGCTTCATTTCAGACAAAATGTGCTCACTGCTCAGCAGGCCGGTGGGGTGGGTTGCTACGGATTCAGGCACTCTCTCAAACAGCCTATACAATACACTGATAAAATAATTGTTACGTTAATGTGTAATGACCCAAATAGAAGGTTGTTTGTGGTGTCTGTTTGTTGTTGTGAAGCAAGGCTGGCTCAGAAGGCTAGCTTAATCAAGCCTCTGAAAGGCTTCAGATTATATGGATTGTGACCATAATATTGTAGCTTGATCCTTTTGTCTGTACTTGCATCTCAGAGTGTGGAATACTCACACATATACTGGCCATTACCCTAAAAGTCCAAGCATTTGATCTCAGTAGTGTCAGTTTACAGGCTTTGAGCAATTTTGACCAATTGTCTGTTATGCCAAGAACAATTTCTTGTCTACCGTGAACATTGTTTGAACACAAGCTTTTGAGAGCTGAGCACATTACTCTTAATAAAACAGCTGCTTTCCTGAGGTGATTAGTGTTCACTCTGAGCTTGTCTCAAGAGATCATTTTTAAGGAGAAACGAGAGGAGACAGATGATGTCAGTACTCTGTCACGTCCAGGGAAATGTGTTAAATGATACTGGTTTTGCTGTAAAGGTTGGAGTAAGTTGGAGTAAGATGAAATGGGTTAAAAAAATTCACTGAAATATTGACTCTTCGTTAATAGTCAAGTTATAATAAAACAGTTGGGATGGAAGATTTCAAGATCAATCATACATTGATCAAACATTAAATTAAATATTCTGTTTGTTTTAAATTTTTGTTTCAGATTTTTTCCACATTTTTTCTCCCAATTTGGTAGCCAATTACACCCTCTGTTTCTTTCAATTTACCCTCCCCTACAAGCCCACCACTCGTCAAGCCAGTTTTTCCCTTACAGGGATGCCTTGCATGCTTCTCAGTGAGCTCTTCCCGGCTCTCCCTCCCCCCTCCCTCTGGGGTGGTCATTCAATCTCTGCCCCCGATGGGGCTCTCGGCCAGAGCCGGGCTGGTGCAGCCGGGTTTAGAACCACGGCCGCAGTGGGCAACCTGCATTCTGGACACCAGGAAATATTCTGGCAAGAGTTTTGATTATTTCAATTCAGCTAAGTGTGTTTCATAAGTAATTAACTTTTAAATTTGTGTTTTTTATAAGCCTGTGTTACCAAATAAGTTAATTAAAGAAAAGAAAGAAAAAGAAAGAAATTGCTTTTTATTTATCTCTAGACTTGGTCTTTATCAGCACCATTTAGCCAAGCTGCGAGCAAGAAAAGAAAAAAGTAAAGTTGAGATTAGCCAGTGCAATAATACTACCCATCTCTCATTAAAACCGTAATCGTGCGTAAAATGAGATTGATGGAAATTTATCCAAAAGGTCAAGGAAAGGGAATTTTCTGGGCTGACACCGGATTTAATGGACAGGATTTTAATTTAGCCGCTGCTCACAACACCGGGAGGAGCAAATCCCCCTCAGGCGAATACAGCCCCCTCATCTTTGCCTGTCTCCCGTCTCCTCTCCCTCAATCTCTTTTGTTCTCCCTACTTACCCTCTTTTCTCTGTACGTCTCCTTTAGTGCCCCAACCAGCCCTCATCTCTCCCTACCTCCCCTCTCCTATTCATGGTCATTCTCTCCTCTGTCTACTCTTCGTCTTCTCTCCCTACCTTCTCCTGTCCCATCCCTGTTCCTACTCCTCTCTCCCTATCCCTCCTCTCCTGTCTCTACCTTCCCTCTCCTTTCTACCTACCTTTTCCTCAGCCTACTCTTCTTCTCTTCTCCCTTCCTCTCTCCCCACTGCCCTTAATATCCTCCCTTCTCCTTTTCTCCTGAACATCCGAAGCATGAGGCGTGGGCGTGTTGAGCCTGCTCAAACTGTAGGCCACGCCACTGCTATTCACCATAACTCTCCATGCACTTTGGCCAGTGTATGCCTTAAGTGAGATGCCCACATGGTCACCAGAAGTCTTGACAAATGAATCTATCAGGAACTTGGACTAAAGTTTTTGGCTGTGCGCAGCCAATCTTCTGCCGACATAATTTCTGCTGTGGGTCTCTCCTCGCTGTTTAATTTCTGAAAGTAATATTGTCATATAATTTCTGGAACATTCATGTCCATGTGAGGTCTGTCTTTTGGAGGATTGCATGCTGGTTGTGTTTTGTAGCATTTCATATGCGATTCAGCCGCAGAAGCATAACTCTTGATATGAAACCAGTTTTAAATGAAGAAACATATTAACATTTCCAGTTCTGTTAAAGTAATAACCATGTGCCAACCTGTGCCAAGGACCCCAATAAAAGACAAGGCCGGGCTGTCTGTGTTACGGCTGGTTATGTTATTATTAGGAGCACAGAAACATGCTGTTGGTAGCCAAGCATTTGTTCTAGTCACAACATTCCTTCTTTTCCTTTTCCTCTTCCTCAACAGTAAAATGTATATCCAGTTTTACTACAGCTCTCAGATTTCCATTATAAGCTCTTATATGTAATGCATTTACCTATGGGTTATCTTTTATACATATTTTTCACTGAGCTCATCATCAGAATTAGGTATCATGGCGGTGAAATTAAGTTCAAGTGTACACTTTGAGTAAGTGCACATTGAAAAATGTCATTGAATTATTTGTTTTCGTGAAAACAAAATTTCACTCATTGATTAGTGGTTAGTGATCACTGTACAAATTAATTATTTACTCTATTGCATTACTTACACTTAGTATTCACTTACTAACTGAATTGACATTCACATTTTAAGCATTTAGCAGACGCTCTTATCCAGAGCGACATACAAGATGTGCATAAATACATGGTAGGAACAATCATAGTACGCGCAAGAGATCAGTGCAGTAATACAGCGATAGACATCGTTGCAGGTAGCTGCGTACCATACCTGTAACACTGGGAAGGAAAAGGTTAGTTTTTATTTTTTTATTTTTTATTTAAAAAATTATTAAGTGGAGTAAGCAGGGGTATACAGTGTAGAACAAGTAGGCAGTGGTGATGCCAATTAGCTAGATGTACAGAGTTCAGTGGTAGTGGAGTCTGAAAAGGTGGGTTTTGAGTCTCTTGCGGAAGATCGCAAGTGATTCCGCTCCTGACTGATTAATCACACACAGTAATCATTTTACGGAAATCTAACAATAATTTTCCTTGAAGGCTGGAGTGGAAATCATTTGTCATTTTTTCCTATTTTCTGCTAAATTTGATGCTCTAAAAGGCTTTTTGTTTCATACACTGTTTACTCCTCTTGGAGTGTTCAACGCTTTACTGCTATTTTTAATGCTGAGAGAATTGATATAAACGTGGCCTGTGATCGAGCCACCCTCAGCCACCACTGTATCCCTGCACCAGTGTCAGAGGTGTAGACCAGACACCCACTGTTCCAGTGGTCCCTTTCAAATCCCCTTGAAAGCCTGACTGGTGTGGTGCCTCCCTTTTGATTGATTGTCGTGGCATTGATCTAATTTCGAAACCTTCAAATTTCTTCCTCCTTTTTTATTGTGCGGTGGTGGGAAAACCTAATTTACCTGTGCCACATGCGGGGCCTGGTCTGCTGGAGTCGGGGAAACAGCATAAATAAATAAATAAATGGACCCGAGAAGCAGGCCATTCACAGCGGTCCTGGATTTTTATAGACTGGATCAATTAAATTTGTCTTATTTGGAACGGTGGGGCACCGTAACTCGATAAGAGGTAATGCGGTTGAGAATGTCGCTCGCTGTGCAGCCATTAGCTAGGAGACTGTTACCACGAGGGTATTAACATGCAAGGATTACAGAAACACAAGCTTGGTCTGAACCAATTAGAATCAGGAGCTGGTGGGGGGTGGGGGGTGGAGGGAGGGCTTTCTGCAGGATGGGAGGGATGCTTTCACCTCCACAAATGAAAGTTTGGATCTTTCATTTTTCCCTCCTTCAAGAGATTTGAGGTGCTTGAACGAGGGGCGCAGGCCTCTGTGTGAGGTTTGACTGTAATTTTTCCCTTGTGACCTGGGAAATCTGTTTTGTTTTCACCTTTGTATTAACAACAACTAAAATAACATGAACATATGATACACAGGTTACATTACTTCATTACTGTTAAAGGATGTTTACATTAATTTTGAAATGTGAGCAGATAATTGTACGTTGTGAAATTGCTACTGTATGTTCATATTCCTCTTAAGCATGCCTTGAGCAAACGGTGAAAGGTTGATTGAGAAATACTTAATATGTACATGTATGGATGTATGTGACAGAGTTAGAGAAATAGCTAATTCCCAGAATCTCCCATACGTGTTCCATTGAGTTGAGATCTGGTGATTGAGACAGACATGGCAAGTAGTTTCCATTGTTTTCATACTCATCAAACCATTCATTGATCACTCATGCTCTGTGGATGGAGGCATTGTCATCCTGGAAGAGACCACTTCCATCAGGATAGAAATGCTTCACCATAGGAAGGTGATCACTCAGAATGACTTTGTATATATTGGCATTTACCTCACCCTCTAAGCCAGGGTTACTCAGGTCTTGCCCACGAATCCAAATTCGGTCCTGGTTCTGGTTTTTGCTTCTCTCAGGTAGTTAATCAGGTAGTCTTCACACTTGACTCCCAGGTAAAGGGAGGTGTGGAAAAACAACAGTACTCGGCCCATGAGGACCATGATTTCAGTAACCCTGCTGTAAAGGTGACCTAAACCATGGCAGGAAAATGCACTGCACACCATAGCAGAGCCGCGAGAACCCTTCATTTACTCAGGTGATGGTTTCCTTGTTTTGGCAGTTACCTGTACACTGTGCTATGTGTATGCATGTGTGCATATGTGTGGGCCTGTGTGTTTGTCTGTGTGTTTGTCTGTCTGTCTGTGTGTGTGTGTGTGTGTGTGGGTGGAGGGGGGGTCATCTGTGTGCATGTGTGTGCTTGTGTCTGCTCACTGTCATTCACGCTTTAGTCCTAAAGTGTTTTCCCACTTTCATTCTTTGCCTTTCCCCTCCTTCTCTGTGATTTTGCTTTCTTTGATCATTTTGCCAGGGGCATGACCTAATTTGTGTGTGTGTGTGTGTGTGTGTGTGTGTGTGTGTGTGTGTGTGTGGGTGGGTGGGTGCATGTGTGTGTGGGTGCGCATGTCTGTGGGTGCACCTGTGTGTGTGTGTGTGTGTGTATGTGTGTGTGCGTGTATGTTTGTGAGTGTGTGGGCATGTGTGTGTGCTGTGTATGTGCATGCAGGTGTGGGTGTGTGCGTGCATATGTGCGTGCATGCGTGTGTGTGTGTGTGTGTGTGTTTGTGTGTGTATGTGTATGTGTGGGGTGTGTGTGTGTGTGTGTGTGTGTGTGTGCTGTGTATGTGCATGCATGCATGCGTGCGTGCGGGCGCGTGTGTGTGTGTGCACTTTTATTCCACTGGGTATGAATGTGTCAGGGGATATATATGAAAATGAACAGTGACATTCAGTGCCTGAGGAAAAGTAACAGGGTCCCTTGTCCCACCAGACCCCCCCCGACACAATTACCCGCTGATGTCTAATGGGGCGTCTCGGCCTGCTCTGCTAGATCAGGCATGTCTGCATTGGCATGAAGTGGCAGAGCAGGGTGCTCCAAGCTGTGACTTAGCTGGTGCCACGCTTAGTTAGATGGGGCCTTGGCTTCCGCACGCTTACATAATCCGCTAATATGCATTTGTTCCATTAATTAACATAGTCAGCTAAAGGCAAAATCTGATCGGACATGAGATAATTCCTCTCTGGTCCTCCTCCGCTTCCACTTCCCGTGCTGTGCTCCCGAGCTTGGGAAATATCCGGAGCTGCATACCCTGTCGGATGGGTGCACACACTCTGCGCTGCCGTAGTAGGATTACAAACTTTCAGGAGCAAAGTTCAATTTGAAATTTAAGGCGGATGAGGCTACTCTGATGAGGGTTGAGTAGAACTGAGCGGAACATTAAATGCAGTCCATCCTTTAACGATGGAACGCAGAGCTAAATCCGGCTGACAAGCTGTCCTTTAGAGATGAACTTACTGATATTGGAGATGACTGCGATCCAGACAAACAATCGTGCTTTCAATTAGCATTCCTCCCATTTTGTCCGCTGATATTTTCAAGGCAGTGTTTTTTTTTTTTTTTTTGGAAGCACCTTTTGGTGACGTGGCTGCTCAGAATTGACTCTATATTTGAATAGCCTTCATTACTGAACCGATTCCTCTGTTAAGTGACAAGCGTCTTTGAATATTAATTCATTAACCTTCGGAAAGCTTACTCAGAAATATAACACAGAGTGATTAGCGGGTAATGAATGTTTGAAGAACACTATTGAGCAAGTCGTTCCGGAGGGGCTTGGGCTTGGGGGGGAGGGGGAGGCAGGCGGGGAGGCTTTGGTCTAGAGTGTGAGGTATAGAGGTACATTTCCTCCTTCCAAGCCTGGGCCGTGGGGAAATGGACTCCTCTGTCTGTAAATGCAGACGTTTCCCCTTTCATCTCGTGTGTCTGGTTTGTACATCCCGTCTGCAGGGAGGGACTTTAGATCAGCAGTCTGCGCTGTGATCTGTGGAGCTGATGTGCTCACCTACCGGCTAATTCAGCCCACTCCTTATGAGATCAGACGCCTCATTCTGGACAATGGCAAGGTCACTGAGCATTCAGCCTGCTTGTTCCCCATGGTATGGGCAAGGTTTAATCTGGATGGTGACACTATATGAAAAGAGATGACGCGGGGATTAAGCCAACATGCCCAGAAGAGAGGAAAATAAAAGTTTCTCCAGAAACTTTAATCTTTAAGCGTCCGGTGCATGGAGTGCAGCGGAGCTTAATTGCATGCATTTGTTTGCGTTTGATGAAACTCCGGTGCTGACAGATTATTAAATTGCATTCGATGCTTTGTCTGTGTCTAGAAATACCATAGTCTTTACCACTTGCTAACCTCTTGCCAACATTATGAATTGAAATCCAGTAACACAATGCAATCCTTTGCATTGCTATCTTTTTGTCTTCTGCCTTTTGACTGTGTATCTGGTAAAATAGGCAAGAGGTACAATTTACGTTTTAGCCCTTTTTAGATTCCATTTTAATTAACTTAACTTGGAAACACAGCATAAACAAGGCTTTGTGTTTGTTAAGTGTGGAAATGTCAGGATGAAATTGTGATGAATGAAATGCATCAAAAATATTTCCTTTTGAGATTCAGTTGGAGTTAATCTTTTTATTGCTTGCCTTTTTAGTTAAGCTAATCTTTTTTTCCAGTTATGTTTGAATAAAGAACAGTTTTTCAGTAAATTGGATACCTACGATATTAACCGAATTGATTTATGCAATCAAATTCATACCAACAACGTGCAGTTTAAGGAATACTTTATGGGTACCACATTTTATAAGTATTATCCACAATTGCAGTTGAATACAGCTTGGAAATGCATGTGGTTATACTGTATAGCCTATTATTGCACTATTATTGTAATAGGAACATATGAAATCTTCATTAATGCAATATGCATTCCTTCCATCTTTTGCAACCCCTTTTTAAAATTCCAAAAAGACCCTCTTATTGTGAAGATGAATATTTAAGGAGTCATGGATTTGGGGTGGAAAGGGGATCATAGAATTCCTCAGTAGCAACCGATCGATGTGAACACTATAAAAAAGAATAAAAAAACAAACACATTTTATGTGTAAAATCAAAAGACTGTTTTAGTCTTGGGTCACCTTGAACACAACAGAATAATACATTTACTGGAAAAATGAGCCAGAACTACAGTACAGATTCTGTGACTTACGACACTTCCTTCACATAGGAAACATATATCACAGCGCTTACTGTTCACTTTGGTCACAGGGTTGGATAGGGTTGAGCTTCTCTGTTTTGTGTTTTACTGTCGTCGTTGTTGTCCCCCGTCCCCCCCCCCACCCATTTCAAATGAAAAGTACAATGCCCTGCTGTATATCTACAGTTTCCTTAACTACCACATATGGATGCCTTATAGCAATCAGTGCTTATTTGTGATGACCATCTCCGTGTGCGCACCGTGTGCATTGCCAAGGAGCGGCAGTCCCAGCCTGGGTCTGGGCTGAACAAAGATTGTAGAGAAAACGGGTCCAGCACAGTCCCCCAGCAACCTGGGAAAGGGAGACTGAAATTAGTTGGGGAAGATATTAAAATATTGATGGTCCCTCTCTGTGTCCGTCGCAGACCCATTCATTATTCATTTTACCTTGAAGGTAGCAGTCAAGAGAGGCCCTTTGTTTCTGTCTGGACGCTGGTCGGGCATGCATTAGTGTTGAGATTCTGCTCAGCTCCACTGACATTTTGCACCGCTCCAGCTATGGTGATACGCAGGCAGATTATTCTTTTTCCGGTTTGAAAGATTCTTCATTGAATATGTCAGTGACAGCAGCAGGTGTGCGTCTACGAATGTAGCGGGAATTTAGTGGGAAGGTTTGACAGTATATCTACCAAGGGTAATAATGCTAAGCATATTGATTGGCACATGATCATATGTGCCATTGTTAGTAAAGACATGTGCTTGATTGTGAGGTGTCAATGGCAGAGTGGTTTCTGAAAGCGCAGTCCGATAGGAGTGGGGTCACGGAGAGCGGAGGAGGAACGAGGTGCTAGGTGAGTTATTACCATATGGACCCCGGAACTTCTGCAGCCATTGCTGCCTGGCAGCTCACGCAGGTCTAGTTGTCGGGCCAAATGTCATGCATTTATTCATCTTACATATGCTGATCCAAGTGCTGCAGGCAATTAAGATCATTCCCAACTCACAAATGAATAACCTGCACAACTGGGAGTTTATTCTTCACCAACAGCTGGCGGTTTCAAAGGGCTTTCAGGATTCTCCACCTCGTGGTTTTGATTTGAGTTTGAAACCGGAATTCCCTGTGGGGAAAGCTCAGTGCGGCTATGTTTTTCATCCAATGGGACGTCGGCCCCGAAAATGGGAGACTGGCACTATCAGGTTTGGAAAGGGTGGGTTCTGGTCTTCAAAGGCCCCACACTAATCCAGAAAAAAAAACCTATGGTGAAATGTGCAGAACATTGCTGAGCTCCGCTCACCAAAAGTAATCTTCGGGCCCAAATAGAATAACGCTTTGATGAGAGGGATTTTTAGTTAGTTTTTTTTTTACTGCATTTTTATGTATAATGTGCATTCCAAATCTAAGCCTTCTGTAAAGAATTTAAAGGAAACCCTCTTGAAATAACCCTGGAGAGAACACTCATGTTAAACCATCAGGCGATTCAGAGGCTCAGGTTCAAAGTCTTCCATAACAGCAAGGCGAAGATACCAGGTCAATCATGGGATAAATCTGTTTTTAAAAAAGACTGAGAATAAGCAAAGAAGATTTTTATCAATTTTACATTTTTGTGCAGAATATCAATATATAGAGATGGTTGCCCAATAGATGAACTCTCAAATGGGTTCTTATAATGACTGAGTAAAGATGAAAAATGTTTTATTCTTCTCAGAACTGAGTCTGAATCAAAGATGAGGTTTTTTTGTCTGTCGTGGGTATATCTTAATTTATGCTCAGGAAAAGGAAATCCGCAGAGCCGCCGTTGTCTGTCAGGTCTCCATTGAAATGGAATGATATTTTGTGTATAATCTATATTCATGATACTTTATATACCTATTTTCTAATTTATAATACAGCATCTGAACACTTTGCACAGCAGAAAAATAACATTTTAAATACTGAGAAACATTTTGTTCCATTGCTAAATGAATGAGGTATGTTTCAAGGGCATTTTCCCCTGTGTGCACATGGTTGTTGTGTTAAACTAAAGAGAAGGAAAGTACTCCGTCAGATGAAAGCTCACATGGGTTTCAAAGAGATTCCTTCAGACTCAATCCAGTCAAGCTCTCTCCTGGAGTTTTGTAATGCCGCTCACAAAACAGAGAGGGTTGAGGGAGAGAGGAGGACTGGACATTTCAATTCGCTCCCATCTCTGCTAATGCCCAGGTCAGTGAACCAGATTAGAATGGGGGCTAGCGCCATTTGGATGGCGTCGGCTCCGGAGCGGTCCCGTTCAGTCCCGTTGGTGGCACTCTGATGGCGTATCAAGCTCAGAGTGACAGTGTCACTTTGCACGCAATTAATATTAGAAATAATTTCCTTCTAGATAAAAATAAATAAATTTAAAAAGCCTGAAAACAATGCAGTGCCTTTACTTTACACATGTGGATTGTGCACACATTGCAGACTCAGAGGAGAGTAGACAAGGCCATTAGCAGAGGCCTCTCTGGCCATGCTTTTTCTTACTCCACTTAATGAAGACTGATGTTCGCAGTATTTCCCCGAAACGATTTGAATAAAAGCCAAAGACATTCATTTTTTATTATCGCCAACAAGGTGAAGATTTAAAGCAGACCTAAAGATGGGAAAATTAAATATTTGTGCTTCATTCCAGTCAAACTCTTTATCAGTCTGGATTGAGAGCGATATCCACAGCAATATACATCTGTATTTTCTGTCTAAGCAGATGTATTCAAACCCACTGTGACTTATTAAATGAAATAAAATCATTGATATATATTTTCATATACAGAGTGGAAAACCACTAAAATCATTGATATATATTTTCATATACAGAGTGGAAAACCACTAATACCTCTTTCGATGGAAATGACAGAAAGCTGTTGGATATATAAACATAAGTCATGAAATTGATTTCAGGATGTTGGTTTGATTTGCTGAGATCATCTAATAATGAGAAGGAATTACTGAAGCAGCCACATATTCCATCCATGTGTGAATTGTGTCAATGGTTCATTAGGGAATGGTAAAATGGTGCTTTGCTTTTTCTCACCTGATAGTCTTGCCTTCTCAGGTCTGTACACAAACATTTCTAATAATATTGCTCATCCAACAAAGCTAGTTACACCGTAACTGTAAATGTAAGGTGGAAATAAAATGTATCGCCTAAACTAATTTAGTATGAATCAGACCACCACACAAAATAACTTATCCCTCAGATAGCAATTTTGAAATATTTTTCTTGTTAACAGGGTGGATTAAATCAATGTTTTATCATTTGGTATGTGAAGTTCTATCTCATTCTCGCTAAGACAACTCGCAGTGTGATTGTGGGAGATTTAAAAAAAAGAGAGAGAGACGGAGGGAATTGACTTCAAAAGAAAAGTAATTTTCATATATTTATTGAATTTTCTTTTCGAACGAGTGCCCTCTCTATTTTGAATTGTCAGATCTCGGTAGACTTGAACCTGTGTTCTCGGTCTTTCTGAGGTTTGTGTTCTGAGTTTGCTGCAGGCAATTTTTCCCCTTATATTTACATGGAGATGAGATGCTACTTGACGCACACTCTGTTTTTTCCTGCAGAGGGTGATGTTGTTCTGGAAATTGTCTGGTGTGTTGCTGCAGTATCAAGGCTGTTGTCTTTCAGTCCATGGTTTGGGGTTTTTGCACATGGACAATCATTTTTTTCCCCTCTTGAAGGATTTTATATATTTATGAATTGTGTACCGCTGGGATGGGAGTTTGTATTTATAAATTCTTAATTGTATTTATTTGGCACATTTTTGGCAATGTATCCCTAAACTGATTCATCTTGACACAGATTCTCAATGTCAGGAGGCTAAGCAAAGCAGTATAGAGCTAGCAGCTAGAGTTATGCTCTATCATATCTTTTATGTATTTATTTAATTTTTGTTATTATAGTAATAATTTATATTATAATATGAAAAACTATGAGAATATGTACAAAAACATCTGAAAAGATGTATTGCAAATGTCCAATACTATCCTGATTATATTGAATGTGTGCTAATTAATGACTTTATTTACATCTTTTTATTCAAATTTCACATATTTGCTTACTATGTGCACTATATTTTGGTGCTAGGAAAATCTATTAAAAAAATAAAATTTTGTCTTGTGTTTGTCTAGATGCTGCCAAAAAATAATTAATTGGCTTCCTTTTATTAGTATTTTGTTCAGTCAGTGTGCGAAAGCTTGGATAAACCTCATGGTACAAACGGAGACCCCAACAGGTGTCCTGCATTTTCCAAGTTGAAATGTCAATAGTGCTCCTTTGAAATCTATTGGCTTACTCTGCTTTGATGTATAAGAAGACAACAGGGTCACATGCCCGGTCAGCAAAAGGGTGTGACAGGAATTGTAATTGCTGAAAGCATCCATACTGTACACGTGCACAAGCACACACATGTATGCATAGACAGAAAGTTAGCATGAAATCGGTCCAAAGCAAAATATGAGCATCTTCCATTGTTACTTACCATATAAATATTGTTTAACATTTTTTTTATATGCAAAGTGTCAATAATTAAAGAAGGCATAGGGCTAAAGTCTAAAGTAAAAAACTACGCTAACATTTAGATTGTTGTTGTTTATCTGAATGTAAAGAAGGAAAACTAGATTTTTCCCTCTTAAAATGGTGGAAGTAATTTCATATCCAAGGAATGATATTTCTATGGAATAATGTCCATTAAATATGAAAAAATCCTGAGATGGAAAAAATGTGAGCTCAGAGGCAGACGGCGGCGGTGGCGCTGTGCTTTCCGCGGCGGCGGGCGGTGGCCATTTTGCGGCAAGTCTGTGGCAATGCGGGGAGGAGATAGTTAACCTCACTCGCCGGCTCGCTCACTCGACTATGAAGACACTTCATCTTCCCTGACAGTCTGACCACTGCTGCCTGTTCTGATGCGTTCAGCATACCTTCATTGCATCATAAATAAATCAGAGAAATGACTTTTTTTTTTCTTTCCTCCCTCTCTCTCTCCCTCTCTCCTCCATCCCCTTTATCCAGGGCAGAATAAGCGGGATGAGAATAGGAAATGGCGCGCAGGGTCCTGTGTGCCGACAAACATGGCTCAGTCCTCCCCACCCGGAATAATCCTGCTTCCCCCATTTACATTTATCTTTAAGAAAGCAATTTTTTCTGCTCTTTAATGGTATTCACTTTCTTGTTATGACATTATCTGGTGTAATTTTAATGTAAATGTCAGGGATGTGAGTGATTTTCCCAATTAATGTGCATGGAGGACCTACTGGAGAAAAAGGGACGGATCTGTGAGAGAGTTGGTTGCAGTGTGACATGCATTATTATTAGAGCTTTCGCGAGGACCCACAACCCCAGACGTATCCAGCGTGCGTCGTGCGCTCGAGGTGGGGGTGGCGCGGGGGTGTAATATGGAAGGAAGATTGTGAGACACACCCCCATACCCCCCCCCAAATCTCTCCTCTGCGGGTAGCCTCAAACCTTGTGTTCGTCCATAGCCAACCAATTACCTGGCAGCCCTGCCCTTATCCCCGGCCCAGGCGTGATACTGCTGCATGATGCCGTTTTTGTATATTGAATTCCGTCTCCTGTAGAGATAAAGGCTGTTGGAACAGGGCTCAGCAGCTGCGTTAGATAAGTGTTCCTCGCAAACTGCTTCTCGCCGCTTCTTGTGACACTGATTGTAGAGAAAAAAGACATTGGAGGGGGTGGCGAGGAGGGGTGGGGATTGTGTGCCCAGTTTCATTATTTTTCCCCCCCGTTTTAATTTGCCATAAACCCAGAGCATCCGGCAGATTGGAGCCTTCCCTCACATTACACAGCCTGGTTTTGTGTGTCTTTATGTGCATGTGGGTGTTTGTATGGGTGCTTTGTCAGCGCTAGTGTTATGTTAGATGAATGTTGTAATTCAGTTTTCCTCCCTGGTTGTCTGGAGCCACACTGTGCTATCAAACAAGCTCTCCGTTCTCAGTTCATTTCTCCAGGCTTAAGGTGGACGCTGCGGCTGTTGTAATGGGGGTTAGTGGATAAACCATGCTATCGAAGATCAGCATTTATTCAAGTTCATCTCTTAATGCTCCGACCTATTTGTAACCTGTCCGGAAACAAGTCCCCTGCTCCCTGTTTCCAGTGCTAGGCCCCATCATTAGTCACTGTCTGCTGCTCTGAGGGGAACCAAGCAGCCTGCTGGCAGGCACCCAGCCAGGTCATTGGTTGTGGTGGGGAAGGATTTAAGTGATGGACCACTGCTCATATATCAAATTTTCACTGTTTTTGACAACTGGACCAAACCCTAAATTAAATTCACAAACACAATGTAACATCGGTACAAAACAAGGTACACTGTGTTTAGTTTGAGACTTGGTGTTAGACTTTGCAATATTTTGCTTTTTAGTATGTACTGTGTATTCCAAACCATGGCAGAATTCACAGCACTAAACCTCCGGGGCTGATTTAAAGCAGTCTAAAGCACTGTGCAGTAATGGAAAGAATATTCCAGTTAGTCAGAGCAGGTGATGCGCAATCACCACGGCTGATGAAGTTAAGCTGCGCAGACTGACAGTAAAAATGGTTTTCAGTGATGAGCTTGCAGACCAAAAAGGATTTAGTCACTAATATGTAAAACCATGCTGTGGGTTGTTAGGGTAATTGTAGGGGAGGCTCATGCTATAATTACATTCACAACAATTTCACTTTTATTCACAAAATGGTGGTTTTAATAAACACAGATCAACGAAATGAGACATTCACTAAAGTAAAAGTACATTAGTGAAAGAAAAGCATAAGACGATAACATGTAACTTCATGTCCCGAGACACTAACCTATGTTGTCAGCCCTCAAAAACGGACTCTCCTCTCACCAAGCAGTCTCTGGCCATAGTTGGTCGTTTCCCTGAGCTCAGCTGTGTCCTTTCGGCCTGCTGTGAACCAGGTCTAGGAGGTCAAGTGTGTGGGGTCAAGTTCAGTCTGGTCAATCGCGTCACCGCCCAGGCGCTGTGGTCCTGGGGAGAGCAAGAGGCGGTCCCTGAGCTCGGCCTGCCTGACAGGGACAAATGAGGCCTTGCACACAATTTCCACAACTCAGCTTGTGTGTGCGTGTGTGTGTGTTTATGTGTGTTTGTGTGTGTGCGCGTGCATGTACACTCATGTGCATGTGTGTGGAAGTGTGATTGAAAACAATCAAATGGCTGTCCAGGGAATAAAACTTCTTAAAGAGAGGTTTTAGACGGGGAGGGGGAGTCAGGTCTGTGGGTAGTAAATCTAAGCCGTGTAGCAGGGATGCGTACACGCATGTTGGAAACACACTTGCACTCACACAGACTGACTGTGACACTGGCCTCCAGGAAGTGTGATGATTGTGGGCTCAGCAGACAGACCCTCCAGCAGTGTGGCAGAGCAGTGTGACTGCGGTGTGAAAGCAGCGTGGCAGTGTGACAGTGTAGCAGGCCGCGGCAGATTGTGTCACTTCTGTTTGGAGTCATACCCCGAACATAAGAGGCCCAGCCACAACCAATGGTTTTCACCAAGCCTCCACTGGCTAATGCAGTTCAACCTGTGCTCAGATCACATCAGTGTTCTGATATTTCCCCATTCAAATATGGAAGACTGGGTTCTAATAAGGTAGATGTGATAAAGAAGAGAAATGCGCTGCAAAAGGCATACCACCTGTGAACTTCCTGTCGCTCTAAAGAAAGCACTTTGCATGTAGAGCCTTAGTCCCACACTCATTCCAACACTAACTTATTCAGTCTCTCACACCCCCCTTCGCCTACTACACACACACACACACACACACACACACACACACACACACTCAGTTGGGCTACACACACCTGGAATGGATAAAAGGCCTTTCATGTTTCGGGGGTATGAGGAGGTCAGTGAGTGCTGGTGTACAGAATGAGTTTACAAGGACAGCGCAAAGCCATAGAAGAGATGAAATGGTGCACTGCCTATGATTGCCAGGTGCCAGAGAGAGAGAGTTTCATTACAGTAAACCAGCAGTCGTTTCCCCCCTTTTTCCCTCCGCACATCTTACCAACCTGTTGTAGGTTTTCGCTTTCGTTTGAAGAAAATGAGGCGCGCATACTCTTACTACTTTTAAAATGTCATTTTATTTATAAACATCATCTAACAATGTCTGTACACATGTCAGGCTGTGGCATCTTTCTGTTTGCAGACATTATAACCTGTAAAAACAGACAGTTCGTCAGATGAGCGTGATTTTCGGCGCTTCTTTCCCCCGACTGAATTAACCTCTATCCTCAGGGCATTTCCCTCCAAGTCAGTTTGATATGACATACCCTACCGTAAGTGATTCAAAACCAGGATCAAAAAGACAAGAGTCTATAGTAAACAGGATTTAAAAAATGCAGGCGCCAGTATGGAAATTCGGTAATACGGACACCGTTGCCGCGATACAGAAGACGCGCTCACGAGCGCACGCGTGTCGTATGATCAGAGGAAGCGTCGATGTATGGTGGCGGCCATAAAGGAAAGAGATCAGAGGAGATGGTTGGATATTTTTTGTTTTTGTGCAGTTTAATCCACCCCTCATGGCTTCCCTTCCGCTCGCTGGTTAATGGCCGCACGTTTGCGCTCTGTATTATGTATGTTCTACATTAGGCCCCCGCCGTGCTTTACTGGGTGTCTGTTTCACAGGCGGCGCACGCGGTTCAGCTGTGACTGTGTCCTGTGAAGAGCCCTGAAATGAAATGCCGCTCCTCGTGATGAATACGTTCCCGTTACAAGAGGCAGCGGTGAAATACGGCCCTTCTCCGGGAACCACCTTTACTGGATGATCATCAAGACGGAGAGACCATCAAACAAGCGTGGGCGATGCGCAATAAGATACATTACAATATTTCAAGACCTGTAAGGTGATGACTGCATATATATCTGAATATGTTTTGTTTAATTTCTTAAAAGTTGTGCTTATGTGATGTAATGCAAGGCGATTCGGACGTCATGCCTGACATTAAACGGGACAGACTTTGTGTACTGCATCGCACTAGCATGCACAGCACATGAATGCAAAAATTACAACATGGATGGTCAGTAGCACATTTAGTTTAGTGTGAGTCACACACATGAATGCTAATGCTACCAGTATTTGAGGTCTGACATGCCATTTAAATATCAGGTGTAAGTAATGCATCACCCACCCCAATCATCAAACCACAACGCGTGACCCATAGTTTTTTTCCCCGCACTTGTGTCTTGTATTCAACACATTGTGCTGGTGGGGTTGTAGCACTATTTCCCCCGGTGGAAGAAGGAACCACTTAGGGATCGATTCCTCCTCACCTCTCCTCTCCTCTCCGTTTCACCCGGCTCCCCGTAAACTTTTCAAAGCAGGTGAAATTCCCTGTAAAATTACCTACAATTTGCTGTCCTCTGGGCCACATGCTCTCTGGGCATGGAAATCAATGAGATCATTGTGAGGAATTTGGCTCTGTGTTTCTGTTCCGCCGAGGAGGCTGCAGTTATGGTAATGCCGTAATGACAGGGGACAAGGTCCGGGATATCTACCTCTCTATCTGCAGCGGATCAATGTTTTACAACAGCATCGTTTAACCCTTCCCACACTGCCCTCCCTCCCTGGCGCCGGTTCTTCGAGAGCCCTCCTGGAGGACGTTCCCCAGGAGCCACCGTGCAGCCAGGGGGGAGCGGCGGGAGCAGCTAATGGGTTCACACATCCAGCCTCGGCCTAACAGAGCCACGCTGGCTCCTAACTCTTAAAGTTAGAGGCCTCGGGCACCTTCACATGTAGGCAGTGTACAAACCGTAGAGGTCATGTGGAAAGCATACATTGAATCTCGCAGGGTTCTGCATGTGAAATGTAACACAATGCTCCATATGGCCCCATGAATAATGGATTGCCAGTGTATTACTTTAAAAAAAAATGCAGTGCATCGTTTGCTAAAACTGTGGTAAGCCACTGAAAATCAAGGAAGGAAATTGTGAAAGATATTAGGCCTATACTGTTCAGAATTAGTAAGAACTATCAACCCTTGTGTTTAAATGGAATTACGCAATATTAGTTCTGCTATAAGTATGGTGCCATGAGGCAAAGTAAGGGCAGGATTAGTGTGTGTAGGTAGTGTGCTGCTGTTTAAGGGGAGTGGCAGGGAAGCCCCTGTGTGGGATCGCTGGCGGGGTTAAAACCCAGTTTGTGTGAAGTATTACAGCCCTAGCTTGGAGACACAATTTATTGTGTATAAAAGGATCTCATTGTGCCTGTCGGATTGGCACCAACAGCAATCACTTGTCTCTGATTTATTAGATAGCTGAGGAAATTAATTTCATTCCGAAATGCACAGTCGGAAATTAGACGGCGAAACGGGTGTGAAAGAATCTGCGATTGTTTTCCCTCGTCATCCCTCCGGAGGCGCTGATAACCGCTGATCTCCGTGCCATTATTAATGAAAAACTTATTTTATATAGAAATAGAAAAGCCGCTCTATCAAGGCTGTAATTAACTTCTCTATCTTCCAATCCCGAACCTCGTCTTAACTACCTATTAGCATTCTCCAAAAACCTCTTCCTCTGCCTCTGGACACAAAGTCTCGTCTTGCTCTTCAACTGGGAGAAGCTGGACACTGGTATCCACAGTATAGAGCTCTGAACTTTTAATAGCATCCAGCTTTCTTAACTGACCCAATCTGCTGAGCTTCTCAAGTTTAGCATTGTCCTCATTCTCATTCTGTGCCTAATGTTAGGCAAGAAGGACTCCGCAAAGCACTTTAAACATTTTGAGCGAATTTCTTTGTCAATGATTGACAGATTTTAGCAAATCAAATTGCTCTGTAGTCCATAGGGAGGCACTCTTATGGTTTGATTGGTTTTAGGTTTTAAAAATGCAAAGTTTTCATTTACTTGCACCGTTACACCTGGGTTTTGGATTTTGTGAGGCCTCGTTTGCGCGTTTCTTCTCAAGCTTCCTCATGCCATTTGTGAGCAGAAAGGGATCTGTTCTCAGAGCAAGCTGTGCTGTTTGTCAAGCTTCACTGGCTTATTTAGTAGTGCTTATCAAAGAAAGCCTACAGTTTACCTCATTATGCTCAAACCTTTTGAATGTGTGAATACATGTGTGGGTAATACCATTAACATAGACAGCACCATTTTGAAAGGAATATGTTTCTCGAAGGCTATAAATGCAAACAGGTTGTGGTGCATGTAAAAATCTCCGGCATACCTTTTTCAGTCCCACAACTCTTCTGAGCCTTTTTTCCACTGTACTATAACCTACCGCGCATTAAATATTTGATATGCTCCTTTCATTGATATGCAACCTTCAGACAAATGGTCTGTTCCCCTGGTTTTGAATGGTTCTGACATTCAGATTGAAGACTTTCTGTTTGGCCCAACTTTGAAAATACTTCAGTAAATCAGGCAGGGTTTATGTACATTTCATTTGAAACTAGTGTGTATGATAACACACACACACGCACACACACACATATCTCACAGTTCACAGCACAGTAATGAATAGAACATTGCTGAAACATGTCACATGCAACATGTATGTGTTCTGTCTACGACTGGGTTGGGGAGGTGGGGGGTGGGGGCGTTAGGCGCCTTGAAGGTGAGAAGCGGTTGGTCGAGATGGCGGTCTGCTTCAGCGCGGTCCTGCTACTCTGATTCTCATAGGCAGGCAAGCAGGCAGCCAGGCAGGCAGCTGCTGAAATAGAATTACGGTCCTGCCTCATAACCTATCAGCCAGCCGATCAGAAATTCATAATAAAGCCCATCTGTTTCAGCCCTCAGCAAGGTTGTGTGATTGAATTTAAATAAGAAAATGGTACAATGAGGCTTCTTTGACATTGTGTCTCCTGCACACTCATGCACGTGTACAGAGACACGCACACGCACCTGAGCAGGCAACGCGGTGCCCCCAAACCTCACCACGCTTTCACACGCGCACACACACACTTACACACGCAGGCTAATACGATATTTGATTGTTTTCCCTTTTATTTTCTCTCCCTCTCCCACTATCTCTTTCCATTTTCTCTCCCCCATCAAGGCTGTGACTCCATTTTCTCAGTGTAGCATGCAAATTGGGTGAAACACTGATCAGAACTTATTACAAAATGGAGCCCGGCTTGGGAGAGAGAAAAAAAGAAAAAAGTGCGTCAGTGCGGGAGCGAGATTGGGAGGGTGGGGGGGAGCCAGCAGGAGAATGTCGCTCTGTGGCGGGGATGGGGAAATTAGATTTATTTTTTCATGGGGTGTAGAGAAGGGGGATGGGGTTTTGGTGGTGGTGTGGTGGTAATTTTTTTTTTTTTTTTTTCGGTAGGAAGAAAATGAAAATGATTTGTGAATGGCTTTACACCTCGCCGTTTCATTCCCCCTGCTCTCTCGCTGTCTGTCTATCCAGCCGGCTTACCCTCACGATTTTTATCTGTCCTCCCCGGCCTCTTATTATGGTCGGAACTCAAGGTTACAGGGCGTCTGGACATTTAATCAGGCAGCAAAAGTTAGCGCAGCGTTTTCTGTGAATCCGTTGTGCTCTTCATCCTCACGTCACACGGAGCGCGTTTCACTGCATTACACATTCAGACCTCCGTCCGGACTCTCTCGCACAGTCCAACTTGATAAATGATTGTGACCTTGAAAAGTATATGTATTGGAAAATAATGATTTTTTTGCCTTTTTATTTCATTCTTTTCATATAAAGAACATGTAACGAAGGCCAAGCCTGTTATCTCAAAACCCTGCCTAATGTAGATAAGAACTTTAGAATTTTAAATTGAATTCAGCAAAATGGAGGCCGCTGCTACACATGTGAGTGATTATAGGTAATTGACGCTATCGTGTCTCTTGTCCCTTTGACCCCAAATGTATATTTTTTTGTACTTTGTCAGAAATAATAAAAATAGCAGCCAGCGCTTCTGGAATTTCACCTCTGTGTTTGCTCTTCTACGGCTTTAATTTTTTAAACAATTTGCTTTGCAATTAGATTTCAAAACCTTTCCGTAGGAAGTGTTAGCCCCACCATTCTAGATCGGTATTTTGTCAGAGCTGACCTGGTTTGTGGAGGAATGTTAAAGTCTTGAGATGGGGGGAAAGATCAACTGTGAAATTACCCAAGTTAAACAAACATTCAACATTACTGTGATATAAATGTTGAGAAAAACTAAATAACAGTAACAAATATATAACCATAACAAAACCTAACAAATATGCATAACACACAGTGTTATATATGAAATATCTGATTGTGAGTTTTTCCTTATTTTATATGTTACACACTGCTCTTCTGCATACTGAATATGAAAACTGAGTGAAGGAATACAAACACAATTGATCAAACACAAAAATAAAGCACCAAAAACATACAGTAGATGGGAATTTAATATTTTTTACCGTAGTTAAGGACCAGTGAGACTGTGTCCCATTCATTCTTGCTCTGAATCACACAGAAGCCATTCTTATGAGTATCCTCTCCCAGGAAGTCCTTCCTCTGCCCCCCACCTGAGTGCCCGGATGCTGGCTCGCAGTAGCTCCGCTGCAACAGTAGATGGCGTGCCTCGTTCAGGTTTCCCTGGCGTCCTGCGAAGCCTCGCTCGCTTGCTCACTCACCCGTGCCTTACACCGGCGCTCGAGGTCAGCACTCTCAAATCCGCCATCCCCCTCCCTTCCCCCGTCTAGGAGGCACATTCACCGAGGTGGCAGTTATAACAAGCTCCTGGGATCACGCCGCCCCAAATGAGCCAAATCAAACAGAAAAAGGGGAGCCTCATTGGTATCCAGACCGACCCCCTGCTATGAACTACAATTCGGACCGAATATGAGATGAATTAGTCTGATGTGACACAATAAGCCTAAGGATAACCCATTGTACTCTTTGAACATTTGTTATTCATTTCAAATTCTAGAATGAGTACCGGGGCCCATTTCGGTGAGTGATGAAGATGAGGGTGTTTTTATTAGAAATGTGTTTTGCCTCCGCATCACCTTAGAGCCCTTCATTTGGTGCCCCACCATGCTAGAACGCTGCTCTTTGGCTTGAGATTATATGTGCTCATGTGTTGAAGTGTTGATGGCCTATTCCTGTCCTGAGCTTCTATCAGGCCCTACCAATAGATCTGAAGAGGGGCCGTCTGATAGTTCGGGCGTCGCGATGCCCTTGTGATCTTTTCGATTAGACGGCAGGTGGATTCGGCACACAAAATAAGGCCCCTCTGTCTTCCCGTCTCATTTTCTCTCCCTCTGCACGGCTCCCCGCTCCCTTTCCCCCCCCCTTCTGTTCTTTATTTTCTCATTCCGGCTCTGTCCCTTTCTGATTTCTCATCTCCACTCTGTGCTGCAGCCTGCATCTCTGTGCATCTCTCATCTCTGTCAATCTCTCCCCTCCGGTTCTCGCCGCGTGCAGTTGTGAGGTCACCCCGGAAAAAAGCGCCAGTGCCTGTCCCCCATATATGGCAGCGCTTGTCTGTCACCTTCTGAGTGCACACATACCAAATATGTGTACCCCCCCCACCCCATGCAAACCCCCCTGCACACACACACACACACACACACACTCCCTCTCTATCACCTAAAATATACAAAGGGTAGCTGCCTTTTTGAAACCCAGAAAACGGAATCACGCAAAAAAAGAGAGGCTAAACAAAAAGGGAGCAGGGATATCATCAGTGGACGCAAATGCGCTCCCCATGGAAAGGGGGCCATTCCGATTGCTCATGGAAGAGAGGGCAATGAAGAGATAATGTCTCACAATGTTTTCCTGTGTATGATCATTTGTATGTTGATGTTTCTGTTTTATGACCCCCTTTCCCCCCCCCACCCCCCACCCCGTCTGTGTCGGCCTCACATTTACCACAATATCAGCATTGTGCAAATTTTTATGGCGTTCAGAGAAATGGCAGCATGAGAAATCTTTGTGCATTTTGTGTTTTTCAGCTCCACTGAGCTTAAAGAATTGCAGGCTGAACATGGCTTCACCCCAGGCCCACAGCCTATTCCGCGAGACGCTCTCTTCCTAGAGAAAGCCAGGCTGAGAAGTGCCTGCATCCTCATCTAAAGGTAATGACACGTTCTTACCCCGCTCACACTGTCAAGGGAGGGAAACATCTGCTTTCCTCTTATTTCTAAATGAACCCTTTTGCATGTTGGGTTTTGGATAGATATATCGAGTGTGCGGAAATGCACTGTCCCCATCAGTAGGGGGCTTGTGTCTGACTGGGATTAGATGTGTTACGGTTCTGTTCAGACATTACGGCATATAAAAGAATATATATGTTGCTATGGAAATATACACCATTCGCAGTTAAACCATATTAATCAAGATGATTTCTTATTGTATTATTTTGTTTGATGTGTATTATCAATCTCTGTACTTGTACATAAAACAAAACATCTGATGCACAATGTGGGGTATTCCGTTTTTTGTGTTGAGGTTCTATTGCTTTGTTACATCAGTTGCATTTGGGCCTTTTGTAATCGTGATATAACATGCAAGTTAAATAAGATAAAAAATGTTTGAAATGAATGCTCTGGTATTATACTTTACCCATGTGTGCCCTGTGAGGAGGATTTTCCTTTCTTATTTGATCTTATGGTTTCACATGGGTCTGTGTCGGTGGACCAACCTCGCTACTGATAACGCACGGAAGCGAGAATCTCTGCTAACTTATTCTGACTAGGTGCTTATAGTGTCCCGAAGGACAGAATGACCCCTTATGGAGAGGCGGAGGTGTGCTGGACACAGCGTGCTACAATCAGTGCAGGGGTCCCAGCCCTGTGGCGTTCTCTGTATTTCATAACTCTTGTGATGGTGGCTCTGTCTTTACACTCGATGTTTTTCGGCTCTGAATGAGCTCAGGCTCTTCAGATGCACACGGAGTGATGTCACCATTCCTCTGTGGACTAGTACATGGATTAGCATTGGTAAAGTTATGAACTTTATACTGATGTTTTCTTTTGACAGTTTCAGCATTTTAAAAAAAAAAGGTTTTGATGCTTGTAATCAAAGCCATTCTTAGAATTGACACATAATAGCAGATGGAAAAAAACAACAACATATATTCAGTGTTGAACTAGAATTGTAAATAATTTGAGGGTTTTTTTGTACATATCTTTAAGCAAAGCACTGGTAGCATTTCCCTTTGGTTTTGGGGACGATGATGATAAAAGCAGCCTTTGCCGAAAGACACTAAATGAAATGACGTAAATAGACAAAAGGAAAATGCGAAAATCTGGGGCATTGCGGAGTCAAACCTGCCCCAGCGGTAACCCTTTCCTCATCAAATGCTGAAACAATCTCCCGTTCCTCAGAACTCACCCTCTGCCTCTCCGCTCCCAGGTGATGGAGTGCATGTCAGTTTTTATCTCATTCCTGATGTTAAATGCAAAAAGCAAATGGAATAGAATTGGTTTTTTTATACAAATCCTAAATATTTATACATTTTCTTTTTCAGCTGATTTTTTTTCACCAAAGACATTGTTTTTCTTGAATACCCTTAGAGACTAAGAAGGACACGAAGCTAGGAAATCCATTATTGCCCTGTACCCTCAGAGCAAGAAATAATCTCTCCAAAATATAACTCTCAACTGGCTTTTGTTATGTAAGATTTACATTCGTTCTAGGGTATAGGGACTTTTCTAAGAACATAATTAAATCCAGCGCTCCAATGTTTTGAATATTTGAATTGAATAAATGTAGCATATTCAAACAAATCAATGCAATTATCAAAATGACTTTCATTCTATGCATGTCAAATATTTTATTTTAATTTTTGACATATCATTTATTGTTTTAATTGCAGTTTTAAATCAAGGAATTAAATTAGGGTTTTTAAAGTTTCTAATAGATTAATCATTCTAAAGAGTTATACAATTAAAACAAATGGTGAAACTGAATTTTAATGAGATATGAAATTAAGAGTTACTGTATGAATTACTTGTGGTCAATTTTAAGTTTAATTTGATCTATATTCTCTTGTGTAGTCTGTTCATATTCTCTCAATTGGAAAAACAGTGTCTTATATCAAAACAAAATTGTAAATTTTTGTCAGGGATTTCTGATCAACCATGATTGTTTCTAAATCTTTGCATAAGCAAAGTCTGGAGGAAGACTATTTTATAACAGAAATATATTTTCCAGTACTTTACTTTCTGTAGTTTTAGGTCTGTGTCTCCATTTTCACTGATACTCATTAGAGTTGGCCTGAGAAATGGAACAGTCCTTTGTCACAGTGAGGCATTGGTCAAAGTGAGACCTGGCTGTGATGGTGGTTCTGTCCAGATTACTGCTCCAGTTTATCTGCCAAGCACAGTCTTAGTGATACCATCATTGACATGCATTAACCATTTCAAAATAATCACTCGGGAATATTCTCGGGCAACACAAAAGGAAAAATAATGGTTTCTGTTCAAGGTTTGGTTTATTTATTATATCTCTCTTTGTATCAAAACTCAAATGACAAAATTAATCTCTTTTAAACATTCTATAGATTTTTATGTTCCATATAATGTTACACTAAATATTTTAATTCATTGGATACATTGGAATAGAATATTGGTCCCCAGAGAGAATGTTTGATTGTTTCATCAAGAAATTATTTTAATTTATTAGAATGTTGAAACAGAATGATATAATATCACTGCATTTGTGGTATTAATTGTGTAGAGTTAATAATTAAATTAAATAGTTACATTTATTTATTGAACTAATAATGACTTAATTTTAGATGGACACATAGTTATGTATGTGTTTGTTGTTGCACTGGCTTTATAGCATGTCAGTTGACTGAAACCTTGTTTTTGTTGTTCGCTGGTTTGAGGTGGGCAGGGAGGCTTTGTTGTGGCAGTTTTCTTTCCTCTCGCGAAGTGTTCTTTATCATCGTCTTTGTATAAAAATGAAAAAGAGAAAAGGCGTTTTTCCTTTCTATATCAGTTTGCCCTTCCGTTTCATCAGCTGCTCCCACAGCCATGAATCTTGTCACTCCTGCTCCTCATCAGCCCAGCCGCGGAGCGTGGCACGCCGCCGCGTAGCGGGCAGGGGCTGGCCGCCGGACGGGGAGCAGCGGTCAGCGAGAGGGGCTGAGGGCTGACCCCTACGCGCGCGTCACATCCCCACACTCCCAGCGCGCAACCCACTACTCATCCCGCGTGGAAAAAACCCCATTCATGCTTTACTGGAGAAAAATAGGAGAGAATAGGTGCACAGCACTACACAGTCATAGACAGATCTGAATGGTTATTGTGTGAACTGAATTGCAAAGATGGAGTAGTTCTTGTGTAAAAAAATTGCTTCGCACAATGCAAAAATTGAATAGAAAAATCCAGCTTCTTAGACTGTGATGTTCAAGAACAAGAAACGGGGGATGGGGGGGGGGAGAATCACATTGGATTACGATTCTGAACTTCATCATGTGATTTTGTATCTGGTTTATGGCAGTCATTAAGTGTCTTGTTGTTGGTTTGATTTTTGTATGTGTGGCTGTTGTGGCTGCCATTGTTCAAGCTTCTAGCGATTCTGCTCCATGAACTTGAACCTGACACTGTTTTCATGGCATTCATGACCACGATGATTTGATTTGACAATGGTGATTTTTTTCCTTTCAGGGAAAGTCACGTCCATTCCGACAGCTGCCATAGGTCATTAGCAATATGTGCGTTCCTGTTGGTATTGTAATTTAATTTTTTATAAACCACTGAAATGCAGTTATTTCTGTTTGTTGACCAGTTTTTTCCAAAAAAGTTTTCTTTTAGATTTTATTTAAAGAATCACCCTATTCTCCTGGTGTCTTTAATTGACTTTTAATTGCCCTAATTAATGCCTCAGCTTGTGAATAATTAAAAGTGTTAACTGAATGTTAAATACATTGTCTTTTTTAAGCTACATGGAAAAATCACCTCATTACACTTAATTTTTTTAAACTATATTAATTATTCCTTAGTGATACTCCAGGTATAACTGTGAAAATTCCCACCCTCAATTACTATATCACATATTTAAAGATTTTCATAGAGACGTATGCATGGCGCTTGTCATGGAGCATTACTATGAACAAAATGGCCGCTCTGCTTCACATTTCAAACAATATGAAAGGTTATGCAATACACTCAGAGTGTTATGCTACAATTTTTTTCTGCATTCATTTGTGGCATTAACTTTTTTTTTTAGAATGTTCCCTTTTTCATAAGGAATATGTATTACTGTTACCGTGAGCTTGGTACAAAGAACTATAAACAATTACAAGAAACACACCTGACTTGGTCCCATAGTTTCCATACCAGCGCAGTCAAACACAACCATTCTTACAATAAAGCAGACAAGACCATCCTCTGCTGTGTACTAATTAAATTTGCAGTGGAAAAAAATCTGTGGATCAAAGTTGGGCGACCAGCTGGTTTTGTGCTGGTCCCCAGCTGTTTTCATACTCGTGTACGATGTGTTGTTTATATTTCAGTCAAGCAGGGAATTTTGAAATCAGGATGTAGCAAAAACGGTTAGACTTAGCCTGCAAAAACCTCAGCTTAATAAAATCAGCTGTATAACTGCCACTACTGCTGTTGCTTCTGCTTTTGCTGCTACTACTACTGCTACTTCTACTTCTCCTCAAAGGAATGATGAATAGCCACTGGTTTGACATTCAAAATTATTCCTGTCTGTATTGCTGTACATCTCCTTTATTAAAAAGAGTGGTTGTTCGCTATGTATCAAATGTCATTTTTTATACATTTGCATTGATAATGATGCATTTAGAATGTCATGCAGATCTGCTGCAGACATGATATGACATTCTGTCCCTGCTGCTCTGGTTTGGATGTGGATAGCATGCATTGAATTGAATGGGATCAATCAGAGGGGCTGTTTTAGTGGAACACCGTTTTGTGCCATAAGACGAAGTCATTCGTAATTCGACTTGTGGCATGAAGATGTACTGTTCCGTTGGACAGAAAGCAACCAGGACCTCCTCTGTCTATTCATCTCCCTTCCCTACTCCTGTTCCCTCGGCATAGTGACTCTTCCCTCCTTTCCTCTTCACCTATGAAATTTTATTCCAGGAAGAGGTTTTTTTTTGCACTGTATTCATTATAACCATGGAACAATGGTCACCCCCTGCTTCCTCTTAGTAACGTATCTGCTGGGATACCAAGATACCAACTGCCACTTCCCTCCGCTTCTCCCTGTGTCTCTGTATCTCTCTCTCGAACACACGCATACACACACACACACACACACACAAACACACCTTCACAACACACAACACATGAATACCCTCACCTAAAAGACCGCGCATTGCTGGTATCTCAAATCACAGCAGCAGATGAACAGAAAAAGTGACTGGGCGGTTTGTTAGAGGAGGAGGAGGGGGGGGGGGCACTACGACACAGGCCTGCCATGTTCTGTAAACACAGCCTCTCTTCATTTGAGAAGAGAAGATGGAGCTGCCAGTCCCTCTGTTCTCTGGCTCTCTGAACACAACAGCGGAACATGACTGTAGCCCGGGCGTTTGTAAGAATGAAAAAGCAGAGAGAGCGGTGAGAGCTTAGCTAGCGGCGAGCTTAGCTCCACATCCCTCTGGTGAATGGGAGCTGAACCTGGGGAGGCGGGGGTGCTGGTGCGACCCTAGTTCCCCAGGAAAGGTGCACTGGCAACACAAAGCATCATAACCTAGCCTGGGATAAGGGAGCGTGTAGCTCGGAGATTGTGTTTTAATCGGGAGCCGGGCAGGTGGTTAAGGAGGTCGTGAAAGAGAGGAGGCTCCTTGGGCGAAACGCTGGTAGGCAGCAGTGATATGAACCAGATTAATAAAACAACAGAGCGCATGAGAGAAGACTCGAAGGACCCAATATATCCTCCCCTCCCCTCACACTTATATCAGCAAGGGGCGAATACTCAGGGACTGTGGAGTGGGCTCGTGGGTCTCCATTTTGTGTGTTTTTCCCCCACATACTATAACAGTACTTAAAGTCATGTGTGGTTGAGGTGTGCGGTGGACTGTAAGTTTACAGGGCCTAATGGGGTGCGTGCGTCCGTGAGTCCGTGCATGCGTGAGTGCACAATCTGGCTCATTGTTCAGTCTGTGCTGTACCTTATTCTGATCCAAAACGGCCAAAGAGGTTTCAGTTACTCTCAAACATAGACCTGCATTGGTACTGTAAACAGAAGAAATATTCACATTGCGGTATACTCTATGTGCATTATTATCAACTTTGTTTGAATAACAATAAAAATACACCTTTGTATGTAAATGACACATTTTTGCGTTTGCATAACTCCATACGATTAATCTCAGCCCTGATATTGTTGCTCTGGAGTGACAGGGAATATCCTCTCCGTCTTCTATGTGATGGAGAAAAAAAGGAATCACAGCTGTCTTGTGCCACATTTTGAGAAATGGAAGTACTGGGCAGAGTGGTTCACAATGGGGTTTTGTGTAATCCTATCCTAAATTCATCAGATCTTTCTCAGGTTGCGGGAAAGCGTGGCATGTTTTCCTTGTCTGTTTGCTTTTTTTTTTTTTTTGTTGCGTCCCTCAACAGTGATGAGAGCGCTTTTCAGCTGTCTAACCCCAAGGCGAAATATACAAGGCTGCTAGGCAGCGTTACCTTTTCCCTCTTGCAGACAGCTAACCTCCTCAAAGGATGCTTAAGTCTGGAGCGGGAAGGCCTATGAGCTCAGAGAAGGGAGGGAGGGAGGGAGGGAGGGAGGGTGTAGGAAGGAAGGAAGCAGAAGAGGAGGGAGGGAATGTTCAGCTTTTTTATTTAGAGGGGGGAAAAAAATGGAAGTCCTTTTTTTGGTCCCCGTGTTCTTTGTAGAACGTTTAGCTTTGACCCTCCCTTGGTTTTCCACTCCCTCCCACCCCCATTGCACACCCCCAACCCCCCTAACTCCCCCCACACCACCACCCCACCCCCCCACGCACACAGTCCAGCAGATCTGCAGGATACCATTCTCGCCAAGCTTTTTATATCTACTACAGTAGTAGTGTGCTTTTTAATATATATCTACTGTATAGAGTGTGTTTGCCAACACGGTCGCAACAGGCAGGCTAGGGATAGAGAGAGGGACACAGAGAGAGGGAGAAAAGGAGGGAGACTGCTTTTAAACAGTGGATGTGTGCTAAGTAGAGCAAAATAAAACAATACATACAGATTTCAATATAAGAGGCGTAGTATATATTTTTTTATTTCAGTTAAATTGTAAGAATGTGACAGCAATAAATACAGCAAAAGACAAGCCCTCAGGCTCTGGAGACTGACGGAAACTCGGGGTAAGTTGTGTGTGGTTTTTTTTCTTCCCTCCGCCGCTGATTACGAGGCTTCCGATTGATTGGTTAGCGGGCGGATTATCAGGGGCCGCTCGTCACCAGGTGGCTGATGATGAGAACGGAGGAAAAAAAAACCGAGAGGGGCAGATATGCAGCCTTCAGCACTGTAGCTCAGCGCTCCTGCTTTCTTATTTTAATATTTCTTCCCGCGTGTGCGCCTTTGGTCCTGCCGCCTGCCTTTTTTGTTAGTGGCGAGCCGGCGCTTGATGAGGCTGCGGGGAGGGGTTAGCTGATGAGCGCGAGGCAGCTGGACGCACGTTGGCGGGCCTTGTTGTGAATATGCAGATGAGGGGCGCGTGCGGCTGTGTGTGTGTGCGCTGGGGGGGAGCGCCACGCGCCGCCGTGTTTATGCGCTCTCTGTAGGGTGTCTGATCTTCAGCAGATTGCTGTTTGGCGTGATCAGCTGGCTCCGTTGTTGGGGCTCAGACAGGAGGAGGAGGAGGAGGAGTGGGGGAGCGAGGAATGGGAGGAGGAGGGGATGGAATAATAGATAGAGAGATACAGTAAAGATGGGGGGAAATGGTGCTGGGGCTCCGGGCATTTTTTTTTTTTTTTTTTTACACGCCGTTGACAAGACATGATGATTGCTATGTTTCCCCCCCCCCCCTAATGTGCCCTGGCTTTTTTCTACCTCATTTGCATGTCAAAGCAATGGGAGCCACAGCGCAGATTAGTATGGAGATGACATAATGATGTAATGGATTAAACGCACCCGTTTATGTACGCACTCCGCTCTGCGGCGGGAGTCAGGGCGGTCGCGCTGGGGAGCGGAGGAGAGGGGGAAAGACTGGGGAAGGGGACAGACACCTGGCCGCTCGTCATTTTATTTTATTACATTTTTTCGGTCTCAGGTCCTTCAGCGCATGCTGTTGGAGAAAATGACTTGGGTGGCATTACAATGCTAGGGTCGCAGCAAAGGTGTCAAACCTGACAAGACTTTTGTCTTGTGTCTTGTGTTTGACATTGAGCTGAAACAATGGCTTTGCCACTGACACTGCTGTTCCCAAACGGCTTATCCCTCATATTTCAAGCTATTTTATTTTGACCATAATGAGCTGTACAGTTTACTCTGTCCGTTTAAAATGAATATTTCAACTGCTTACCCTCTCGGAACGCATACAGTAATTGTATATGAAAAAGGCTTCATAAAACCACATTCAGTGCAAGTATGTGCCAAATTGTAATGGACTTCTCATTTATTTTGTGTATGTCTACTGAGAAAATGATTTTCGTATAATTGTGCTGTCCTTTGAGCTCCAGAAAAATGGTTTAAAATCAGGAAACTCTCTGGAACCGGTAATTCTCCACTGGGAACCTGTAAGCTTGGCTTACTCTCAATACGTGTATTAATAAGAGAAAAAAACTGAGGTAAGCTATATTTTAAATTCAATAATAATAATAAAAAAAGTCAAAAAACCTTCTTAGCTGCCCCTCTTAGCATGAGTCGATTCTCAGTCGTGTCTATTTGAAGAGCTCCTCTAAGACCATCAGAAAGGAGAGAATCTGCTGTAATTCTTCCTCTTCTGAGGAACAAGGCCAGGAGGGCTACACTGCCAAGCTCTTTCTCTCTTTCTCTTTCTCTCTCCCCCCCTCTCTCTCTCCCTCTCTCTTTCTCTCACTCCCTCTCTTTCTCTCTCCCTCTCTCCCTTTCTCTCTGTCCTCATAAGACTGCCCAAAACAAACAAAACTAATTTGAAACCCACCAAGTTCATTAATTTAACTCATTTGTTTTTGCCTAACTTTGTAGCGTTTTCCTTGAGCACTTGAGAACTTCCTGAGCACTTCCTCGAGCAGTGCTCAGAGTGTCGGTACTCCAGTGGGTCTCTATGGTGATCTGCCTCTCTGACAGGAATGGACCACCTCACAAGCATCATCTACAAGTCTGTGACAGGCTGACAAGTTTCTCTAGCAAGATGCAGGGAGGCAGAAAGCAGATGGATGGGTCCCCTGTCTCCCAAAATAATTCTGTATTTACTTTTTTGGGGTAGAAAGTAGATACAGAATGCAATTTGTTTTTTGGCACTATTTTCTGATTAGGTGTGTAAAATCATCAGTTTGTTTTCATGGGATGCAATTTTTAATTTCTCCAACCGAAATCTGGAGACTCCTAAGTTATTGTTGCAAAGCATGCATAGAGAGAATAAACAAAGTTTATTGAACAGTAGCTCTTTTACAAAATCAGTAATTTGACGATCCACACACCTGATTCCGTTGGTAATTTTGGGCATTGCAGCAAAAGTGAGAATATGCAACTAAAATATGGAAAGTGAGTCCAAATAATAAGCAGTATATAGTAAACAGGGAAGGTGTGTGTGTGTGTGCGCGCGTGTATGTTGGGGTGTGCGCGTGTGTGTGTGTGTGCGTATATGGGTGGGTGTGTGTATGTGTATATGGGTGTGTGTGGGTGCATGTGTATGGGTGTGTGCATGTATGTGTGTGTGTGTGTGTGTGTGTGTGTGTGTGTGTGTGTGTGTGTGTGTGTGTGCATGTGTGTGTGGGGCGTTTGTGGGGTTCTTTCTTTCTAAAAAAACACACCCCCAATTGCAACAAAGTGTAAGCGAGGCGCTGGGCCCGTGGTTGAATTAGTGCTGCATCGTCAGCAGAGTAATGACTAAGTGTTGTGACAGCAGAGTAAAGTGTATTGATGTGTTTGGTGGGAGTAATGAGCTGTTTGAGGGTGGTGTGGGGAGAGTGATGCGATGTTTTATGACTCCTGCTCCCCCCCAGCACTGAGAAACCAAAGGAGTCCACGGGACGACCTGCACCCCCCCCCCCCCACCACCCTCCCCCGCACTGCTTAGCTCACAACATAACCTATATCCACATTTGCATCATCCCCTCTCTTTAATAATCTCTATCATTTACAAAAAAGTTAATATTCATAATGCAGTGGTAATAGTGTTCTGTGCCCCTATGGTAAGGGATGATGGGAAACTCTTGGTCGTAAGGAAGAGTTGGAATGCAATGAAGAATATGGAGATGGTAATGATTCATTATTATAGATCCTTAGTCATGACCATTTTAGAAAAAAAGCAATGATGGCACTAATATAATGATAGATCGTTTTAAGGCACTTTAAAGACTAGGTAGCTGTACGATATTGTATGTAATATTTTGTAGAATATCGGAGGATGTTTTATTTGTGTGATAAACACTTTCCCCCCCCAATATCATTAAAGAAAATAAATGTTATATCATTTATTCCTGTTAGTGTTGCTGAAGACATGCCTCTAATTGCATTACTGAAATGTAGGGTTTGCTTTGTTTTGGGCCATATCTCAATTGAAGTTTTTGGAGCCTGTAGCCACGGTGATTCAGATATAATTAATATAAATTAGGCTGGACTGCCCAGTGAAATTGCACACTCTAATAAATACATAAGAGGAGAATAAATATTGATCGCTCGGCGCATGTGGACAGTACGGGTTTGATTCGATTTCACAGTTTGCAGGGCAGCGTCGGTGTGTGTGATTGCATGCGTGTGCGAGTGTGTGTATGCATGTGACCCTAATCATGGTCTGTGTGTGTGTGTGTGTGTGTGTGTGTGTGCGCCTGTGTGTGTGTGTGTGTGCATATGTGTATGTGTATGCGTGTGTCTATCTGTGTGTATGCGAGTATGCATGTGTGTTTGAGTGCGTGTGTGTGTTTGTGTTTGTGTGTGTGTGTGTGTGTGTGTGTGTGTGTGTGTGTGTGTGTTTGTGTTTGTTGTTTGTGTGTGTGTGGGTGCGTGCATCCATATGCGTGTGTATGAGTTTGTGTATGTCGGCACATGCGAGCCGTTGCATGGGGTTGAACTCCCAGCCCCGTCACTCCACAGTGCAGTTTTCCCCCCCGCTCCTCTTGGGTCTCTATTGCCAATAACGAGGATAGGCAGGAAAGAGGATTATGGGTATTGATCTACCCAGGGGGATCATTAGGCATCACTATCAATCCAGGACTCCCAGCGCACCACACCGGGCAGCACAGACATTGCCAATTTGTCCCTATTAGAGAGCCTGGTCTCTGGGTGTCTGATAAAATAGAGGCTGCCTGTAGCGGTGCTGAGGTGGGGCCTGATCTCTGCCCTCTCGCCGTGGCACATACGGCCACTCTGGCGGGCATTGCCTGTGCCACCGCAGGGGAGCTGGGCGAAGTAGAGAGACGCCGGGACGCCATCGTGCATAGACGCTCTTACAGGTGGAGCGCTTCACACAGACGCGTGGAAACACGTTCGCCTCCACGCGGACAAAACTGAAACCACTGTGGGAGTTGTGTGTATCACTGCTTAATTCCAATAGAGCTTAATGAGCTTCTCCTCTCTGGCTTAATGAAATAAGAGTCGAATGGCTTTTTTGGATGGAAAATGGACATTTGACTGCAGTCTTTTTGGCCTCCATTGATGAGGTACACGATAGGTAATTGTGCGATGTGTAATAGCTGGACATGTCCCTCACTGCATGGGTCTGATGACCAGTACAGCCTTCATACACCACTGGCGTGGTTTGTTTGACTTTTGAGTTCATGCATTAACCATTATATAAAATGGGGGCAAACTTTATTAAGTTAAGTTAACAGACCACACACACTACTTCAGTGTAATTCAAATGAAAAGCAAGCACTTTTTCCATATGTGGCAGCTATGTAGTCTCTGCAAGTGATGAGCTTAAAGCCATACCCATTTTTAAATGCAATAAGCCAATTCTGTAGTCCCACAGATATAACTTGGCATATGTGGTCTACCCTTAAGCCTTTGGGAAACCACATCTCATGCAATTTTGAAAGATCTGCTGTGCCGCAAGATCAAGGAGACTTTCCCTTTGTGGTCACAGGGTCAGAGCTGAACCGACAGCCAGAAACCGTGTTTCAAATAGCGCTGTAAAGAAATTAGACAGGGTTTAACAAGGAAAACACAACAGCATGTTTCCCCACCTGAATTCAGGCATTAAGAGTATCAGAAAAGTCAGAGCACAGGTGAGCCTTCCCTGGCAAAGCCCCGCCCCGCTAAGCCCCCTCACCTGGCACACCCGCGCGCGCATTACTCAGCAGGCAGTAATTACGCCTCTAATTGAATACAGGCACTGTAGCGTATTGGGTCCGGCCTGCTTATGGGCGTAAGCCGGGGCGTTCTCTGGAGTAAACCCTGTTTATCCCTGTTGCTGACAGAAACCCTTTCTGCCAGCGCCGCGCGGGAGACACTGAGCTGGCACTCTCCGCTCGCGGTGACGGGCACTTATAGGGCGACAAGCAGTGCGGAGACGCCACTCCAAGCGCCAGTGTTTTGACACAGTGACAGTGACGGTGTCACCGGCGTCGATTAAAACTCGACGACGGCAGATTATTCATGCCTCACGCGGCACCGCGCCGAGATTCCCTCTCCTTCGGCTCAGAGGGGCTAGACTGGCAGAGTTACCCCCCACTACACCCCACCCCACCCCACCCCAGCCCAGCCCTCTTCCTGTGCTTGGTCTCCCCTCACACTGCGCTGTGGGGAAGGGGAACCGCTGCTCGTTCCGTTCTGTTGGACCTGTAACTTTGCAGGCGGAAAGTGTCTGCAGTCTTCACCGCTTTCAACCCTGGGTCCGCTTGCTTTGTAAATATGACTATTGTTCTCCTATTGAAACATATTTTTTCCCAAATAATAATAATAATAATAATAAAACAACTGCAGGAGATTTTTCTTAAGCATATTTAATAATTAACTGAGCTAAAACTCTTTTGCCTTTTGGTGGAGTTTCACTGGGTATATTGCGCCAAAAGGTGTGTAGAATTGTGGTCGTATAACCAGCTGTCTCGAGCCTTCATCCCTGCACCCACAGCACGAGGTTGACTTATTATATGTGGCTAAACTTGTGCAGCGCTTGTGTACGTCTTCATGCTGTGGGATATTGACACCTGGTTTATAATGCAC
>JAINUG010000760.1:0-61744 GCA_029706075.1 Aldrovandia affinis
CAGGAGGAAGCTGAACTTTGCCTCTCGTAATCCCTCTCCCACAGGTGTACCCCAACGAGGAGTGACACCGGATTAGGACCGGCGAATCCTACCGCAGGCTGGGGACGAACCTCGATAAGTGTCTGGATCAAGCCCTCCAGTCTTTGGACCGACAAGACCATGCTAGCCTGGTTGTCTTGCATGACACGTTGTTGTTTTAATAAAATGTCAATGGTTGATCTCTGTCTCTCCATTTCTCGGCTTTGCAACTCTGCCATTTGTTCGATACCACGAGGATCCCGCTGACGCGTATTCATGGCGAAATCGTACTGTTATGGTGGGTTAAAGGGATTGGTGTCAATCGCAGAACCCCAGGGGTATCGATAAGTTAAACTGTAATTATACAGTTTAACCACAAACTCTGAATAAACAGAGACTAGTAACAAAACAATAACAAAAGGGGGAAAACCGAAAATATCACCCAACGGGTGACTAGGTGCCACAAAGACACAAAAAGGAATAACTAAATCACCAACACCGAGTGTTTGAATAAAACGATAAACGGCTAGAAGAGCCAAATAACCAGCGAAGGAAATAAGACCTGCGAACAGTCCACAGACTGTGTAGAACGAACACGACTAGCTCAGGAGGAGCAAGTGAGTGTTCCAAAAGCAGGTAACGAACAGATCCTACATTTGCTAAAGAAGTATTTCTAAGTAAGAGAACGTGCTTAGTAGTATCTTTAAAAAGACGCCACAACCTTTACCGGCTAGATCGTAGTGAAGTTTTACGATTTCGCAAAGAACCGGAAAACAGCTGCGGATTAAATAGTGAGGAGCGGTGATTGATTGCTCCGCCCCTCCTACCAGAAAGGCGCAACACCGCCCTCTGGTGGTGAGTCAGGGGAACAACCATGACAGTTATATTCTAGTGGTGTAACGGATCGCAGTTGATCCGTGATCCGTGACGGATCAACCCCCACGGTTCGGCACACATATGATCCAGCGGATTAATAGCTAAATTGAACCATCATAGAGAAATACAGTTTTTCTGCCGCTGCTCGTTTTAAAGTAACAATTCCCTAAATCTCGATGCAGAGTTACAGTGAAGAGATAGACAACCATGTATGTTTTGGTTTGCTTTGTTTTTAATACTAAATGCCTTTCTGGGAGGCAGGTTTTAAGAAACCTTGACCGAATTAAATACATTAGCGATCTTTTAATTTTTATTAAATTAATTCAGGCATAAGACCACCCTATTTAAATCGCCTAAGGCGTACTGAATCTAAACATTTTCAAATAAAGATTTAGTGAAATAACTTAAATTGAAAAACTGAAATGATCATTCATTCAATTCCTTGAGAATAGTTCCTGGTAGTTTTTAGTGGAAACGCGCCTTTGGTCCCACGTTATTATTTTTTGCTGATCCAAAAATGATCCGATGCACCCTATTATATTCTAATAAAGATTCTAAAATACAAATGTAGGCTACATGTCACTGATTTAACATGAAACCAAGAATACTAATTAGTCAATTGGTTACATGTCTGCATCTCGTAAACAATCAGCGGGTATCTATATATAGGCTAATATATATAATATTATAGCCTATATGGGCCATTCTACCGAATTGGTTCAAAGTCAGGTTGGAAATATTTAGAAATTTTGTATGTTTTATTCCCAAAACTTTGTCCGTATATATATTGTACCATATCTAAAGTACATATATCTAGTAAAAGTACCGTCAATTTTTACATTGTATTTTCAGACTCTTTTGGAATGTTTTTCCTCTCCCAAAAATTGTCACTACCGAAACATAGTAATACACTATAGTAAAAAAGTATTATATTAACCTGTTAAGATTGTGTTTCATTCCCTTCTCTAAAGAGTATTTTTACACATTTTTCTTGAAGGTTTTCACAATTAAATCAATAAAAATGACATTTTTACCAAATTTCAAAGTTCAATTTATACAATTCATCAAAATCTAAATGCAATCTTTCTCTGTAAAATGCATAACACTGATCATATTGATTTCAGAGTTAATTATTGATTAAATTGAACATACATTTAACCAATCAGTATCATAACATTTTAGTTTATAACTCAATATACTTTATTTTTTACAAAACACCCAGTGTTTTGGTAGTGACTGCACTGTTTCGGTAGTGACCACAGTATTTTGTTTGCAAGATTGTATCATATTCCCTCAACCTTATTGCTTAATCTTAACTCATAACATGCTTTATGTTGGGAATATTACAAACACAAATGTTTTGTGGTCAATAAAATAATTTTATTTTTGACATAACAATTGTTCATCCATAACCATTTAAAGTACAAACATTACTTATCAATGGAAAATAATTACCCAAGTGGGTTCAGTAAAAGAGAAGAAGAAAACATTGACAAATAACATTGACAATAACATTATGCTGTTGCTGTCAGGCTTCTGAACGCTAACTAATGTATCTCGAAAGGTCTGTAACAAATAGATTCAACATCTTAAAGAAAATACACCAGAAAATGATATGCAGTTGAATCTGAATGAATGAACTGATCATGAACACAAATTTCATCTCTTTACAAGACGCGCACGCACGCACACACACATACACACACACACACACACACACACACACCAAAACATCTATGCAAAGGTGTCAAAAGAGGTGTCAAAAGATTTCATCATCTCTCACTCAGTCAAAAATGTCCGCTAGCCGCGATGCTAATTTTCGCTATTGTAGCGACCTGGCATGTGAACAGTTAACATGTGATGGACAGTTGGTGTTCGCTGGGCTGTGAGGGATGTGATTGGTGGGTCTGGGGTGGAGGCGGGGGTGTATGGGTTCGGTGGTGTGTTTGTTCTTCCGGTGTTCGGTTTTGAGTGTGAGTTGCTGTTGCGCACAGAAGCTGTAATGTTTGCTGACATCGTTTTGGAGATAAACTTTGATAATTGAACAACAGTGTCCGCCTGTTTTCCTGACATTACACTGTTAAACTCCATTGACTTATGCTAAAAATGTTAACGATCTAAAAGTCCGCTATTTTTGCTTTTGGGGTCTTTCAGGATGGACGGGAGGTCCCTCCAAGGCAATGGTAAGGGAAACACTGAAAATAGATGATTGAACATTCCATTTTGCTAGCATAACTAAAGAATGCTAGCAAGCACATGGCTAGCAAACAGCTATAAAAACATAATATTTTGCATAAAACCCACAAAAGTTTACTTAATTGAAGAGAATATGTGTTCGGTGGTGACAATTCTTAAAGTTACACACCGATTTTCAGACTTTGGAACACATTTATTTCAAAAGTATGGGATTTAGCGATTTACCATGCAGCCATGACGGACAGGGAGGCAGTGTCACTGCCTGGTCAAAAATGCAGGGGTGTGGCTAAAAACCAGGCTCAGCCAATCGACTAAAACTCTTGGGTTTCGGTAGTGACATGAAAACTTGGGACAAGATTTTTTTTGTATAGTTTTTTAATTTAAAAATTAAACCCACAATAAATCTAAATCTTTCAACTTCTGTTTAAACTTAATCATAAAGATCTTTGAAATTACACCATTGAACAAAATCAAAAAAATGTTTTAAGTGTTATTTACATACATTTAAATTTAGGGGTCAGGGTTTGGGACAGCTACTTCCCAATAGAAAGTACCCTATAAACAGTGGCGTAGCGTGGGTTGCCAGCACCCGGGGCTATACGTAATGGTTTGCACAATAAAGTTATTAATAAATTAAAACAACATAAGCTAGGCTACTTGTGGAAAACAAAACAAAAACACACATTGGTTTCCAAAACTACCCCTATTAGCATAATTGACACATCCTTGAAATTTATTTAATACATATTATGGAACACGGGTGTAAAACATTTCGGTCAATCTGTAGGCTATAAAATGTCCAATAATGCAGTGGTTTGCAAGAGGCAACATTGGCACTTCTCAAAGATATCGCCAACCGCGCAATAAGAAGGGAACGAGTTATTCAAGATTTTGACCTCAGTTTTAAATCAGACCACTTTTTCTTTCGTCCTTCAGGGACCTTTGCTGCCCACTTCCTCGTTCACAGACTGCTAGGCCACGTACTTGGTTTTACTGGTAAAGCTACTGGAAAGGCTCCCAAACAGCGTCCCTGCACGCATCTGCACCTCCGCCAATAGGACCTCGATTTCGGCCTTGCTAAAATTATTTTTCTCCCCACTTACCTGCTGCCTGACACCAACTCCACCACCATCTGGTCCAACCTGGAAATCAGCAACTGTGAACGAGATTTTGCAAAATCTTTTTCAGGGACGTCCCTCCAGAGTGGAGGTTTTCTGGTCACGCCATTTTCGTTTGGGATATTTTCCTTTATTCTTTTGGTTGCGGTGTCACTCACGGGAATTGTGAACTTTTATTGAATATACCAAGGAGGATGCGAAGAAGCCACGCCAAACTTTGCTGGTTCTGGAGACCGCGCTAGCTGTGAAAGCAGACGGGCAGATAGAAATGTCAGATTGGGTGGGTCACCTACCCCATTTAGCATTTTGGGATTGGGACTCCCTCATCGTAAATACCTGTGGGGTGTTTTTGTTCGCATGCACATCCATACAGCTACACAATACCAGGCTAGGCTCACCTCAACCTTAAAACAAGTGTTAAGAACAAGTTGACGGGTAACAAATAGGGGCTCGCGTCCGGGATCTAGTTTGAGCTGGTTTGTGTTGTGTATCGTGTGACTGAATATTGTATTTTGTTCGGAATATACTGAGTGATCATGATTGCCGTTTTGCTATAATAGGGGAGAGCGGGGTAAGTTGTCACACTGTTCATACCTCCAACCACAGGGGCGCTATCTCAAAAATCAAATAGCCACTTTGTTGCAACTAGGGCCAGATTCAAATTCCTTTTCACAGGTGGTCAAAGGCCTCTTTAATTACATGTGAGCACAAGTTTTGTGTTTGTCTCCTTCGAAAGTAAGTAAATGGCATCTTACATTTTATGTAATAAAACTGTGTTAGGTATAAATGTTCTAAATTATATTTGTGTACCGAATAAAGGAAACAATAAGGTGTTTCTTGATATGTTAGCTGCATATGAACTAGCCGTGAGATTTAACAAACATTTGCCCACATGCCCATTTGGGGCAAGTTGTCTCAATGGCTTTGAGGCAAGTTGTCACATGAGGCTAATTTAAATTAGTTTTGAAGGAAAGAAGCATTGAGGGAAGGAAGAAATGAGCGAACAAACGAAGGAACAAAATAAAGTGAGATGATGGTGAGAAATTATAAAGAAAGACAGAGAATGGCAGCACCGCACCTGATATAATGTTGAAGGCAGTCAGACAGGTGAAGCTGGAGAACAAATCAATCAGAAGCACAGCAAATGATTTTAATATAAATTACCGTACTCTGACTCGGTATTGGCGGCACGGTGGTGCAGTGGATAGCACTGTCGCCTCACAGCAAGAAGGTCCCGGGTTTGAATCCCGGCCGGGGGCCTTTCTGTGTGGAGTTTGCATGTTCTCCCCGTGTCCGCGTGGGTTCCTCCGGGTACTCCGGTTTCTTCCCACAGTCCAAAGACATGCACGTTAGGCTAATTGGAGAGTCTAAATTGCCCGTAGGTATGAGTGTGTGAGTGAATGGTGTGTGTGCCCTGCGATGGATTGGCGACCTGTCCAGGGTGTATTCCTGCCTCTCGCCCCGGAACGCATGCTGGGATAGGCTCCAGCACCCCCCCGCGACCCTGACCAGGAATAAGCGGCTTAGATAATGGATGGATGGATGGATGGATGACTCGGTATTGTGAAAAGGTTACCTGCGAAGAAATTGTCAGTCAGGCAGCCATGCCAACAAAGTGGTTGGCTATAGAAAGCCACGGCAGGTATTTCCACCTGATTTGGAGATGCAGCTTGTTCATTATATTGCTAGGTCAGCTGACATTTAATTTGGTCTGTCGCCAAGTGAGATCAAAAGACTTGCCTAGCAGTTTGCTGTGGCACACAAGCTGAAGTTCACACCAATGTGGGCAGAAACAGAAAAGGCCAGCTCGGAGTGGTTTACAGCCTTCTTAAAAAGGCACCCAATGCTGTCGATAAGAAAGCCTGAGGCAACTAGCCTTGCCAGAGCTAGTAGCTTCAACCGAGAAAATGTCAATGCCTTCTTCGACAATTTAGCAAATGTGCTAGACAGACATCAATTTGGACCAGGGGACATATGGAATGTCGGTGAAACTGGGGTGACCACGGTCCATAAACTTGACAAAGTAGTGGCCAGTAGTGGATTCAAACAAGTAGGGTCGCTGACCTCTGCTGAAAGGGGGACACTTGTCACACTGGCCTGTGCTGTGTCAGCCACAGGAAATAGTATACCTCCATATTTCATATTTCCCGTGTCAACTTTCACAACCATTTTTAAACAGCGGACCACCTGGCAGCAGGGAGGCGGCAAATCCCTCAGGGTGGATGAAAGATGTGCACTTTTTTGACTTCCTGAATCATTTCACTGAGCATACAAAATGCTCAAAGGAGAAACCATCTTTACTGCTTTTGGACAACCACATATCTCATATGTCCAAAGAAAACGGCATAATTATGGTGTCATTCCCACCCCACTGCTCTCATCGGCTTCAACCCTTAGACAGGTCTGTCTACGGGCCGCTAAAAAGGCACATCAACACAGCGTGTGATGCATGGATGAGGAACAATCCTGGGAAAACAATGTCAATTTATGCTTATCCTGTGGCGGCAACCCCCTTGAACATTCAGGCTGGCATTAGGGTAGCTGGGGTACAGCCTTACAACAGGGATGTATTTTTGGAAACTGAGTTTGCGCCATCTATGTTACGGATCGCCCTGCCCTGCCAGGCCCCAGTACCAACCCTGCCCTGCCAGGCACAAGCACAGACGCAGACCCGTTCAGTTCCCATGCCAGCTCACCCTTACCCAGCAATGCCAGTGCTGGCAGCAGACTACCAACTCCAGAGGACCTCCGGCCATTTGTGACTGGTATCAGCTTTAAAAAAGCTGAATTGTGCCAGCTCGCCGATTATGTAAAAGTTTTTCTACCAAAAATATAGATGGAGAAAGTGAATATTAGATAACTCCTGAGGTTTATCGGCAACGTTTCCGCACTCTCGAAATTAAACAGTACGAATAAGAGAGAAAAAACGAAACTGCGTTTGATCATTCAGCAAATAAAATTGTCTGGGATTTTGAGCGCATAAGACTCTTTTAGAAGAGTTTAAATGTTGTGTTTTGTTGGATATTAAAACAGATTTAAACGAACATAAAATCTACGATCTGAGGAGAGCTTCCGCTATTGCTGGTGACCCGCAAATCGAGTTTTGCCCGAGATAAATCCTTAAGCCCTGAGTGGATGGAGAAATTCCCCAATTGTCGCTGTGTCTCCTGGAAAACGTTCCGGGCGTGCTATCACCAGAACTGAATGGCTCCAGACCTTATAAATGCAAGATAAAGAGAATGGAAGTGATGGGGCTTGAACACCAAACATCAGCTTCAGGAGACAGATGTAATTCTCCTGCACCACAGCCCCTTCTGCTCTTTGGCATCTCTAACAGTGAAGGTAAGGCGAGACCTCATATTCACAACATAAATAGAAGGGAAGTGCTGGGGCTTGAACCCCAAACATCAGCTTTGGGAGAGGGCGATCATTCACCTACACCACAGTCATCTCCTTGCTGCTCTCTGTCTCTTAGCAAGGTTAAGGTCAGACCTCCTGAACACAAGTAAAATAGAACAGAAAGGCTGGGGATAGAACCCAGTCCTTTCAGGTCGAGGAATAGAGATCATAACCCACGCCTCATCATCTCCACACATTAGAATACCTAACAGAAAACTTAAGGTGAGACCTTATAAATACAAGATAAACAAAACACAAGAAACACAAGATAAAAAAATGGGACTCAAACCCCAAACTTGAAAAGCAGCGATCACTCCCCCACACAATGGCCATCTCAGTGCTTTTGTGTGTATCATAGTGAGTTAAGGTGAGACCTCATAAATGTAAGAGAAACAGAATGGAAAGGCTGGAGATCAAACCCAGTATCTCTGGTTTGGGAGACCGAGAGCATTCTCCCCCACCACGGCCCTCACCACTCTTTTACCTGCAATATCGCTAGAGGCTTGAACCCCTAACTATAGCTTGAGGACACAGTAATCACTCCCCCACACCACAGCCAGGTCCTCTCTGCTACGTGTCTTAGAGCGAAGTGAATGGCAGTGGAGTAAATTCCTCAACGCCAACAACAACTTATTTGTGATTTTATGCAAGGCAGCAGACAAATGGAGAGTAAGATTTTTTAAAAGCTAGAAATGGATAACATGAAAATGATGCCTATAAAATGGGAGTATCCTTAAGAGTGACCAATGCTCTAAAGTTTCATGAAGATCAAATCAAAAGATGAATGAAATGCTTTGTGACTGTAAAGACAAGTGTATTATGGACCGAGATCATAGGAGACCCTTTTTGTAACCCTTAGCATGTGTGATACTTAGTATGTGTGTGTGTATGTAGAATTTACTAACTGTTTACTACTAAAAGTATTGCAGCAAGGTCATACACAAGAATACAGTACTATCTCTCCAACTCACCACTCCTCTCACACAACCAACACTTCTACTCCTCTCACACAACCAACACTTCTCCTCCTCCCCCACACTCTGCTCAGATGTGGGCACTCTGCCTAACCAGGTGATTGTGGGCACTCTTTAATTAGACCTTAACCAGGTGATTTGGGAACTCTTTAATTAAGCCTTAACCAGGTGATTGAAGCCAGGTGTGGGAACTCTTTAATTAGGCCTTAACCAGGTGATTGAAGCCAGGTGTGGGAACTCTTTAATTAGACCTTAACCAGGTGATTGAAGCCAGGTGTGGGCACGTGGCTTGGTTGCAGTGGAAAGGGGAGGAGCCATTGGTAGATGAAGTTCACTCTGTGTCCTGGAGCTTCTTCACCAATTAAAACACAGCACACAAGTAGCAGGAAAAACAAAATACTTCACTTTAATATCTGCAGCAAGAACGTTAGGATGTGATACAAGGTATTTCCGAATGACCAAATTAATTCAGGTGGACCACTTGTTTGGGCTTTTTCCAATTGGTGCTCAAAAGTGGAGGTTCATCTGTGATGGGCAAGCAGTGTTCTTCACTATTTAATTAGCTCACGTAGTTATGGTACCTCTCTCCTGTCAGAACGACCTGGGTTCAAATCCCTGCTTTGCTAAATATGGAATACCATCACCTCAGCTCCACCACCATCTGGTCCAACCTGCAAATCAGCAACCATGAATGAGAGACAGAGATTACACACATTCCATGAGTGGGGATTGAACCCACAGTTGCTGGTCTATATCCAACAACTCGTCCATCACAGTTAACTCTACAACCTGAAAAGCCAAAGGAGAAAAGCATTCCCTTCCAGATTCAGCAAAGCAGAGCCTTGAACCCAGATCCTTCTGACAAGAGACAGGACACATGGATTCAAACCACCAACCTCCAGCATCATAATCTGGAGCTTTACCATCTGTGCTAGAGAGTCCCTCACTCTAATCCTCTGTCTTTCGACCAACTTAAAGCTACACCTGACAAAACCTGAGCAAAGGCACAGGATCAGCTGGGGTTTGAACCCCAGACTTGGGCATCAGGATACAGAGATCATTCACAATCGCCACCACCATCTCTACTCTTCTATACGTCCCATAGCGAACTTAAGGTGAGACCTCAAAAAACGCAAGAGAAACAAAAGGGAAGAGCAGGGGTTTGAACCCAGGACATACAGGTCAGGAGATGGAGATCATAAGCTTGTGCCACATCATCATCTCCACACATTGGCACGTCTAACAGGAAACTTAAGCCCAGACCTCAGAAGTGCCGGGGCTCAATGCTCATCGAGGGCGATGCTTTTAAAGTGCAAAAGTGACGTAGTGCAATGAAGCTTCAAGTGTAGGCACGTGTCTCTAATCCGTGCAGTCTGCAAGACTATGGGGGAGAGGGGAGATCAGGATGAGGACAGTTTAGGAGCCTGATGGCTGTGGGGTAGAAAGTGTCTCTGAATCTGGTGGTCCAGGTCTTTATACTCCTGTATGGTTTCCCTGATGGCAGGAGCGTGAGCAGTCCTTGGTTAGGGTGGGTGGGGTCATGGATGATGTTGTTGGCCCTGTTGATGACACGTGTGGTGTAGATGTCCCCCATGGATGGGAGTGGCCCTCTGATGAACCCAGCACCTCAAGGTTGGGAGATGGAGATCATAAGCCCACACCAGGGCCATTTCATATCACTTTTGTGTCTCATAGCAAAGATAAGGAGAGACCTCATTAACGTAAGCGTCCGAGAGCATTCTCCCCCACCACTCCTTTTATATTATAGCACAATGAAGGCAGGACCTCATAAACACATGAATGCAAGAGAAACAGAAAGCAACCCCAGCACTTTGAACCCTCGAGCCACTCTACAGCACTGGGATCAGCCACTCATCCATCATGGGTAACTCCACAATCAAATATTGCTTGTAATGCTTGAGAAGGCCCCTAGATGGCACCATTGTAAGCTAATTGCAGGTTTTCTGTGACCCCAGTTGAGGTTGTTTTTCTTTCACCTCAGTGTTAAAACCTAATTTACCTACTAACACCTGAATAACTTTTTTATTAGATTCCTTGAGGTTTGGGGCACAAAAGAGCAAAAACAATTAAAGAAGTGCTGGCCTATTTCCCCTGTATGTTTGAGTTTAGTGACCAGTGAGTCTTTCTCAGTGATTCTTTCTCTATCCCACCATTCACCTGCACCTGTTTGTAAATGGCGCTATACAAACTAAATGTTGATTGATTGGGTGATTGAGTGTAAAACGCTTGCAGTAGGAAAAACACTGAAAGGAAAGCCAGTGTGAACTGAGGCCGTGCAAAAAGACTTGGTCCTGAGGGAACCCTGTCATGACGCACGTCTCAACCTGCTGAGGTGAAAGTGCACTCCCGCCATTGTCACAGCTAACGCGCACGCTGTGGTTTCCACCAGTGTGCCAGACCCTGTACACCTGCAGGTGTACGGGGCCTCAGGTGGGGAATGTGCCCCCACCCTGCCGGACCCGTCTCACGCACAGAGTGACGGAATGTGCCACGCACACGAGCGGTGAATCTGGGCCGCGGCCGGCACGTGAGGCTGGCAGGGGTGAAGAATGCGTCAGCCGTTTCACACCAACACTTCCTCCTGCAGCCCCGCTCCTCAGCGACGCAGTCATACACACATGTGAGGTTCCTCTTTTCTCTTTCATATCCTTACTGCAGGGTCAGGAATCTCCAGCCTCCAGACTGAAATGAGAGGGAGACAACACCCAAACACTGGGAGGTTTCTACAGCAGAGACCAGCAAACTCACTCTACAGCAGAGACCAGCAAACTCACTCTACAGCAGAGACCAGCAAACTCACTCTACAGCAGAGACCAGCAAACTCACTCTACAGCAGAGACCAGCAAACTCACTCTACAGCAGAGACCAGCAAACTCACTCTACAGCAGAGACCAGCAAACTCACTCTACAGCAGACACCAGCAAACTCACTCTACAGCAGACACCAGCAAACTCACTCTACAGCAGAGACCAGCAAACTCACTCTACAGCAGAGACCAGCAAACTCACTCTACAGCAGGGACCAGCAAACTCATTCTACAGCAGAGACCAGCAAACTCACTCTACAGCAGGGACCAGCAAACTCACTCTACAGCAGGGAGCAGCAAACTCACTCTATAGCAGGGACCAGCAAACTCACTCTATAGCAGGGACCAGAAAACTCACTCTACAGCAGGGACCAGCAAACTCACTCTACAGCAGGGAGCAGCAAACTCACTCTACAGCAGAGACCAGCAAACTCACTCTACAGCAGAGACCAGCAAACTCACTCTACAGCAGAGACCAGCAAACTCACTCTACAGCAGGGACCAGCAAACTCACTCTACAGCAGAGACCAGCAAACTCACTCTACAGCAGAGACCAGCAAACTCACTCTACAGCAGAGACCAGCAAACTCACTCTACAGCAGGGACCAGCAAACTCACTCTACAGCAGAGACCAGCAAACTCACTCTACAGCAGGAACCTCCTCAATTAAATGTTTAATGTTTGACACCTTAATCCAACACCCACTACAGGCTGCACTAAAGTGCCTATTTACCACTAGTACATAGGAGCAATTCTAATTCATGATGTCATGATATTATGGCTCAATAATGTAACATGTAGCTGTTCAGTACAATATAAATATTCTACTAATTACAATGATCACAATATTATCAAGGATGTGTAAACCAGGCAAGGTTTCTTAAATGTATAAGATCCCTGGGACTCACTCAAGGACCAGACCCCAGTTTGGGCACCCCCTGCTCAATGGAACGCCCCTCTTTTCTCTCTGCAGAAGAAGAGCCTCATCGCTGCCCCCTAGCAACAACATCACATCACTGCAGCCTGCAGCATCCATCAGGAGTCCGTCTGCTCTCCCGCACGGCTGGCCCACGCACCCAGACCTTTCTTTTCTTTTCTTTATCATTTCAGTTGTTAAACTGCTGCTTCTTTGCTCGATTCATTGGTGGGCCACAAAAAAGCAATCCTACACACTGCCACCTGGTGGTCTGGAGTGTGGAACAGATAAAGGGTTCTGATTGTAATCCCTTAGCCAGTTACAAACAGAAATGGCAAAAACTGACCGACAGTGCCCCAGTAACAGAAAAGCAATTTATGCCTCACAAAGTGAACCCTTACACCAATGCCCCACCCCACACTCCATTCATCCACATATTCAAAAAAATATGAAATATGCTTGACAGTTTTGGTGTCAAACTGCAGAAAAGGTCTGTGTAGTGTACTGTGATAAATCCACCAGCGCAAAAAGACAAACACAGCCCCACTGACACTGACCTGACCTCAAGGTGAAGTGTAGCGGAGTGAAGTCTTCTACTTCAAGACAAGCTGGTGCCAGAGTTACACATTTACACGTTGCCTTATTTCTTCTCAGGGAACAATATTTATGGTTCTGTGTGAATGATCTTTGTACAGTCCTCTGCACAGACCAACAATCAGAGCTGAAGGTTGGAAACTATAACCAGGAAGAGCCCATGCAATTGTGGATGAACGCTTTTGCCAAAAATGATCAATGTTATACTTGACAATTCTGTTACTTTGCATGAATACATATGATTATTTAACATTTAGGAATTATGTTCTCTTCCTTGAACTCAATATTTTAGAATAAAATCTTGTGTCACGGGCTGGCTGGCTGACAGCTCCCAGCTGGCTGGCTGGCTGACAGTGAGCTGACTGACACACACACACAGACGCACACACACACACACACTCACACAAACACACCAGCACACACATACACACATAATCAGAAGGCACACACACAGGGAGATCAAACAGCCAGAGACACGTCGGAATGAAGGCAAACAACATTACGCTTCTGGCTGGCTGGCTGGCTGAGACAAGGACACACACACACACACACACACACACACACACACACACACACACACACAGACGTCTCCTCCAACCGCCTTGCTGGTACCGACTGGGACTCCTGGCCCGAGGACGGCGCAGCCTCGCTCCCGACCCAATCCAGCCCACACGGCTTAACCTTGGAGAGGACCGGATCTAATCGCCTGGACCGAGAGCGTCTGGCAACAGAACACTTGGGACATTATTAATCTTGTGTGACTGCGGTCTTTGTTTATTTTCGGTTCTGTAAATAAATGTTTTTGTTTAACTATCCAGGCCTTGGGTGAATCTGTCTCGCGCCCGATCTATTGGCCACGCCTTCCCCAGGCGTGTGACAAATCTAAATTAAATTAAATGACATTTTGGATTCCAACAACTAAGATTGTTCTAATTAAGGGCCCCAATGAAAGAAACATTTTTTAAACTTTTTTATTTTCTTTAATTTGGGTTTATTACAAAAAGGGTAATACAGTAAAACACTGCAGTAAAACCTTGAGTGTGTCCCTGTCTGTATGTCCATTACAATTTGTATTGCTGATGAACCCATCCTGACATAATTCCCATTAAATCCCATATAATAGGACTACACAGATGGGCCCATTCTAAATGGTCAAAAGAGAGAGCAGAAATAAGAATGAGAAATAAATGATTTATAAAAAAGCTCTTAAAGAACAGAGTGTTATTGCAGCGTTAGAGACACCTTCAGTGGACAGATCTGGAGACGAGAAGAACCTGACCCCAAGATGAAGAATGGAAACAGCCTCTCAGTGAACGAGTGTTTAAAGGTGTAGAGAGGAGTGTTGTCACTGGGGTCTGAGAATGACAGCTCCCCCCTGTGCCAGTCCAGCTGCACTCTGATCCTCTGGGGTTTCCTCTTCACAGTGAGGGCTGTAGGTGGGGAGGCCCATGCTATGTATTCCCCATAGCGCTGTATTATACCCCACACTCCTGCTGCTGGGCCCTGAGAGGGGGGCCCTTTCCTACTGATGGACTATTTAACCACACCCACTCTCCAGTCATCTCCATCCCCTACTTCAACATCCCAGCAGTGTCTCCCTGAGCTGAATCCCTTAGAGCCCAGCACCCAATACCGCTGATCAAACCTCTCTGGATTATCAGGAACCTGTTGTCTCTCATCTCTCCATCTCACACTGGTCAGATCCTCAGACAGGGAGAGATTGGGATGTGCTGTGTTTGGGTCCAGAGTCACAGGAGCTGAAGGTGCAGAGAATGAGACATCAGCACTGATCTGCACAAAGGGATACTGTCACACACAATGGACTCCTATTTATATCAACTGGGTTTCAGAATAACTACCATTATAATGCCAAACACATGTGTGAGAGAAATGCCAGTATGAAAAGCTAGCAATATTTCCTAAGTCTTCAAAAGTTCTATAAAAACTGGAAGGAGGGGCCTCCCGCGTGGTCTAGTGGCTCGTCGACGCTGGCCACTCTGACGGGGTTTGATTCCCTGTCCCGCCAGTGTCCGCTCTGGTCAGGAGTGGACGGTGGCTGTCCGCCCCAGGGTGGGGGGAGGAAGCCGACACACACAGTTCACTGCGCACAGGAGTGGTTCTGGGGTACCGGAATTACAGTCGACAGCACGATGAGTGTTGTCTCGGAGGAGGCAGCGATTCGCCCTTGTCACTGCCGGTCACAGGACTACGGCAGTGGACTATGAGGGAAGGGGGATTGAACTAAGCACAGCTGGTAACTGGCTCCCAAATTGGGAGAAAACGGGGGAAATCGGGGGAAACAAAAAACTGGAAGGAGGAACAGAGCCTGTCAGTATTTGTGTAGCTCCTGTCCTTCCCCTTAAATACAGTAATCACTCTTAAAGCAGCATCTTATTATGAGCACCAGTGAGATTAAGGACTGGCGCTCAATATTCAGGAGTCACTTGTGCTGTGGGGTGGGGTTCATTACAATATGAAGATTATCAGCACCAACATGAGATCTTCATTCCATCCATCCATCCATTTTCTACCGCTTGCACAAAGTCAGGGATTTTGTAGGATTATAGTCAGGTGTATGTGGGGTGGGGTTTCTCCGAGGTCGGGTCTGTATGTATTTATTTCACCATTCCCATTTGTTTTTCTACCTGAAAAACATCCGTTTCTTATGCCCCGTGTTAAACTGTGGCTTCCTCACACACTCAAAATGTCCCTACGCCCCTTGATTATAGCTTTGCCCCTATTTAATGAATGAGTTGAGTTGCTTTTACATTTCAGTACAAATATAGAGGAAAAAATTAAAGAAATTACAAAAAATAAAACACACAATCCAAGTGGCATAGAGAAAATCATGTAAGTAAAGGAATAATGTGGCTGATTCGGCTGGATAAAGCGGATCTTACTGGGCTCACCCCATTTTACAGTTCTGTTCTGCAGGCATGGCAGGTCCTGAAGGCTACCAGAGACCATAATGCACCATCTGGATTGTGGCTGTTTGAGGAGCCACTATTTTACAACAGTTTTATTGAAGCACAGACTCTGTCTTCAGCAAGCCTACGTTCTAGCCTGCGTGAGGCGGGCTGTGTAAAATGAGGGCATCTAATGAAGGCCACACAAACAACGTTTGATGTCCTGGGGAAAAAGGCCAACATCAGGTCTTCCAGGTTGCTGAGCAGAATTGTGGAGGAGGTCTGTGCGTCTCTGCCGGGACCCTTGAGGGTGTTTGCTGAAAACTGTACGATGGGCCAGTGGGAGGGTGAAGGCGAGTACAGTTTCCCATCTCTGACTGTTGCTCCTGCTGTCGGCGAGTGGCAGGAGGGGGAGGACCAGTTTCTCTTTTTCACAACCCCACAGCTTGGGAAGTTTGAGGAGATGGGGAAAAAGCAGCATACTTTGTCTGTGTTAAAGTGTGTCACTTACGGTCCTTTGTAGGGATGAAAGTGTTGAGGTGGTCTGAGTTTTTTGGCCCAGATAAATCTCTGAAAGGCTGCTGGCGGTCCCTGTATAAGCTGCCCATTGAAAAGTGGACAGCTGACCTCCAGTGGAGGATAGTACATGGGGCGATAGCCACAAACAGACATATAGCACACCTGGATCCTAGTCACGGGATGGGGTGTCATTTTTGTTCACAGGATGAAACATTAGCACATTTGTTCATACAGTGTCCTAGGTTAGTAGAGCTGTTTAGATTATTAGAGTTGTGGTTTCTGGGATTGGGGGAGTGTTTTTCTTTTGATTTATTTGTTTTTGGTCCAAAATACTTGGCGAGGAAGGAATATGTTCATATTCTCATAAATTTTATGTCAGGGGTGGCTAAGCTGGCCATCTGGATATCTCGAAAAAATAAAATCTGGGGTGTGGGGTCAGCCCAAATGTTGGTACGAAGGAATTACGAGAAATGTCGTTCGCATGTTGCTTGATAAATGAGGCCCATTGATTCCATTGCAGACATTTCCACACAGAACTTCGCAAGGGGAAAAACCATGACGTTAGGTGCATCACCAGTTATTGGCCACGAGATGGCGCCAACGGGTAACGCAAAGCCCTCGAGGAACAGGACGTATCTAAATGCGCCGCGCAATAATGACGACATGGTGAGATGATAGAACACTCAATAAAGAGCTTTGGCCTCATATGCGCTGTTTGCTTTTCCCAACAAATTTAGCCCAAAATACAACGAATACACAAGCTTTTAGTTTGAACAAGTCAAGAATGTCAAGGCGTATGGTGGTGAAATGAATCGCAGAGACATTCATTCATATGATCGATCGTGCAAAGAGAGAGGCAGCAAAGGTCACGTGAACTAGTGGTGGCCGTTACAGTTCCTTTCAGACACGGATCCTTTGACTCAGTTCCCTAAATGGGTTCGTTCACCAGTTCCTTCGCTGCTGTCGTTCAGACTATTTCTCGGCCTGCAAGTACTGGGTTCTATCCCCAGCCTTTCTGTTCTATTTTACTTGTGTTCAGGAGGTCTGACCTTAACCTTGCTAAGAGACGGAGAGCAGCAAGGAGATGACTGTGGTGTAGGGGAATGATCACTATCTCCTAAAGCTGATGTTTGGGGTTCAAGCCCCCAACTGCCTCCTTTCTCTTCAAGAGACGGCAATCATTCCACCAAGCCACAGGCATCTCCACTCTCTCATGTGTCTCATAGTGAAGTTAAGGTGAGACTTCATAAACGCTAGATAAACAGAACTGCAGTGACAGGGTATGAACCTCAAACATGAGCTTGGGGAGACAGCTATCATTCCCCCATGGCCATCTGCGAGAACAGAAGAGCTAGGCCTCTAACACAATATACTATATATCTATATCCAACATTGCATTGCATACAATATATGAATAATTGCAGTGATCATAATATAAGCAACACTTTAAAGTAAAGCAGGTTTGTGTCTCCTGCACGATCCCTGGAGCTCCTGCTCGAAGGCAGTTCAGTGTGGAAGGTAATCCCCCCTCAGTAGACCCACGGATACAGTAATGATATTATGAATACAGTAATATTCTGAGTGTATGTAAACGGGGGTGTCCAAGCTGTCCTGGGGAGCCACAGGGTCTGTTTTTCACCCTAAAATTAGCGACCAAACGCCCCAGAAACCAGGTGGGGTTTCTCTTGCACCATCAATTGCTTGAGTGGAGTATTCCGTTCTTCTTGGCATCGTTGATTTTCCACTTACCCATGATGTTGTTGTTTCGGCTCTTTTGTGCGTGGTCCCATTATTTGGTGAGATTTTAGCATTAGCCACCAGAGCCAAAATAAATGAGAACGGAATTACTAAACACTTGATGCAGCAGTTTGCTGTTATAGCAGATTTGTGACAGTATTGTGCTTTTTTTATGATACAAGCACCACATTTCTCACACAGGTAGAGCAAGTGTCAAGGATGTTTTTTTTAACCTATAGACCCATCACAGATATTAGAACCCCTTCAGTTGTGTTGAATGAGTTAATTGGACCATAACTTCACCAAATGTTGGTCTAATTGGGCACACAAAGGTTTAAAATATGTGTTGTGATGTAGACAATGCAAATGGATAATTATGAAAATATTCATAAATGGCTCTATGAATATCTGGTGTCTTGGGATATTTTGATCATTGGTTTTAATTCCTAACTTCTCAGGATACTCTCCTTAATGTTAAACACAATTTTAAATCCATTTATCCCTTACAATATTAATGGACCTCTGTTGAAATGCCAGCAGTGGGTTATTGCCATGGGCTGAGAATATTCTGGGAAAGACCCACTAAATAGACAGTAGTGGGTAGTAGTAGTATGGGCCATAATGAAAGTTTGAATTAAAAACTCAAAAGGGGCCTTTAGGGTGAGACTGTCGCAGTAGCGACCTCATTGAATGTGGAAGTGTCTCGAGAGACTGTCGGACAGTCAGCTGTGGCAGCACCTCCAATGGCATGGAGGAGGTGGCCAGTCCATCTCAGAGTTAATCTGCTGGCAGCAAAGCAGGACTGGGTCAGGCCAGATCTGGACCAAAGGATAACGGCCTCAACCTTGCTACAACTCACTCTACAGCAGAGACCAGCAAACTCACTCTACAGCAGGGACCAGCAAACTCACTCTACAGCAGGGAGCAGCAAACTCACTCTACAGCAGAGACCAGCAAACTCACTCTACAACAGAGACCAGCAAACTCACTCTGCAGTAGAGACCAGCAAACTCACTCTACAGCAGGGAGCAGCAAACTCACTCTACAGCAGAGACCAGCAAACTCACTCTACAGCAGAGACCAGCAAACTCACTCTACAGCAGGGACCAGCAAACTCACTCTACAGCAGGAACCAGCAAACTCACTCTACAGCAGAGACCAGTAAACTCACTCTACAGCAGGAACCAGCAAACTCACTCTGAAGCAGGGAGCAGCAAACTCACTCTACAGCAGAGACCAGCAAACTCACTCTACAGCAGAGACCAGCAAACTCACTCTATAGCAGAGACCAGCAAACTCACTCTACAGCAGGGAAGCTCAATTAAATGTTTAACGTTTGACACCTTAATTCAACACCCACTACGGGCTGCACTAAAGTGGCTATTTAACACTAGTACATAGGAGCAATTCTAATTCATGATATTATGATATTATGGCTCAATTATGTAACATGTAGCTGTTCAGTACAATATAAATATTCTAATAATTACAATGATCACAATATTATTAAGGATGTGTAAACCAGGCAAGGTTTCTTAAATGTATAAGATCCCTGGGACTCACTCAGGACCGGACCCCAGTTTGGGCACCCCTGCTCAATGGAACGCCCCTCTTTTCGCTCTGCAGAAGAAGAGCCTCATCGCTGCCCCCTAGCAACATCATCACATCACTGCAGCCTGCAGCATCCATCAGGAGTCCGTCTGCTCTCCCCGCACGGCTGGCCCACGCACCCAGACCTTTCTTTTCTTTTCTTTATCATTTCAGTTGTTAAACTGCTGCTTCTTTGCTCGATTCATTGGTGGGCCACAAAAGCAATCCTACACACTGCCACCTGGTGTTCTGGAGTGTGGAACAGATAAAGGGTTCTGATTGTAATCCCTTAGCCAGTTACAAACAGAAATGGCAAAAACTGACCGACAGTGCCCCAGTAACAGAAAAGCAATTTCTGCCTCACAAAGTGAACCCTTACACCAATGCCCCACCCCACACTCCATTCATCCACATATGTTCTAAAAAATATGAAATATGCTTGACAGTTTTGTTGTCAAACTGCAAAAAAAGGTCTGTGTAGTGTACTGTGATAAATCCACCAGCGCAAAAAGACAAACACAGCCCAACTGACACTGACCTGACCTCAAGGTGAAGTGTAGCGGAGTGAAGTCTTCTACTTCAAGACAAGCTGGTGCCAGAGTTACACATTTACACGTTGCCTTATTTGTTCACAGGGAACAATATTTATGGTTCTGTGTGAATGATCTTTGTACAGTCCTCTACACAGACCAACAATCAGAGCTGAAGTTTGGAAACTATAACCAGGAAAAGCCCATGCAATTGCGGATGAACCCTTTTGCCAAAAATGATCAATGTTATCCTTGACAATTCTGTTACCATGCATGAATACTTATGATTATTCAACATTTAGGAATAATGTTCTCTTCCTTGAACTCTGGCAATAAAATCTAAAATAAATTAAATTAAATTACATTTTGGATTCCAACAACTAAGATTGTTCTAATTAAGGGCCCTAACGAAAGAATCATTTTAAAAACTTTTTTATTTTCTTTAATTTGGGTTTATTACAAAAAGGGTAATACAGCACTGCAGCAAAACCTTGAGTGTGTCCCTGTCTGTATGTCCATTACAATTTGTATTGCTGATGAACCCATCCTGACATAATTCCCATTAAATCCCATATAATGTACACAGATGGGCCCATTCTAAATGGTCAAAAGAGAGAGCAGAAATAAGAATGAGAAATAAATGATTTATAAAAAAGCTCTTAAAAAAACAGAGTGTTATTGCAGCATTAGAGACGCCTTCAGTGGACAGATCTGGAGATGAGAAGAACCTGACCACAAGCTGAAGAATGGAAACAGCCTCTCAGTGAACGAGTGTTTAAAGGTGTAGAGAGGAGTGTTGTCACTGGGGTCAGATAATGACAGCTTCCCCCTGTCCCAGTCCAGCTGCACTCTGATCCTCTGGAGTTTCCTCTTCACAGTGAGGGCTGTAGGTGGGGAGGTCAGGGCTCTGTATTGCCCATTGAGCTGCCATATACTCCACACTCCTGCTGCTGGGCCCAGAGAGGGGGGCCCTTTCCTCCTGAAGGACTCTTTAATCACACCCACCACCCAGTGATATACATCCCCCACTTCAACATCCCAGCAGTGTCTCCCTGAGCTGAATCCCTCAGAGCCCAGCACACAATACCAATCAAATCTCTCTGGATTATCAGGAACCTGTTGTCTCTCATCTCTGCGTCTCACACTGGTCAGATCCTCAGACAGAGAGAGATCGGGATGTGCTGTGTTTGGGTCCAGAGTCACAGGAGCTGAAGGTACAGAGAATGAGACATCAGCACTGATCTGCACAAAGGGATACTGTCACACACAATGGACTCCTATTTATATAAACTGGGTTTCAGAATAACTACCATTATGCCAAATTCATGTGTGAGAGAAATGCCAGTATGAAAAGCTAGCAATATTTCATAAGTCTTCAAAAGTTCTATAAAAACTGGAAGGAGGGGCCTCCCGTGTGGTCTAGTGGTTACAACGTCGACGCTGGCCACTCTGACGGGGGTTCGATTCCCTGTCCCGCCAGTGTCCGCTCTGGCCGGGAGTCCCACCTGGGGCAGCAATTGGCTGTCCGCCCCAGGGAGGGGGGAGGGAAGCCGACACACACAGTTCACTGCGTACAGGAGTGGTTCTGGGGTACCGGAATTACAGTCGACAGCACGATGAGTGTTGTCTCGGAGAAGGCAGCACTTCGCCCTTGTCACTGCCGGTCACAGGACTACAGCAGCGGACTATGAGGGAAGGGGGATTGAACTAAGCACAGCGGGTAATTGGCTCCCAAATTGGGAGAAAACTAAAAACTGGAAGGAGGAACACAGCCTGTCAGTATTTGTGTAGCTCCTGTCCTTCCCCTTAAAGACAGTAATCACTCTTAAAGCAGCATCTTACTATGAGCACCAGTGAGATTAAGGACTGGCGCTCAGTCTCTCCACTCCAGGGCTCATACACAGACAGGCCCAATATGACTCTGACTGGGTTTATCAGCTTGTGGAGAGGATGCTGAAGATTCTCTCTGTACAGTGAGAATGTGGAACTCCCTGCCCCCAGTACTCACTGTATTGAGCAGTCCCCAGCATCTTCTCCCACACTCTGTACTTCAGATTGCCCAGGTGCTTGGCCACATCAACCAGCGCTCCTGAGACCTTCTCTGGATCCTGCAGTGTGCACTGGGCTCTGCAATAATATTCAGGAGTCACTTGTGCTGTGGGGTGGGGTTCATTACAATAGAAGATTATCAGCACCAACATGAGATCTTCATTCTATAAGAAAATGGCTCCATCCCTCCCAGCGTTGTGCCACACAGATATGAAGCAGCCCGACCCCACTGAGGGACACACATTCACAGGAGCGTGGGGGGGGGGGATTTATATTAGATGGGAAATATTAATTGAATCATTCATGGCATATTTTATAGGGTTCCCTCTAAATATATTTATTAATATTATATTTAGAGGGAAATTCAGTTATTATATGTATTTATTTCACCATTCCCCTTTTCAATTTGAATGAAATATAGCATTTTTCTGTGAGAAGACGTTCCATATTATTCCATATATGTCAATGATAGTTTATTAGCATTGTAGCGTTCTACTTTTGATAATGAACCTGATGAGACAGACATGAGGCTGGAGTTTACATACCTTTTCACTGTATCCTTGTAGCTCTGAAATATAGAGTGATATAAATATGATTTATATGGAAATATGACAAACAAAATGTACTTCTAAAGGTTAGCATCACATTTTTCTAAATCTGTAAATCGGAAAGCACAATTGTAATGGAAATATACTCCTTTATAAAGGTTCTTGTAATGATATTTGAAAATACACATGAATATATGGATTAAAGAATAATGTATTAAATCAATGAATGTGTGTTAACAATGATGCCTGTTTATAGAGATTCCTACAGCCAGAGTGAACAGGTCTTACCTGCAGGAATGAGATGTCTTCAGCTCCCAGCTCCTGTTCTATGGCTCTGATTTGTTCTGAAAGGGAGGATATCTCTTCTGTCATCTTGTCAATCTTCTCCTTCATCATCTGACTCTTCTGCTCCTCTTCCTCCCTCAGTGCAGCTATCCTAGCTGCCTCTTCATCTTTTAGGAACTGCTGAAGTTTCTCAAACTCCATCTTTATCTGCCTCTCTGTGCGCTGGGCCTGGCTCTGGAATAAACATTATTCACCATCATTTCAGCACAATCCAATGCTGCATTTTCAACACTGTGATTTAAAGGCATCAGTTCAGTACCTTGATGTGCTCTGCTGTTTGATCACAGACTAGTTTCACTTCATTAAAGGCTTCCAGCTTCTTCTGCAGTGGTGCCAGTGCAGTCCTGAGTTTCTCCTGGAATGAAATGAGTCCACACTTTACTGAGGAAACACGACCGACAGTAAACTTCACTGCCTGCACAGACAGCACAAGAGCCCCTGCTCAGACAGAGGGGAGCCAGAATGGAGACTCAGGTCACAGTGAAATTTAAACCAGTGGAAAGCTCAGAGTATGCCTAGGACAAAGAATGGAAGGTATTCCATTGGCGTCTGGTGGAGTTTTTGTTTCAAATTTGATCAAACAGATCTCCATAAAATAAACTGTACAAGTGATGTTTAATATTGGTGAGGCAACTTTGTGCATCCAGCTGCCCTCTGGTGGTGAGTGTGGGACAGGACAGGTGAGCCACAATGTGGTCTCTGACACAGTGCAGCACCTCTCTGATAGAACACGACAGGTAAAAAGGTGCGACTGCACACAATTACAGCACTAATTTAGTTTATTTAATTATGAATGAATGTGTTATTACTTTAGTGTCAAAAATAAGATTTGAGTGTCAATTTACAGACAATTGAACAATTCTTTGCTTTAATTAAATTGAAAAATATGTATCGTTGGTTATGTTCATGATAAAAACTACAATAACTAGTGACAAGTGATAGGGATGAAAAAATACGTTATCATAATTATGATATGTCCTATAAGTTAAAACATATTGATAAGACTGATTCAGATTTTTCTCCATTTGGCAAAAGTGAGGAAATTGGTGAAGACCAAGGAACCAGGCTGCCAAATACACTGAATAGGTTGCAGATCATGGAAAATGACCCCAGTTTGCAATATAATATCCACTGGAATGTGGAATGCATGTTTTCTGGTTTACAGTATTTATAATACATATTGATATATTTTGCCAGTAATCATTTAAACCAAGGCTTCCCAGACTTGGTCCTGGACTCGCCTGTGTGAGCTGGGTTTCACTCCAACTGAAAGCACAATGTCCCAAGTTTAATGGACTGTTCATGTACTGTATCTTTAGTCTGTAATGACACATTAACAATGATCTGCCCTCTAAGACCACATTGTGTCAGACACACATATCTGAGCCATGAACTCTGACCCCTACTCTACCATGCTGTCCACTGCTCCCTCACACAGCTCTGAGAATGTCTCCATGTTTCAGCCCCTCCCTGTCTCTCTCTATCAGTCATGCGACACGTAGTTAGGAGCGGTGCAAAGTGCAATCAGACCTGAGGACTAAAACGCCTCCTTTTGTAATTATAACTCTCTGTAAATATCAAAGACAAAATGTGAAACGAACATTTGTTTAAACTGTAATAAACTAAGCCAAGGCCTCAGTAGATCACAGCTGAAAAAGCTGAACCTTTTCAGGATCTTATTCACTTTGAATCCGAAAGAATTTACCATTGAAAATTTGAAAACGTAAAAAGTGAATTGATACTTATTACACACAATAAAGAATTTGATTAAAAAACAAACAAAAACTCTGTTCTGTTATCAGATAATTACCTTATACTCTTCTGCTGCCTCCTGAACTGGTCGCAGTTTGTGGTTTTCATGTTTTCTTGAAGTTTGGCAGATAGCACAGATGGGTATTTGATCAACCAAACAGAAGAGTTTGAGTTTCTCACTGTGCAGACTGCAGAGCTCTTCAGATCCTGCTGTAGCTCTCTGACTTCTCTCCTTTAAGAACGCCTCACAGGCATTCCTCAGAGACAGGTTAAGGGGAAAGATATCCAGAGAAGACTTTCTTCTGCAAACTGGGCACTCCTGAGATCCCTTCTGTTCCCAGTACTTCTGCAGACAGGCTTTACAGAAGCTGTGGCTGCACTTCAGGACAACAGGATCACTGAAGATTTCAGTGCACACAGGACAGGAGAGCTCCTCTTCCAGGAGAGAAAATCTGCCCGCCATTCTGTCTCAGTCTGTTTTGAGCTCAGTAATGGCTTCTGATTAAACTAGTTTAGTTTCACTTACAGCTGTTTCTCAAACTGCAGCTAAAAAAGAAATGTCTCAAAAACTAGACTCTGATTCCTCTTCTTTTCAGACTTTGTTCTTTGATAGTTTTAATTAATTTATTAGTATTACACATTGGAGGCACGTTGTATAGTCACCACTGTAACTAAAGCGTCTGTCTGTGAGCAGGGCTGTACCTCCCTCTACCTGTTAGACACACCTCATCAGAGACATCCCTTCCTGCAGGGGGCAGCATTGTAGCACTGAGGTTAGAGTGTGGCTGATCTGTCAGCATTTTTACATCAGGTAAACTCTGGTACCACATCCAGCCTTATCATCGCCTGATTTTGTTCAATCAAAACTCTTGTCATTTTATTTACACTGCATCGCTATTAAGAAGAATGAGTACTATTATTTGTGAAGTAGTGCAAGTAGTTACTTTGGTATAATGTATTCAATCCTCACACACACACTCACATTGTGGAAAATGTTAACAATATAAGAATCAAACCTAATACGTTACTGAGGCTTTGTGAAAGAAAAATGTATTAACTAAATAAAACCGAAAATAAAGCGCAACTCCATTTTGGGGTGTACCTTGACTTGTTTCTTTTATCAATCCCTCCCTATACTTGGACTGCTAAGCAATTTACCAGGGCAAAGACTTTCTCAAAGTAACGTAATGAATCCAGTTCCAGTTTCAACACAAATCCAGGCCAGGTCCTCAGCCATGCACAGGTCAGTTCCAAAATCACTTTCTCCATCAAAGAGAGGTTTTATGCTGCATAAATACAAGTTTCAGAGACTGGTAAACCTTTCGAGTGGCCCTCCCAGTCATAATTACTGGTGGAAATCTCATAACTGAATTACTATCCCAAGTAACTGACTTGGTTAACTTTGACCTTTGACTCATGACCTTCTGGAACAATGTCTGCGGTCTCATGACTAAAATGGTAAAAAGGTTTTGTCACCTAAAAATGTAAACGGAAGACGGACTCGTGGAACGTGACGGTGGCCGTGATGGTGGGGAACACCGGGATGTCTGCGGACACACACACACACACACACACACACACACACACACGGTCAACAACGTGGGTCATAAACACACACACACACACACACACACACGGTCAACAACGTGGGTCATAAACACACACGATCAACCCTACACACAGACACACACACAATCATGGCTTACCTGCCATGCTCGGCTGTGATGTACTCCTCCCAGGAGAATGTGTTTGGAGAGGGGGAAGTGAGAGACTGTCTCCTCACAGGCTGTGGGCGAGCAAGAGGATGTGACATCACACCAAACACTGTGACATCACACCGAACACTGTGACATCACACCAGACACTGTGACATCACACCGAACACTGTGACATCACACCAACACTGTGACATCACACCGAACGCCTGCAGTCAATCCTTTAAAAAGACTGAACAGTGTATTTACAGCAGATCTTTTAGCAGACGTATTATCCGTTAAGAGACTTTAAAGCCCACAGTTTACAGAAATATAAGTAACAGAAGTTACGCTTGTGTGTGAGAGTTGTGTGGGTGAGAACGCAGGAACCTCGTAGCTGTGCTCCGCCATGTTCCCTCCTTTGCTCCAGGTCTCCATGACGGCCTTGTTCCTCAGGATGTCCTCTTCGCTCAGGTGCTCCCGACGTTTCCTGGACTCCAGCACCAGGCCGTTCACCGCGAAGCAGTCCGCCAGGAAGCTGCCCACCCGCTCCTGCAGCGACCGGAACACAACCACAGAGACCGCTCAACACAGAGCGACCACAACACAACCACAGAGACCGCTCAACACAGAGCGAACACAACACAACCACAGAGACCCCGCAACACACAGTGAACACAACACAACCACAGAGACCGCTCAACACAGAGCAACCACAACCACAGAGACCGCTCAACACAGAGCGACCACAACACAACCACAGAGACCGCTCAACACAGAGCGACCACAACCACAGAGACCGCTCAACACAGAGCGAACACAACCACAGAGACCGCTCAACACAGAGCGACCACAACACAACCACAGAGACCGCAACCACAACAGAGCGAACACAACCACAGAGACCGCTCAACACAGAGCGACACAACACAACACAACCACAGAGACCGCTCAACACAGAGCGACCACAACACAACCACAGAGACCGTTTCACACAGAGCCACACAACCACCTGCTCCTGCAGCAACCACTGCAGTGCGTGTTTCTGTGTTCCTGTGTGTACGCAACTATGAGCGTGTATGTGTCCGAGTGTGTGAGTGTGCAGGGATGTATGTGTGTGTGTGTGCGTACCGTCTTGTCCTCTCTGAAGAGCCAGCCCGACTGTGTTCTGGAGAAGCTGATGGACTTGGTGGACAGCGTGGCGGAGTAAATATCGCTGCTCATCAGGATGTCCACCTCCTCCTCCGTCTCCACCTCCGACTCCTGCGGCAGGAAGTGCCGTTAGTACTTTTCACTCGTCACAGGTAAGACTGTAGGCTTATGCTTTTTGGTGATTTGTTTTTAAAAGCGTTTCTGTGCGACGGAGCCTAGCCTAGCCTTGGTGCTCGATCTTCATCGGACTGGACGCAGTGAGCAGCTCGCTACGGCACTGACAGACTGGTGTTAAAAACAGGAAAAACATCTCACACGCCTGGCCATAATGAAGGCAACCCTCAATAAGAACAGGTCATTTATTCTCCTTCTTAAACCAGCCTCTTTTGAACAACTGCGCTACAGTCTCGTCACAAAACTAGCGGAATGGAGTTGGGCACGCCAGCGTCTCCACATCAAAAACAACCTGTGAGAGCGTACGTCGTGAGAGGAGCCAATCCGCATGGAGCCGTCTTACTTCTGAAGAGTGAAAAATAGTGACTGAGCTGGCTGTAATAATGATGTTAATTTAACATAGAATCTTCAAAAAATCCCTCATAACCAAATGCAGCGCTTTGTGGTGAATGGCATAAGATGTTGTGTCAAATTATAAAATGGATACTTCCAGTCCTGGATGCTGATTGGGCAACCAGATTTCCCGGCAGTGCCAATATCCATGATGAATCACAACTGAATGGAATGTTTGTACATCATATTAAAAACATTGCGCCTCCCACTAACATCGGCATCCTAGACGTGACACTTTGTAACTCTAATAAAAATGGAGACTTGTAAAATGTTGTTGAGCCGCCCCGGGTTCAATGTGCAGATCCTCAAAGTGGGCTGTCTGCCATTTCACTTACCGCCGGACAGAAGACAAAAACAAAACAAACAGCAATGAACGGCAAAATGAATAAGATTCTACGTGAACCCTAGCCAAGTTCATAAATGGAACTTTGCTAGCAGTAAGAATACATCTTACTACAGTCCATTAATGTTTTCTATTTAAATGTATTTTTTATTTCCTAGTCTATGTGGATATATCTGGATCAGTGGTGGACACTAACAAAGTGCATACAGTGCACTGTACTTAAGTACATTTTCAAGTATCTGTGCTTACTTAAGTATTTCCATTTTTACTTTTATTTCTTACTTTCACTCCCCTACATTTCAAAGGCAAATGGGGTTAAATGTAGGACTTTTACTGCAGTAATATTTTATCAGGGTATCTGTACTTTGACTCAAGTGAAGGGTTTGTGTACTTCGCCCACCACTGGTGTGGATGGATGAGTTTTATAGCGCTTTGAAGCGATATAAAAGGAGAAAGCGAGTGACATTGTGAATATGGGCACGCCGCTTCGCCTCCTAGCCGTGCCGATGTCACACGCTTAGGGCCAAACCTCACGCATGCTTACGTGTCCATTTTCTTTCACGGAAACAAAGAGGATGGACTGTTCTTAAACCTGCGGCGGATAGCGTAGCGGTCTAACGCACCGTATCTTGGCTGGTCCGATACGGTGTGCGCTGCCTGTCAGGGACGCGGTTCTAAACCCGTCTCTGCCAGACCGGCCCTGGTCGTCAGCCCCGATCGGGGGCGGCGTTTGTCTGTCCGCCCCAGGGGGAGGGGGGAGGGTGAGCTGGCACGAGTTCATTAAGGAGCAGAAAGGGCGTCCGTGGCCGGGTTCTGTCTCGGAGGAGGCGGATCTACCGGCCCAGAAACATTGGCTTGTGGGGAGGGGTGATAAATTGAGGGATAAATTGGGAGAAAAACAGGGAACATTTAAGCTGTGTATAATTGGCGGTTTGAACCAAATTGGGAGAAAAACAGGGAACATTTAAGCTGTGATATTTTGACCACAGTGTACACAGGCAGCGGGGAGGTCAACCAGGATGGATCGAGACCGTTGACCGCGCGCATTAACCCCCACAGTGGCCCATATTTGCGCCATTGTGTAATAAATGACAGTATTTCGGAAACAGTTATGTAACTCTGAGGGCAGCTCCAACGGTCCCCTGAGACCTCTTCCTCTCTCTCTCCCTCTCTCCCCCTCCCTCCCTCCCCCTCTCCCTCCCTCCCTCCCTCCCTCTCTCCCTCTCCCTCTCCTCTCTCCCTCCCTCCCTCCCTCCCTCCCTCCCTCCCTCCCCCTCCCTCCCTCCCTCCTCCCTCCCTCCCCTCCCTCCCTCTCCCTCCCTCCCTCCCTCTCTCCCTCTCTCTCCCTCTCAGTCATTCCCATCTTAAACTCTCGGGGAAACTCCCTCTCTCTCACAATATATACACATATACTCTCACTTACACACACACACACACACACAATACACATAGTCACACACACGCACACACACACACACACACACTATACACAGTCACGCACGCATGCACGTGCACACACACACACACACACACACACACACACACACACACACACACACACTCACCTTTGTGGCCCATCATCACAGCCAGGTGCAGAGGTGTGTTGCCTGCAGCCCAGGAGAGAAAGAGAGAGAACAGGATTAGTATTAAGAATTAGTCATTATTAATGCACATCTTGTAAGTCGATCTGGATAAGAGCGTCTGCTAAATGCTTACAATGTAAAAATGTAAATGTAGGAACGGTGTCTAAGGTGATGCTGGCATAGAAGTCTGAGGGAAAGACCTCATCAACAAAGGGACATCCACGCGCCGTTAAATAACCAAAACCAATACTCTGCTGCACGAGGGCGGAATACATGACATATGTCATTAATAAACCAACACGCGCGTGTTCCGGCGATTTGAATTCAGGAGTGAAACATCACACCAACAGGATGTCAGAGTTTAACTGGACGTATAGGCGACCGCCACTTCGGAATATCTGCCCTCCAACAACCAATATCTGTTCGTCTCCGTTTCTACCGGAATATGCGGTGACTGTCAATCGCCAAGGACCCCTGATTCAATAACAGCGAACGTGCACTCTCAAACGTTTATAAGTTTAAGTTATTATAAGTTTATGTTCTACAAATCGCATTCCCTCTATACGTCTGACAGAGAGCAGACCAAGGTTATGATCCAGTACCGAATAAGAGAACACGCTGTGTACGTAAGCACTAATATTTACTGCAATAGCGGTTACTGGCTACTTTGCTCCAAACCGTTGGTCGTATTTTGGGAGCGGCACTCAAGAGCAAAACTCTGCGCTAGATTCGCCGATCTAAACCGTGTGTGGATCGGCTAACGTCACGAAAGGGGTGGTCCGTCCAGGCGATGTTTAGGACGGTGAGTCTGTGCAGAATTCTGCAGCATGTGCCCGCGGAAATACAACTAGGCTGTACGCACTCCCGTTGACGCCACAGGACGCCATGTTTTGAGGCTCAAAGTAACCACTAAACCACTTTTTTAAATTGAATTGAATTGAATTGAATGTCTTTATTGTCATTATACCAGGGTACAACGAAATTAAGATAGGCTCGGCCTAAAAGTGCAGGACAACATACAACACAGTCACGAACAACATACAGTATACAAGCAAGTAGAAAAAATAAGAAAAGTAGAAAAATACCCAACAATAATGAAAAAAATAATAATAATAAATATATGTATATATATATAATACACAAAAAAACACAAACACAAAATATAGGCTACTTAAATTAAATCTGCACATATTGCACTGTACCGTACATAAATATTGCACCAGATATTGCACTGAAATGGCTTATATTGCACAGTGGGGGGGGGGGGAGAATGGGGGAAGGGGGGTTTGAGTTCAAGGTGGTGCATGTTTGAGTTCAAGGTGGTTATTGCTCTAGGGAAGAAACTGTCTTTCAGCCTGTTTGTTCTGGATCCCATGCACCTGTAGCGCCTCCCGGAGGGCAACAGTTCAAACAGGTGGAAGCCAGGGTGAGAGCTGACCTTTGAGATCTTTTTTGCTCTGCTGAGGCAGCGGGAGTTGTAAATGTCCATCAGAGAGGGGAGAGGACAGCCGATGATCTTCTGTGCTGCGTTGATGACTCTCTGAAGCCCCCTTCTGTCCGCTTCGGTGCAGCTGGCGTACCACACAGTTATGCAGTACACCAGCAGGCTCTCAACAGAGGAGCGGTAGAAGGTCACCAGCAGCCTTTGATCCAGGTTGTTCTTCCTGAGCACCCTCAGGAAGTGTAATCGCTGCTGGGCCTTCTTGATGACCGCTGTGGTGTTCTCAGACCAGGAGAGGTCAGCAGAGATGAGGGTGCCCAGGAATCTGAAAGTGTGGACCCTCTCCACACACTCACCGTTGATGTAAAGGGGGGCGGGGTCTGCTCTGTTCTTCCTGAAGTCGCAGATGATTTCCTTTGTTTTTGTGGTGTTCAGTGCCAAGTTGTTCACTGTACACCACGCTGTTAACTTCAGGATCTCATCTCGGTAGGCAGACTCGTCCCCTCCAGAGATGAGCCCCACCACCGTGGTGTTGTCCGTGAATTTGACGATGATGTTGTCTGGGTGTGCTGGGCTGCAGTCGTGGGTGTAGAGAGAGTACAGTCTCCTGTGCCAGCGCCTGTTGGAAAATAATATTACAACGAATAATAATGACTCTGTACTTTAAAGGACAGTCATTGCAAGTTCCCATTACTGATTTCCATCAGATCATATTATCCATGTCGTTTAGAAAATGCCATACATAGGCTACGTCAAGCGAGCCTACTCTCCATACAGTAATGGCCTACGAATGAAGAAAAATAGTTTCAAACCCATAAAGTTCAGAGATTTCTGTTCATAAACTCATGGGTGTGTTGATATTTAAATGTCACCTCTCACATATTTTCTGGATAAGAGCGTCTTTAAATGCTTAACATGTAAAAATGTAATGTACATTTTCTTCACCCGAGCCATAGTCGGAAGTGAGAAGTCAAACGAGATGGCACCAAATTAAAAGTCAACATCACAAACGTAAAACAAAAGCAATCTTCAAACGTAAGAGAGGGCTAAACAAGGGCATAGGGATCTTAATAATTAAATATGACGTGTTTGAGGGGTGAACAATCGCACGCCTCGGCAGGTGGTGCCAGCAGAAACACCTGCACACTGTGAGGATGCGCCGGTACCTTCGACAAGCCCCTCCCACTGGATGTCACATGACATGATTGTCACGCGTGTCACGGGCTTTGCGCGCGACAGTTCGGCCACGGTGCCGCTCGCAAAAACTCTGTGTGACCACCAGGTGGCGACACTGACCACTCACGCCTCCCGTTTAGATACAGTAGCAGTGGATGCGCCAGAGTTAATCTGAAGTTACTGTGACCCGCTGGAAAGGTTCAAACGCAAAAGCACAAGTCCATAAATAACTTGTTCAGGAAGGCTGCCGCTTTTCCCAGGAATTTGAACAGGGATACTCACCTGTTTGGGCTGCTGCAGTGGAATCTCTGATCTGAGATCAGTGCTACGGTGGCCTCTGTATTCTCTCACACCTGTGTGGTGTAGATCTGCCTAACAACTCCGGGACCTGATGGTGAGTCAGGACCACTGACGGATCACAATCCCGCTTGTAGGCAGCACTCCAACCGGGAAATTAAAAAACAGATCATTCTCTGGTGGTGCTTCGGTGAGTAATCTGCACATTAAAACATGTATTATTATAATAATAATAATAATAATAATAATTTGAAAATGGCATTCTCTGGCCCCTGCTGTGGATAATTCTTGGACAAAAAGCTGCATACCGTAAGGCCGGACTTGATAGATGAAACAGGCAAAAACGTCTCGATTCCAAACAGCTGCTTTACGCTGGAGCCTCTGATCTGAGATCAGTGCTGTGAGCCAATCAAACGAAAGAATTTCCTTCTGTGAGTGTGAGACGTGTGTGTGTGTGTGTGAAATGTGTATGAGTGTGAAACATCTGTGTGTTTGTGAAATGATCACAGAAACGCTGTGTCACTCATGATCACAGAAAGGCTTTTTTGGGGGTGGTTTAGGACCATGGGAAAAATGTCTGTGATTGTGACCTTTGACCTCTCTGTTCAGCTGAGCATGTCACCAGGGGACCCCTGTCCCCGCTTGGCTCCAGCGTATTTGTTTTTATTTTATTTTATTGTATTTATGGCATTCATAGCTCAGGCTCGAGCCCTTTTGTGTTTTTTAGCCAAGCGTAACAGACGATAATAAGGAATGTTTCTGAGCGCATATCGCGCAGCTGTGTGTGACTGTCTATCCCACAGGCCTGACTGCCACTGGCCTTCCGTCTCATGTCTGGACATTAAGGAGAGTTTGTCTCCTGGATGGTTCGCGTTAAAACCCACACAGTAAAATGTTCAGTGTAAAATCAACTCTTGACTCTTGCGTACACAGTATTTGGCCGTGCGTAACAGATCAAGTACGATTCCCCCTGGTGCGGAAGTCACGCGGGTGAAATTTTCACCGTGTCCCTGACAGGCAGCACACACCGTATTGGACCAGCCAAGATACGGTGCGTTAGACCGCTACGCTATCCCCCTACCTCTCAAGTTTTGAGACAATGGGTACAATGCAATGGAGGCCGTGTTTGATTGGTTGACCAGCAGGATGTTGAACCACGAATGCTCTGACGTTTATAGAGACCGTGCTTGTCGTTTTGTGAACTCCGTGGATGCCAGACCAATTTAAAAAAAATTGAATTAGGATTTTGTAGGATTTTTAGGTCTTTCCATTCAGCAAAGTTTATACATGATAGACAAGTGCAGAGGTCAGCTAATGACACAAAGCACAACACTGAGGGAGCAGGGTTTGAGTACCTCCTGCTCTGTGAAAGTGTCTCTTTTCTTCTGCCTTCTCAGATTGTGCTGTATGAGGGAATGGTATGATGTGCTAGTCTACAGAACTAGATTTTTGTTGTGGAACAAATATTCAGAACTGGCTTTGTGGATTCAATTCCAGTCTGGTCTTGAGTTGAGTTGAGTTGAGTTGCTTTTTATTGCAACATATCGCCACACAAGTACGTAGAAGAACGAGATTGCGCTTCGATTGACAAAAGTGCAGCATTAAGACATCAATTACACAACAGTTAGGACAGTGCAACATTTACACAACATTTAGGTCATATTGAGGTAACATTATTTAGGCATCATATTGAGGTAACAATAAGGTGCAGGCATGTATTGTTTTGTTGTGCAAAAAAACATAAACGGCAGGTGGACACTAGTTCAGCGTGACTGTTCTCAACAGTGCAACATCTAAGACAACAATTTCACACCAGTTAGGCAGTGCAACAGGCAGACATTTAGGTCACATTGAGGTAACATTATGTCCATTCAGCCAGGGCTGGAGGCAGTGTTTATGTTCGTGTTTAATGTCCATTCAGCCTGCCCGACTGTAACTTCTCGAGGTCTCTGCAGGAACTGGTTATGATTTTTTCAATAGTTTTTCAGGAGTGAAGGTTTATATTCAGTGAAGCAGAGCAGTCTGCTGTGGAGATGGAGCACAGCGGTGAACTGCTGTCTGGGAACAGAGAAACCTGGGTTCAGGGCCCAGCTGTGGTGGTTAAAGAAATGTGTTTTCTTCTTCTGCCATTTCAGATTGTAGGGATCTGTATTATTTCCTGTGTGTCGCCACAGTTCTGGTGTTACACAGATAATAAGAGCTGGCTTTGCACATGAGCAGCTCGGTGTTCAAATACTGCTTTGAGCAAATTCATCTTTACATTTTTCTAAACAGTTTTCAGAAGGAAAGGTTTATGTGTGAAGGAAAACACACTTCCCTTGCTCTGGATGTGGTACACTATGCTAAAACACTTGGAAGACCTGGGGTCATACCGATATGAGGAAGACCTCAGTATGAGGAAGACCTGGTGTTGTACCGATATGAGGAAGACCTCAGTATGAGGAAGACCTGGTGTTGTACCGATATGAGGAAGACCTCAGCATGAGGAAGACCTGGTGTTGTACCAATATGAGGAAGACCTGGTGTTGTACCGATATGAGGAAGACCTTGACTCCCTGGTCCTCCGGGTCCATGGCGGTGATGTGGAAGCTCTTCTCACTTTGTACCTGAGCAGCTCAGTGTTCCTTCCTTCCGTCTGGACTCCATTTACACTGAGGCCATTTACACTGAGGCCATTTACACTGAGGCCATTTACACTGCAGGGCCATTTACACTGAGGCCATTTACACTGCGGCCATTTACACTGAGGCCATTTACACTGAGGCCATTTACACTGCAGGCCATTTACACTGTAGGGCCATTTACACTGAGGCCATTTACACTGAGGCCATTTACACTGCAGGGCCATTTACACTGAGGCCATTTACACTGAGGCCATTTACACTGAGGCCATTTACACTGCAGGGCCATTTACACTGTAGGCCATTTACACCGCAGGGCCATTTACACTGCAGGCCATTTACACTGCGGCCATTTACACTGAGGCCACTTACACTGCAGGCTTATGAGGTCTCATCTTAACTTTGCAATGAGACACCAAAAAATCTGACAGTAGATGACCGTGGCGTAAGCGCTGATGTTTGTGGTTCTCTTCTGTTTATCTTGCGTTTGAGGTCTTAACTTCACTATGAGACACATGAGAGAGAGGAGGTGGCTGTGGTGTGGGAGAATGATCGCTGCATTCTCAAGCTATAGTTAGGGGTTCAAGCCCCAGCACCTTAGTTCTGTTCATATTGCATTTCTGGGGTCTCATCTGAAGTTTGTTGTTAGACAATGTGTGGAGATGGTGTGGGGTGAGCGTATGAACCTCACCTGGGAGTAGGCATGGGACGGTTACCGTAATAATGGTAAACCGCGGTATAACAGGCCACGGTATAACTAACTACAAACATTTAGTTTCCACGGTATATGCTCTACGGTATTTTTATTAAAAGAAGCAAAAAAAAAAATAATGCTATGCGAAAATCTATCTGCCCCGAAAACGAACCTAAGGTAATTGAGATTCGAATTTCACTTGGTGCAGAATTCTACTTATGGCGGCATTGCGCGCGGAGTCAGTTGTGGAGTCAGTGAGATTTGTCGTCTGCTCCACGTTGATTCAGTCATGGCAGCCAGGTTCGAAATAGGAGGTGAACCACCCGTCCAAAAAGACTAAATCAGCAGTATGGGAATATTTTGGATACAAGAAAAACACAGAAGGCAACTTGGAGGAGGAAGGTGCCCCAACATGTAAAACATGCCTGAGAAGCGTGGCAGCAAGAGGAGGCAACTCAAACCTGATAACGCATCTCCGGGATCACCACCCAGCACTCCTAGCCAAGTTCAAGGTAACGTAGTCTTTAGCAATACTTAGGTGCCTTGCTAGCTAACATTAGTGAAATAAATACTATAGGATAGTTAGAAAGGCAGATAACACGGCAAGACGCGTTCGCTCAGTGAAGTAACGTTAGGGGAAAAGCTAGCTGATTACTAGCTAGCTAACGTAGCTAGCTAGCTAACGTTAAAAATATTGAACAAATATTCTGTTAAAATAAAAGAAATCCTAAAAAAAAATCTGTTTGTTTTTTTACCCAGATTTTAGAGGTGCGCCGCCGCGCTAATACCATGGTAATGGTATACCGCGGTATTTTTTTCCCAAGGTTATCATTAAGTCAAAATCTCATACCGTCCCATGCCTACCTGGGAGTGTTGGGTTCTCTCCCTGGCCATGCAGCGTTTATGAGGTCTGGCCTTAACCTCGCTAGGAAACACAGAAAAGAGCCGAGATGACGTGACGAGATGTAGGTGAATGATCGCCCTCTCCCAAAGCTGATGTTTGATGTTAAAGCCCCGTCACTTCCATTTTCTTTATCTTGCATTTATAAGGTCTGGCCTTAATTCCCTATAATACATGAAAAGGAGCAGAGAACACAGGTAAAGGAGCCGTGGTGCAGGTGAATGATCGCTGTCTCCTAAAGCTGATGTTTGGGGTTCAAGCCCCTGACAGCCTCCTTTCTCTTTGCTCAGGTTTTGTCAGGTGTAGCGTTTAAGTCGCTGAAAGACAGAAGATGCTTGTGAAGGACTCTGTGGTGCAGGTGGTAGAGCTCCAGACGTTTCACACCAACACTTCCTCCTGCAGCCCCCGCTCCTCAGCGACGCAGTCATACACACATGTGAGGTTCTTCTCTCTTTCATATCCTTACTGCAGGGTCAGGAATCTCCAGCCTCCAGACTGAAGTGAGAGGGAGGCAACGCCCAAACACTGGGAGGTTTCTACAGCAGGGACCAGCAAACTCACTCTACAGCAGAGACCAGCAAACTCACTCTACAGCAGAGACCAGCAAACCCACTCTACAGCAGAGACCAGCAAACTCACTCTACAGCAGAGACCAGCAAACTCACTCTACAGCAGAGACCAGCAAACTCACTCTACAGCAGAGACCAGCAAACTCACTCTACAGCAGAGACCAGCAAACTCACTCTACAGCAGAGACCAGCAAACTCACTCTACAGCAGAGACCAGCAAACTCACTCTACAGCAGGGACCAGCAAACTCACTCTACAGCAGAGACCAGCAAAACTACAGCAGAGACCAGCAAACTCACTCTACAGCAGAGACCAGCAAACTCACTCTACAGCAGGGACCAGCAAACTCACTCTACAGCAGAGACCAGCAAACTCACTCTACAGCAGAGACCAGTAAACTCACTCTACAGCAGAGACCAGCAAAGTCCAGCAAACTCACTCTACAGCAGAGTCCAGCAAACTCACTCTCCAGCAGAGACCAGCAAACTCACTCTACAGCAGAGACCAGCAAACTCACTCTACAGCAGAGACCAGCAAACTCACTCTACAGCAGAGAGCAGCAAACTCACTCTACAGCAGAGACCAGCAAACTCACTCTACAGCAGAGACCAGAAAACTCACTCTACAGCAGAGACCAGCAAACTCACTCTACAGCAGGAGCAGCAAAGTCCAGCAAAGTCACTCTACAGCAGAGACCAGCAAACTCAACAGCAGAGACCAGCAAACTCACTCTACAGCAGAGACCAGCAAACTCACTCTACAGCAGAGACCAGCAAACTCACTCTACAGCAGGGACCAGCAAACTCACTCTACAGCAGAGACCAGCAAACTCACTCTACAGCAGAGACAAGCAAACTCACTCTACAGCAGAGACCAGCAAACTCACTCTACAGCAGAGACCAGCAAACTCACTCTACAGCAGAGACAAGCAAACTCACTCTACAGCAGGGACCAGCAAACCAGTGTGAGGGAACATTTTAATTAGGCCTTGGGACAGGCCGTTTCCAGCTTGCTGAATGAGTTGTTTATGCTTCCACTAACGGGTCAAACATTTGTCCTCATATGGTGTCCCATTCAGGAAGAGATAAGCGTGTGTTGCTAGAAGTGGAGACAACTCATGTGAAGGAATGAGAAACATTAAGATGTTTGGGTTGGAGAGCAGGAAAAGTCAAGGTTGGTTCCTTGGGAATGAGTTTTATTATTGTGCTGTATAAATCATAATAGCACGGATGGAAAGTTATTACTGGGTCATAAGTGAGAGTTGCCTCATCCTAATGTATGCAAGAATGTGTATGTTGGGAGGGTAAAACATGTGTCTGGACCCATCCATAAAGGAGGGGTTTCATGACCAATGAAACTCCAAGGGGCGATGGTCACCTGAATGTAAAAGATATATACTGTTGTATTTCCTTTATCTCGTTGGAGATACTCTGACATTCTTCATGCGAGAGTGTTAGACTGCTTCCCTGTTTAAACAGTAATAAAGACTTGATTTGAAAATTGAGAACGCAGTCTCGCTTCCTTTAAATAGTAGAATTTGCATGACACTCACTCTACAGCAGGGACCAGCAAACTCACTCTACAGCAGAGACCAGCAAACTCACTCTACAGCAGAGACCAGCAAACTCACTCTACAGCAGAGACCAGCAAACTCACTCTACAGCAGAGACCAGCAATCTCACTCTACAGCAGAGACCAGCAAACTCACTCTACAGCAGGGAGCAGCAAACTCACTCTACAGCAGAGACCAGCAAACTCACTCTACAGCAGCAAACTCACTCTACAGCAGAGACCAGCAAACTCACTCTACAGCAGGAGCAGCAAACTCACTCTACAGCAGAGACCAGCAAACTCACTCTACAGCAGAGACCAGCAAAAACTCTACAGCAGAGACCAGCAAACTCACTCTACAGCAGGAGCAGCAAACTTACTCTACAGCAGAGACCAGCAAACTCACTCTACAGCAGGGACCAGCAAACTGCAGCAGAGACCAGCTACAGCAGAGACCAGCAAACTCACTCTACAGCAGAGACCAGCAAACTCACTCTACAGCAGAGACCAGCAAACTCACTCTACAGCAGGAACCTCCTCAATTAAATGTTTAATGTTTGACACCTTAATCCAACACCCACTACGGGCTGCACTAAAGTGGCTATTTAACACTAGTACATAGGAGCAATTCTAATTCATATGTCATGATATTATGGCTCAATAATGTAACATGTAGCTGTTCAGTACAATATAAATATTCTACTAATTACAATGATCACAATATTATTAAGGTTGTGTAAACCAGGCAAGGTTTCTTAAATGTATAAGATCCCTGGGACTCATTCAAGGACCGGACCCCAGTTTGGGCACCCCCTGCTCAATGGAATGCCCCTCTTTTCTCTGCAGAAGAAGAGCCTCATCGCTGCCCCCTAGCAACAACATCACATCACTGCAGCCTGCAGCATCCATCAGGAGTCCGTCTGCTCTCCCGCACGGCTGGCCCACGCACCCAGACCTTTCTTTTCTTTTCTTTATCATTTCAGTTGTTAAACTGCTGCTTCTTTTGCTCGATTCATTGGTGGGCCACCAAAAGCAATCCTACACACTGCCACCTGGTGTTCTGGAGTGTGGAACAGATAAAGGGTTCTGATTGTAATCCCTTAGCCAGTTACAAACAGAAATGGCAAAAACTGACCGACAGTGCCCCAGTAACACAAAAGCAATTTATGCCTCACAAAGTGAACCCTTACACCAATGCCCCACCCCACACTCCATTCATCCACATGTTCAAAAAAATATGAAATATGCTTGACAGTTTTGGTTTCAAACTGCAGAAAAGGTCTGTGTAGTGTACTGTGATAAATCCACCAGCGCAAAAAGACAAACACAGCCCCACTGACACTGACCTGACCTCAAGGTGAAGTGTAGCGGAGTGAAGTCTTCTACTTCAAGACAAGCTGGTGCCAGAGTTACACATTTACACGTTGCCTTATTTGTTCAGGGAACAATATTTATGGTTCTGTGTGAATGATCTTTGTACAGTCCTCTGCACAGACCAACAATCAGAGCTGAAGGTTGGAAACTATAACCAGGAAGAGCCCATGCAATTGCGGATGAACCCTTTTGCCAAAAATGATCAATGTTATACTTGACAATTCTGTTACCATGCATGAATAAATATGATTATTTAACATTTAGGAATTATGTTCTCTTCCTTGAACTCAATATTTTAGAATAAAATCTTGTGTCACGGAGCCGCGGACCTCCGGTACCCCGGACAGCTCCCAGAAGACGCGAGGGAAGAGGAACCAACATTCCACAGTGGGGCAGCTGTCCGGTGCTGAACCAGGGAGACAGCTGCAGCCACTCTCTCAATCAGACACTGTCTGCCATTTCGTAATCAGAAGGCACTGCATAAAGGGAGAGTCAAACAGCCTAGGAGAGAAGCGTCGGAATGAAGGCAAACGACATTACGCTTCTGGCTGGCTGAGACACACACTGGCTGGCTGCACACACACACACACACACACACACACACACACACACACACACACACACACACACACACACACACACACACACAGACGTCTCCTCCAACCGCCTTGCTGGTACTGACTGGGACTCCTGGCCCGAGGACGGCGCAGCCTCGCTCCCCGACCCAATCCAGCCCACACGGCTTAACCTTGAGAGGGACCGGATCTAATCGCCTGGACCGAGAGCCGTCCGGCAACAGAGCACTTGGGACATTATTAATCTTGTGTGACTGCGGTCTTTGTTTATTTTCGGTTCTGTAAATAAATGTTTTTGTTTAACTATCCAGGCCTTGGGTGAATCTGTCTCGCGCCCGATCTATTGGCCACGCCTTCCCCAGGCGTGTGACAAATCTAAATTAAATTAAATGACATTTTGGATTCCAACAACTAAGATTGTTCTAATTAAGGGCCCCAATGAAAGAAACAATTTTTAAACATTTTTTATTTTCTTTAATTTGGGTTTATTACAAAAAGGGTAATACAGCACTGCAGCAAAACCTTGAGTGTGTCCCTGTCTGTCTGTATGTCCATTACAATTTGTATTGCTGATGAACCCATCCTGACATAATTCCCATTAAATCCCATATAATGTAGGACTGGCCACAGATGGGCCCATTCTAAATGGTCAAAAGAGAGAGCAGAAATAAGAATGAGAAATAAATGATTTATAAAAAGCTCTTAAAAAAACAGAGTGTTATTGCAGCGTTAGAGACGCCTTCAGTGGACAGATCTGGAGAGGAGAAGAACCTGACCCCAAGCCGAAGAATGGAAACAGCCTCTCAGTGAACGAGTGTTTAAAGGTGTAGAGACGAGTGTTGTCACTGGGGTCAGAGAATGACAGCTCCCCCCTGTCCCAGTCCAGCTGCACTCTGATCCTCTGGAGTTTCCTCTTCACAGTGAGGGCTGTAGGTGGGGAGGTCAGGGCTGCTATGTGCCCCCCATTGAGCTGCCATATACTCCACACTCCTGCTGCTGGGGTCAGAGAGATGCCCCTTTCCTACTGATGGACTCTTTAACCACACCCACTATCCAGTTATCTTCATCCCCCACTTCAACATCCCAGCAGTGTCTCCCTGAGCTGAATCCCTCAGAGCCCAGCACACAACCCCACCGATCAAACCTCTCTGGATTATCAGGAACCTGTTGTCTCTCATCTCTGCGTCTCACACTGGTCAGATCCTCAGACAGGGAGAGTTTGGGATGTGCTGTGTTTGGGTCCAGAGTCACAGGAGCTGAAGGTGCAGAGAATGAGACATCAGCACTGATCTGCACAAAGGGATACTGTCACACACAATGGACTCCTATTTATATAAACTGGGTTTCAGAATAACTACCATTATAATGCCAAACTCATGTGTGAGAGAAATGCCAGTATGAAAAGCTAGCGATATTTCATAAGTCTTCAAAAGTTCTATAAAAACTGGAAGGAGGGGCCTCCCGCGTGGTCTAGTGGTTACAACGTTGACGCTGGCCACTCTGACGGGAGTTCGATTCCCTGTCCCGCCAGTGTCTGCTCTGGTCAGGAGTCCCACCTGGGGCGGAAATTGGCTGTCCGCCCCAGGGAGGGGGGAGGGAGGCCGACACACACAGTTCACTGCGCACAGGAGTGGTTCTGGGGTACCGGAATTACAGTCGACGGCACGATGAGTGTTGTCTCGGAGGAGGCAGCGCTTCGCCCTCGTCACTGCCGGTCACAGGACTACGGCAGCAAACTATGAGGGGAGGGGATTGAACTAAGCACAGCGGGTAATTGGCTCCCAAATTGGGAGAAAAACGGGGGGAAATCAGGGGAAAACAAAAAACTGGAAGGAGGAACAGAGCCTGTCAGTATTTGTGTAGCTCCTGTCCTTCCCCTTAAATACAGTAATCACTCTTAAAGCAGCATCTTATTATGAGCACCAGTGAGATTAAGGACTGGTGCTCAGTCTCTCCACTCCAGGGCTCTTACACAGACAGGACCAATATGACTCTGACTGGGTTTATCAGCTTGTGGAGAGGATGCTGAAGATTCTCTCTGTACAGTGAGAATGTGGAACTCCCTGCCCCCAGTACTCACTGTATTGAACAGTCCCCAGCATCTTCTCCCACACTCTGTACTTCAGATTGCCCAGGTGCTTGGCCACATCAACCAGCGCTCCTGAGACCTTCTCTGGATCCTGCAGTGTGCACTGGGCTCTGCAATAATATTCAGGAGTCACTTGTGCTGTGGGGTGGGGTTCATTACAATAGAAGATTATCAGCACCAACATGAGATCTTCATTCTATAAGAAAATGGCTCCATCCCTCCCAGCGTTGTGCCACACAGATATGAAGCAGCCCGACCCCACTGAGGGACACACATTCACAGGAGCGTGGGGGGGGGGGATTTATATTAGATGGGAAATATTAATTTAATCATTCATTACATATTTTATAGGGTTCCCTCTAAATATATTTATTAATATTATATTTAGAGGGAAATTCAGTTATTATATGTATTTATTTCACCATTCCCCTTTTCAATTTGAATGAAATATAGCATTTTTCTGTGAGAAGACGTTCCATATTATTCCATATATGTCATTGATAGTTTATTAGCATTGTAGCATTCTACTTTTGATAATGAACCTGATGAGACAGACATGAGGCTGGAGTTTACATACCTTTTCACTGTATCCTTGTAGCTCTGAAATATAAGAGTGATATAAATATGATTTATATGGAAATATGACAAACAAAATGTACTTCTAAAGGTTAGCATCACATTTTTCTAAATCTGTAAATCGGAAAGCACAATTTTAATGGAAATATACTCCTTTATAAAGGTTCTTGTAATGATATTTGAAAATACACATGAATATATGGATTAAAGAATAATGTATTAAATCAATGAATGTGTGTTAACAATGATGCCTGTTTATAGAGATTCCTACAGCCAGAGTGAACAGGTCTTACCTGCAGGAATGAGACGTCTTCAGCTCCCAGCTCCTGTTCTATGGCTCTGATTTGTTCTGAAAGGGAGGATATCTCTTCTGTCATCTTCTCAATCTTCTCCTTCATCATCTGACTCTTCTGCTCCTCTTCCTCCCTCAGTGCAGCTATCCTGGCTGCCTCTTCATCTTTAGGAACTGCTGAAGTTTCTCAAACTCCATCTTTATCTGCCTCTCTGTGCGCTGGGCCTGGCTCTGGAATAAACATTATTCACCATCATTTCAGCACAATCCAATGCTGCATTTTCAACACTGTGATTTAAAGGCATCAGTTCAGTACCTTGATGTGCTCTGCTGTTTGATCACAGACTAGTTTCACTTCATTAAAGGCTTTCAGCTTCTCCTGCAGTGGTGCCAGTGCAGTCCTGAGTTTCTCCTGGAATGAAATGAGTCCACACTTTACTGAGGAAACACGACCGACAGTAAACTTCACTGCCTGCACAGACAGCACAAGAGCCCCTGCTCAGACAGAGGGGAGCCAGAATGGAGACTCAGGTCCCAGCTTGTGTCTCTGATTAAGACTCACTGCAGGGGTCTGTGTTCCTTAGAGAAATGAGGGATCTATAAATTATGGTTATTTTCAACAGCCTTAAAATCATATTCCTCTGAACACCCACAGTGAAAGGGACTTGTTTCGTATTTATAACAATTGTATGCTCAACTCAGATTACATAAATGTACACAGTCAAATTTAAACCAGTGGAAAGCTCAGAGTATGCCTAGGACAAAGAATGGAAGGTATTCCATTGGCGTCTGGTGGAGTTTTTGTTTCAAATTTGATCAAACAGATCTCCATAAAATAAACTGTACAAGTGATGTTTAATATTGGTGAGGCAACTTTGTGCATCCAGCTGCCCTCTGGTGGTGAGTGTGGGACAGGACAGGTGAGCCACAATGTGGTCTCTGACACACAGTGCAGCACCTCTCTGACAGAACACGGCAGGTAAAAAGGTACGACTGCACACAATTACAGCACTAATTTAGTTTATTTAATTATGAATGAATGTGTCATTACTTTAGTGTCAAAAATAAGATTTTAGTGTCAATTTACAGACAATTTAACAATTCTTTGCTTTAAATTGAAAAAAATGTATCCTTGGTTATGTTCATGATAAAAACTAAAATAATTAGTGACAAGTGATAGGGATGAAAAATATGCTATCATAATTATGATATGTCCTATAAGTTAAAACATATTGATAAGACTGATTCAGATATTTCTCCATTTGGCAAAAGTGAGAAAAAGACCAAGGAACCAGGGTGCAAAATACACTGAAAAGGTTACAGATCATGGGAAATACCCCAGTTTGCAATATAATATCCACTGGAATGTGGAATACATGTTTTATGGTTTACAGTATTTATAATACATATTGATATATTTTGCCAGTAATCATTTAAACCAAGGCTTCCCAGACTTGGTCCTGGACTCACCTGTGTGAGCTGGGTTTCACTCCAACTGAAAGCACAATGTCCCAAGTTTAATGGGCTGTTCATGTACTGTATCTTTAGTCTGTAATGACACATTAACAATGATCTGCCCTCTAAGACCACATTGTGTCAGACACACATATCTGAGCCATGAACTCTGACCCCTACTCTACCATGCTGTCCACTGCTCCCTCACACAGCTCTGAGAATGTCTCCATGTTTCAGCCCCTCCCTGTCTCTCTCTATCAGTCATGTGACACGTAGTTAGGAGCGGTGCAAAGTGCAATCAGGCCTGAGGACTAAAACGCTTCCTTTTGTGATCATAACTCTGTAAATATCAAAGACAAAATGTGAAACAAACATTTGTTTAAACTGTAATAAACTAAGCCAAGGCCACAGTAGATCACAGCTGAAAAGCTGAACTTTTTCAGATCTTATTCACTTTGAATCCCAAAGAATTTACCATTGAAAATTTGAAAACGTAAAAAGTGAATTGATACTTATTAGACACAATAAAGAATTTGATGAAAAAGCAAACAAAAACTCTGTTCTGTTATTAGATAATTACCTTATACTCTTCTGCTGCCTCCTGAACTGGTCGCAGTTTGTGGTTTTCATGTTTTTTTGAAGTTTGGCAGATAGCACAGATGGGTATTTGATCTTCCAAACAGAAGAGTTTGAGTTTCTCACTGTGCAGACTGCAGAGCTCTTCAGATCCTGCTGTAGCTCTCTGACTTCTCTCCTTTAAGAACGCCTCACAGGTATTCCTCAGAGACAGGTTAGGGAAAGGCTGTTCCATAGAAGATTTTCTCCTGCATACTGGGCACTCCCGAGATCCCTTCTGTTCCCAGTACTTCTGCAGACAGGCTTTACAGAAGCTGTGGCTGCACTTCAGGACAACAGGATCCCTGAAGATTTCAGTGCACACAGGACAGGAGAGCTCCTCTTCCAGGAGGGAAAATCTGCCCGCCATTCTGTCTCAGTTACAGCTTGCCTTATGCTCAGAGAAATCTTCCTGGAGTTTGTAAATTCCGATACTGGAGATACATTTCCTGGCAATCACGTACACACTTACCTCTACCTGTTAAACCAGTTTTCTCTAGGTATAAGGATAGCAGCCGGTTCTGGCATCCTTCCCTCAACCCATTCCACCTTTCTCTTCTGAGTTTCAACACAGAATTTCACAATAAACGAATTTAACACATGCATTTTGTTGTGGAATATTTTCTCTCCACTAAATCCAGGGTTAAAGTCACTTCAGTTTTCACAGGGACTGCTGTAAAGAAAAAATATTCTTCCCAATGCAGCACTGATTCCTCTTGGGTTCATTCTCCACCTGTTTAGTATGTGAAATATTCCCTCCTGTCTTAGAAAAACTTTTTTGTATTTATTTTTTTAGATTTTTAGTGTCAAAATTGGTGAATGAGAACTGCTTCCCCTCTCCCTGTTTGGTATACCAGTGGCATACCTGAGCGAGAGAGCTCGAGGATCCTGCAGGGGGCAGTATTGTGCTACTGAGGTTTGTGTACGGCTTGTTTTCCAAGCAGTTTCAGGGTTAGGGCTCACTGGCTCGTGTTCTGTCCGTGTCCTCTCCAAGACTCCGGCCCATGTCGTATGGCACCAGCGATATGAAACCTGCAGGAAGAAAGAGAAACGCACTGGGCAGAGTCCTCAAAGGCCCCATCGTACACCGTCTCTAAGTAACATAACATAACATGCGCCATTTAGCAGACGCTTTTACTCAACGCAACTTACAATAGTGAATGAACTTAAGCATTGTCAGTGCCGTGCTCCACCTACTGAGCCACACAGAACCACAAGTGCTGATCTAGGGTCAGTTTTCCCCTGGCCATATCCTAACCTTATTCATGATGAGGCAAAATGCAAAACTGATCCTAGATCAGGGCCCCATATTCATAAAGCGTCTCAAAGTAGGGTGACTTTTGGCTCATAATGGATATTTTTTCACCACAACAATGTCAGTGAACCTGGAGCCTTTACACACATTTTCACTGTGACTTAAAGCTGACGTTGAATGACCGACAGATATCGCCATGGTGATGATAACAAAACATGACTATCAAGTAAATATCACTTTCAGTCACTTGGTCATGTAGTGGTTTGACAACTAGCTGACATGATATGTTTTGTTATCATCATGGTGATATCTGTCGATTATTCAACGTCAGCTTTAAGTCACAGTGAAATAGTGAAATAGCCACTCACTTGTGAAAAGTTATCCCACAAGCCTTGCTTCTATGGTTCCTCCTATTTTAATTGCTGCACAACTTTGTGGTATTTTTGCATAAGCTAATTCCTCTTCGTACCATGTTCACAGCCAGGTTCTGCGGAAAATCGTTGAGGAAACTGAACAACTGTTGAATTTGAAAATCATGTCTCACGTTTATAACAAGCCAAATGTCATGAAAATTGGTTGAGAATTAAACAGTTACAGTGGATTTTATCAGGGGAAGGCTGCATCTCTCAATACACATTACAGGCATTTAGCAGACACTCTTATCCAGAGCGACTTACAGTTTTTTACATTTCTTTACAATCCATTTACACAGCTGGATATTAATTGAAGCAATTCAGGTTAAGTACCTTGCTCAAGGGTATAACGGCAGTGTCCCACCTGGGGATTGAACCTGCAACCTTAATGTTACAAGCCCAGTTCCCTAACCATTATACCACACTGCCTGCCTGTATCCTAGACACGGATCTTGGCCGCGCCAATATGGCGGCCGTGCGGACCTACCGCTGCAACATACAACAGCAGCCACTAGCATCAGAGCTAGTATTCTGGATGTACTTGTTGTTTAAAAAAGAAACTCACACAATGTTTTCTTGCTGCCGAGAACGTAAAGGAACACAAGAAAACGCAAGAATACCTCATGAGGAGAACGGGCCATCGCTGGTTTAAGAGAGAGAGGTTTTTGGAGGCCGTTTTTGATCTGTGACGTTGGACTGCTCCAGTCTGCTGTGCTTTCCTGTACAGTTTTGAGCACCTAAAGTCAGAAGTTACAATCTTTGCTACTTTTCAGACTTTTTTCCTCATTACTCCTTAAAGTGATGCACAAGAGCCGCATGCTGCATTAACAACCCCTCCCCCAACTTCCTGTTACTCCCCTCCTCCTGATTAGTCCGTCTGTCCGAACCCTTGTTCCTGATTGGCCAACCTGTCCAGCCCCTTGTTCCTGATTGGTCCGTCTGTCCAATCTGCAGAGCTCTTGGCATCATGGAGTAGAGTGCCTGCCTCGTTTTTTGTTCTGTTCATTACTTTTGTAATGTTTTTTGTCCATTGCAGAATGTTTTAACGTAGAGCACACACACACACACACACACACACACACACACACACACATATTAGAGAAGATATCTGCGTTTCCTCAGATGAGCCAAACGGTTACCGGATCCAGTGTTGTGACTCTCTGCTGCTTTTGCCTTTCAGTGAAAGAGTTTTTAGCCAAAGCCAAAGAGGACTCCTTAAGGAAATGTGAATGTCTGCCACAGGTAGGAAGCCCTGCCCTGGGCCGTACAGACTGTGTGTTTGTGGGGTAGTGAACGGGCCACTCTTCTGTGTGGCTCATTACCACATGCTGGTCTTCTCCCTCTGTTAGGTCACTCTGTTAGCTCTCAAAAGGGCAGGAGTTGATCTCTTGTTCTGTTTTTCTCATAGATTGACTTGACCAGGCGTGGGCCAGGAGGGCCTTATCCATTTCTGGATTTCACGCCAACTTCTGCTCTTAATTATTTAATTAGCCCTAATCATTTACGTGATCTGACATTTTAGCTACATGTCTTGATAAGCCCGTGAATGACAGCTGAAGACTGTTCTTGTGTTCCCATATGAGACATGTTACTGTGGTCTAATCTACAAGTGAACCAGCATTGGTGTATCCAACTAATTAGCTCATCGAGCCACAGGGGTAATTGGTAGAAACAAAAACCTGCGTGCCTCTCCCAGTGCAGAGCTAGAACACAAGAACATAAAAACACATAATGAGGAGAACGGCCCGTTCAGCCCATCTAGGCTCGTCATGTCCTAATCTAAAGAGTATCTAGTACTGCATCTAGCCTGGACTTGAATAGCCCAAGTGTTTCTGCCTCTACTACCCGACCTGGTAAGCTGTTCCAGGCATTAACATCTCTCTGTGTAAAGAGAAACGTCCCCATGTCCGTGAGGAATTTGCCTTTAACTACTAGGCCCTGGGCCTGTCCGTTTCCCCCCCAGAGCAGCACCGGTCTGGATGACTTTGAGCGGCTGAAGACGTTGGGCACGGGCTCATTCACACAAGGGAACGGAACAGCACTACGCCATGAAGATCCTGGACAAGCAGAAGGTGAAGTCCTTCCTCGTGAGGCTGTCCCTCACTGGACCCTGGTGCTGTGCCCGCGTTGGCATGGTCTAAGCTGTGCCTGTGTTGGCATGGTCTAAGCTGTGCCCTGTGTTGGCATGGTCTAAGCTGTGCCCTGTGTTGGCATGGTCTAAGCTGTGCCTGCGTTGGCATGGTCTAAGCTGTGCCTGCGTTGGCATGGTCTAAGCTGTGCTCTCTCTCTTTGTAGGTGGTGAAGCTGAAACAGATAGAACACACGCTAAATGAGAAGAGAATACTCCAGGCTGTGTCCTTCCCTTTCCTCGTCAGATTGGAGGATGCGTTTAAGGTAAATCTGTTATTAACGCAGCCTTTATGCCATTATTCATACGGTTAATGCCTACTATTAATGCATTGCTTATACTGTTATTACACTGTATTCTACTATAATTAATACAGTGTGACCACGGTCTGTTGCCACTAAACCCTGCTTCCTGTGTCACTAAACTCTGCTTCCAAACTTTTCCGTTCCGAGCCTTCTCTTCATGCTGCCCTTGCAGATTCTGCCGTTGCGCTTGTGAAGTTGTGGTATGGCCACATGATGCTTTTATTTGACCACAACCATAACACATTCTAATGCGTAGGCTATGTTGTACCGATGATAGCCTGTAGGGGGCTCCAAGTAGCCACACTCTATGTATAGGATGTGACGTGCAATAAAGGGAAGTTATTGTTGAATGGAGAACTCGAGTCGGTGTGTAAATCAATACATGGTACCAGGAGTGGTTGGTTTTAGCTAAAAAAAAGGAGTAAGATGAACAACATTCGACCACCAGACGAGTTAAAGTTAAGTGGAAATGTCCACGAGAACTGGAAAGCCTTTAAACAGAGTTTTGAACTTTATGTGTTGGCGATAGGATTGGACGAGAGAGAGGAGCGCCGAAGGATAGCGTTACTCCTCACAGTGGCGGGCCGGGCTGCAGTGGACGTTTTCATCACGTTTGAGTTCCCGTAGGGCGACAGCGGCAAGTATGCGAAAGTGATTGAAAAGTTTGAGAATATTGCACGCCAAAAAAGAGATTTTTGAACGGTACGTTTTTCGCAGCAGAGTACAAGCAGAGTCAGAGTCCATTGAACAGTTTGTCACGGACTTGCGTTTGAAAAGCCAGTCGTGCAACTTCGGCACACTGTGTGACTCGTTGATAAGAGACCAGATAGTCATTGGTGTTTTGGACAAGAAAGTGAGAATGCAACTGCTCAAAGAGCCGGACCTCAGTCTAGACAAAGCTATTCGGATTTGCCAGGCGTCAGAGAGCCGAAGGTGCAGCTTAAATCCTTTGACACTGACAGCGGGTCCGCAGCAGTGGATGCGGTGCAGAGGCGTGCGACAGGAGCTAGCAGAATGAATAGCAAAGGAAAGGCACACACGCCCGACGAAAGTAACTGTGACAAATGCGGCGGCAAACATGCGCCGAGGAGCTGCCCAGCCTACGGTAGAGACTGTAACAAATGCGGGAGGAAAAATCACTACGCACGGTGTTGCTTCTCAAAAGAAAACAGTGCAGGTGGTGCAAGGCGGCGACACCACCGACAGCGAGGAGGACGGCGAAGCGTTCTTCGTGGGAGCTGTGGAAGGCAGTGAGAGCAGCACCACGGATGAGTGGATAGCTGACTTGGGAGTCAACGGAGCGACAATTCCCCTGAAATTAGACACGGGGGCACAGGTGAACATATTGACAATGAAAGACTACCATAGATTGTACAAAAAGCCAAAGGTGCATGTGAAAAGAGTCAACCTGAGAACGTACAATGATGAACCAATTCCCACAAAAGGGGTATGTAGAGTCACACTGTCTAGAGAAGGATGTTCAGTTAATGCAATGTTTGTACTGGTTGAGGGTGACAGACAGTCAATACTAGGTCTGAAATCCTGTGAGGAATTGGGGCTTATCAAAGGGTTCATGTAATAGACAGATCTGTGGTGACATCTAGAGATGCAGCTGATAATCAGCACGAGACAACAGTAGCTGACAGGGGGAGATAGAAAAAGAATACAGGGACGTATTCGAAGGCATTGGTCGCCTACCAGGTCAGCACAAAATCCAGTTAAAAGACAATGCAGAGCCAGTCATCCACCCAGCTAGGAAGGTGCCGGTGGCCCTTAAAGCTAGGCTGAAATCAGAACTACAGTCCCTCATAGAGAAAGGCATAGTGAGGAAAGTAGAGGAGCCAACAGAGTGGGTTAATTCTCTGGTGATAGTGGAGAAAAAAAATGAAGATCTGAGGCTCTGTATAGACCCCAAAGACCTGAACAAGTGGATCAAAAGGGAACACTACAAACTACCGACGAACTCTGACATCACTAATGCTATGGCCGGTGCACGCTTCTTCTCTAAACTAGATGCATCGTCAGGGTTCTACCAAATCGTTCTGGACGAGGACAGCGCCAATCTGTGTACCTTCAACACACCTTTTGGCAGGCACTGTTTTCTTCGCTTACCATTCGGGATCTGCTCAGCCCCGGAGGTGTTCCACAAAACAGTGCAGCAGCTGTTTGACGGCATGGAGGGCGGGGGTGTTCCTCGATGACGTAGTGGTTTGGGGAAAACAAAAACAGAGCACGACGAAAGACTGTGTCAGGTGTTGGCACAGGCACGCAAGTCAGGGCTGAAACTAAACGAGAAGAAATGTGAATTCGGAATGACAGAGGTCACATACCTTGGTGACAAGTTGTTCGCTGAAGGAATACAGCCTGATCCGGAAAAGATAAGAGCAATAGTGGAAATGCCAGCGCCCAGAGACAAAACAGAACTGCAAAGAGCATTAGGACTAGTCAACTACATGGGGAAGTTCATCCCAAATCTTTCGGCAAACACAAAAGCACTCCGAAGGCTGCTGGAGAAACAAAATGAGTGGCAGTGGGAGCACGAACACGCAACTGAATGGGAGGTGTTAAAGACCAGTCTAATCAAAGAGCCGGTATTAAAATACTATGACACAGACAAACCGGTCAAAGTCTCAACCGATGCATCCAAAGATGGTCTGGGAGCGGTGCTGCTCCAGCAACACGGCGGGGAATGGTATCCCGTTGCCTACGCATCCCGATCAATGTCATCTGCAGAGCAGAATTATGCGCAAATTGAGAAAGAGACACTGGGTGCGGTTTTCGGATGCGAAAAGTTCCATGAATATGTCTACGGCAGAGAAGTAATACTTGAGACCGATCACAAGCCGCTGATTGCTATCTCGAGAAAGCCACTTGGAGATGCCCCGCCGCGCATTCAGCGTCTCATGCTACGGCTACAGAGATATCACCTGACATTCGAGTTCACACCAGGCAAACACTTGATAGTTGCAGATGCTCTCAGCAGAGCGAGTTTGCGGGACACGTGTCATAGCAGCACGGAACATGATGTTCATGTCCATGTAGACTGTGTTAAAGCCCGGCTGCCTGTGTCAGAGGCAAAGTGGACTCAGTTTGCAGAGGCAACAGCAAGCGACAGAGAGCTGCAGGAAGTCATAACGAGCATTCACTCACCAGAAGAAGTTGCCGAGAAGTTGCCGAGTCTGTATCGGCATTTTAGGGGACGAACTGTCTGTGGTTGATGGAGTACTTTAAAGGGAACAAGATAGTTGTTCCTAGCTCCATGAGACCACAGATGGCCAAGTTAGCACACAAAGGCCATTTGGGAATCGAGAAATGCAAGAGGCGTGCTAGAGAGGTATTGTTCTGGCCATACATGAACAGGGATATTGAGACTCTAGTGCAGCGCTGTGAAACATGCCAACAGCATAGATATAGGCAGCCCAAAGAGCCGCTTCTGCCCCATAGCAAACCGGACGAGCCATGGAGGAAAGTTGGTGCAGACTTATTCCAGCTAAAAGGAAAAGACTATTTAATCATAGTTGACTACCATTCAGACTCCCCAGAATACGCGCTGTTGTCTGGTACTACAGCAAAGCAAGTGATCACTCGCACCAAGGCCATCTTCGCAAGGCACAGCATTCCCGTCACCTTAGTAAGCGACAACGGACCGCAGTTTAGCTGTCAGGAATTTGCAGACTGCTGAACAATATGGTTTCGAGCATGTAACCTCAAGTCCGCTGTACCCACAGTCGAATGGACCGGCGGAAAAAGGGGTGCAAATCATCAACGGTTGCTAAGGAAAGCAGCGGAGGCAGGCGAGGATCCATATCTCGCAGTCCTGAACTACAGAGCATCACCGTTGGAATGCGGCCGTTCACCAGCAGAGTTGCTGATGAACAGGAAGCTCAAGACGAAGCTACCGTCAGCAGAACACCTGCTTCTGAGTGCAGGCCAACGTGGCCCGCCGAGAGGAAACCGGTCCAAACGTGCATACGACAAAAGTGCACAGCCCTTATGCCCACTGGAACGAGACGACCTGGTGAGAGTTAGAGGTGAAGGAAGATGGGGACCGGTTGCACAGGTCCTCAAAGAGACCACCCCAAGATCCTACGAGGTGCTCACCGAGCATGGCAGCAGGATCCGCAGAAATCGAAGGCACCTGCTGAAAATTCCACGCACGGAATCTCACGATCCAGAGAACGGTGATGCTGTAGAGGTGCAGAGTGAGCAGTTAGGTGAGCAAGGCGAACAAGGGAATGATCTGGCAGATACAGAACGCTCTCCAGTGGACTCACCATCCTCTGGGGTAGAGCGAGTTGAAAGGCCTAGGAGATCCATTGTCAAACCTAAAAGACTTGTAGAGGAGTGTTAATATACAGGTCAGTGCTAGGATTTAAAATAAGTGTTTGACCAGAGAGAAGGAGCATATGTAAACAGATGTGAAATAATCGTTCAGAGCATGGTTTAATATGAAAATGTTTATTTGTATGACTAGTTAATGTTAAGTCCATACAGTGGTAAAGTGATTATCTGTAAGAACTCTAAATAGTAGGCCTACAGGCACCTACTTTATTTTATTGTATTTTTATGTTGTTAGAAGTTTATTCTACCAGAGCCACATTGTTCTTGTTTAGAAAAAGGGAGATGTACCGATGATAGCCTGTAGGGGGCTCCAAGTAGCCACACTCTATGTATAGGATGTGACGTGCAATAAAGGGAAGTTATTGTTGAATGGAGAACTCGAGTCGGTGTGTAAATCAATACATATTGTGGCAGCCCAAAGGGTTGCACCAGAAAATGGCTGCCTGGCCTCCAACACATGGCAGCCATTTTCACTACATTTCCCAGCAGACCACAGAAACACCTGAACGAAGTCAGGCAATGGGAGCTAACGACCAGCTGAAGGCCATTGCAAGGCCTATTTAAAGGGCTGAATCCCATTGTTCTAGAATAGGAGTAGGAACGTGTTTGGGGAAGGAGTGCGGTGTGTTTAGAGAGAGAGAGCGAGAGAGCGAGAGAGCGAGAGAGAGAGAGAGAGAGAAACCTGTGGAAGTCGTGGACCAGCCAGGATTTGGAGAGCGTATTGGAGTGTGTTTGTTTGTTGGAAATCGGATTGTTTTGGACTTTGACTACGGACTGGATTGCGGACTACGAACTGGATTTTGGACATTGGAACGGACTTGGACAACGAGATAAGGATTTGTGGACTTTGTTTGTATTCCCCTGAAGACCCCACCCTTTGTTTCGTGTTGCCCTTGTTCGTGTTAGAATAATAAATTATCATTTTTGTTCATATTACTGCCTCCTCTGTGTTCTTACACTTGCCTACGCCCCCTGCAAAGGTCCGTGCGTGTCGCCCAACCCTTGGGGACGCCACATATGGTGGAGAATGCGGGCAGAGGGCAGCACAGATAGGCAAGAGGAGGTAGTGCACCAGGGTTGGTGTTTCGTTTGTGCAACGGACTCCACGATGGAAGAGATGCAGAGACTGAAAAGACGGGCAGCCATGGTGGAGGACCGATGGCGTGTCACCCTCCGTGAGGTCCAACAGCTGAAGCAGAGTGCCCAGCTTGAGCTGTGCAAGGCAAAGCTGGAGTTGAACACCTCAGAGGAGCGCCACCTGCTGGCGGTGATGAAATTGCAAGAGGAGCACCACCTGGACTCCCTGAGAGTGCTGGGAATCATGGCTGGGGAGATGGAAAAGGAGAAGGCATCCCTTGGCGATGAGATGAGGCGTGTAGAGTCCCACAACTTGGCGCTCAAAGAGCAGGTGAGAAACCTAACGCAGGGGCTTGAGAATGAGCAGCGACAGTGTCTGGACATGCAGGAGTCCCAGGACCAGGCCACAGATGAGTATGCCAGGGCCTTGGGGGATGCACAGACCAGGCTCGCCCAGAAGGAGGCAGAGCTAAGGAAAGCAGCGGAGAGCCATGCGTCCGAGGCGGAGCAACTCCGGTGCCGAGTGGAGCAGGAGAGCAGGGATACGCACCAGGTCGAGGCCAACGCCCTGCGGGAGCAGCTGGCCCAGCTGGAGAAGAGAGTGGAGCAGGAAAAGGCCCAGAACCAGGAGCTACAGACCGAGCAGGAGAAGCTCCGGGCCCAGAGAGATGACGTCAGCTCCCAGCTGCAGGAGGTGAACCGCGCCAACGGCCGGCTCCTGGAGCAGCTGACTGAACGGGGCCTAGAGAAGGACAAACTCCAGCAGGAGCTGGAGGCAACCAGGAAGACGGCGGACAAGCGCAAGGCCATGCTGGACGAGCTGGCCATCGACGTGGCGCAGGAGAAGTCGCGGCACAAGGAGGAGCTGAGCGACGCGCGGCTGCAGCACGAGAAGGAGGTGCTGGGCGTGGGGGCGCGCTACAAGAAGGAGCTGCGCGGCCTGCACGAGGACAAGAACCGCACCGAGGAGGAGATCCGCTCACAGCTCCGCGACGAGAAGGCCCGCACTCGGGAGCTGGAGAACCTACAGCAGACGGTGGAGGAGCTGCAGGCTCAAATCCAGTCCATGGAGGGCACCAAGGGATGGTTCGAGCGCGGACTCAAAGAGGCGGAGGAGACGGCAGAGAAGAGTGCGCTGGAGCACCAGGAGCAGGTCCAGAAGCTGCAGCTGGAGCAGACCGCACAGCTTCAGGGGAAAATGGCGGAGATAGAAGCCCAGCAGCGGGCCACAGAGAAATCATTTCGCGAGGTTTTAAAAATCCAGACCGAGACTCTGCTGGATCTACAAGATCAACTGGAAGAGGTGAGTGAAGAACTCGAATCTGTAAAATGTGTTCCGGTCAGGAAAGATTTTGGCACCCAGGTGGAGATCTCACAGCCAGTAGATCCAGCAGGAGACCATGACCAGACGTTGGAGTCGGCGCGGGATAGATGGTCCTCAGTCCCACTCAGCCTGCCGGATCTTGGAGGGGAGGAGGAGCAATTTGTAGAGGATGAGCTATGGTGGGACCATGGCGTGGAGGAAAGCCTCTTGGCGATGGATGAGGTCAGGTGGGACACCCAACCCTCTCCTGAAGTGGTGAGTTCATTGCTTCCACTGAAGGGGAAAAGACAGAGAAGAATGGAGCGCAGAAATTCTGGTCGGAAGAAAAACGGGAAACGGAACCGGCAGATGAGGGAATGGGATGACCCTAGGAACTGGCTAGGGAAGGGGGATTTTAAGGAAAATGTGGAAAATAAATCAAAGAATAAAAGTAACAGTGTTGTGAAGAGCATGTTTTCCCCAGTTACCCCACCGGACCTCCTGAAAGAAAAAGGGATGTGGAGGAAAAGGCGGAAGCATGGACACTGGATTCCGGAACGGCACAACGTATACCGGAGGAGCCATGGAGGGCTGGTGAAGACCAGAACAGGAGCGGTGACCGCTCCATCCGTGGAGCCCAGAGCCTGTACCCACTGGTGGCCATTTTGTGGCAGAAAAGGTGAGCAACTTGCGTCACTCATTAATGTCTGCCAGACATTTTTTCAGGCGAATGGAGATGGGATCTGGACGTTTGACCCGGGTGGAAAACTGCCTGAGTGGACCTGGAGAGGGGGACCCTCCTGGTGGCCGCTGGGAATAGGCCGCTCGGCCCTCCCCGAGGTCAGAGCTGAGGAGGAGGGTGTGTGGCAGCCCAAAGGGTTGCACCAGAAAATGGCTGCCTGGCCTCCAACACATGGCAGCCATTTTCACTACATTTCCCAGCAGACCACAGAAACACCTGAACGAAGTCAGGCAATGGGAGCTAACGACCAGCTGAAGGCCATTGCAAGGCCTATTTAAAGGGCTGAATCCCATTGTTCTAGAATAGGAGTAGGAACGTGTTTGGGGAAGGAGTGCGGTGTGTTTAGAGAGAGAGAGCGAGAGAGCGAGAGAGCGAGAGAGCGAGAGAGCGAGAGAGCGAGAGAGCGAGAGAGAGAGAGAGAAACCTGTGGAAGTCGTGGACCAGCCAGGATTTGGAGAGCGTATTGGAGTGTGTTTGTTTGTTGGAAATCGGATTGTTTTGGACTTTGACTACGGACTGGATTGCGGACTACGAACTGGATTTTGGACATTGGAACGGACTTGGACAACGAGATAAGGATTTGTGGACTTTGTTTGTATTCCCCTGAAGACCCCACCCTTTGTTTCGTGTTGCCCTTGTTCGTGTTAGAATAATAAATTATCATTTTTGTTCATATTACTGCCTCCTCTGTGTTCTTACACTTGCCTACGCCCCCTGCAAAGGTCCGTGCGTGTCGCCCAACCCTTGGGGACGCCACAATATGTTTTATTTAATTAACCAGGTTGGTCTCATTGGGATTTTAAATCTCTTTTGCCCAAAAATAAGCAAAAAACCGAATGATCACACATAGCCTAATGTCTTAACTTGTAGCCTAACGCTGAACATAAAGTGGCTATAGCCTATCGAAAATAACTTACTCGAGTCGGAGACCATCCGATGGCCTACTTCCCCAGTCGTTTCATGTTTCATGCTGCCATACCCCAGATTTTTTCTTTGACATTATGTTCTTAGGTTATATCGAAATGAGTAATTCAAGTATGCCTATATCACTAATCTTAACCGTAGGCAAATCTTAGCCTACAATTATACCCTCCATCTGATACCCAGGTCCCGGCACGGATCTCTGCATGCCTGGCTGACATCTCCGCTTGGATGTCCACCCACCACCTGAAGCTGAACCTGGGGAAGACAGAGCTGCTCTTCCTCCCAGCGAAGGGCTCCCCGATGATTGATGCGTCAATCACCGTGGAAGGCTCCATAGTGTCTCCGTCCCAGTCTGCCAGGAGTCTTGGGGTAACCCTGGACAGCCAGCTGTGCTTCTCGAGCCATATTGCAGCGATCACTCGGACCTGCCGTTTCTCCCTCCACAACATCCGGAGGATCCGACCGTTCCTCACCCAAGAGGCCACTCAACTCCTGGTCCAGGCCCTGGTGATCTCACATCTGGACTACTGCAATTCCTTGCTGGCAGGCCTTCCGGCCTGCGCCATCAAGCCATTGCAACTAGTCCAGAACGCTGCCGCTCGTCTGGTGTTCAACCAGCCGAAGTTCACCCACATCACCCCTCTACTCTCCTCTCTGCACTGGCTCCCCATCGCAGCACGCATCAGATTCAAGTCGCTGGTGCTTGCTTTTCAAGCAGCCAGAGGTACTGCTCCCCCATACCTCCAGTCACTCATCACTCCCTACACACCTCCCAGACCCCTCCGCTCCGCCTCCTCTGGCAAACTGACTGTCCCTTCCCTCCGGGCGCCTGGCAGCCGCTCCTTGCGGTCTCGCCTCTTCTCTGTCCTGATCCCTCGCTGGTGGAACGACCTTCCACAATCGGTCAGGACCGCGGAATCACTTGTGATCTTCCGCAAGAGACTCAAAACCCACCTCTTCAGACTCCACTACCACTGAACTCTGTCCATCTAGCTAAATTGTCTTCACCTCTCTTTACTTGTTCAACACTATACTCCAAAAAAAAATATATAATAATTCACTAACCTTTTCCTTCCTGGTGTTACAGGTATGGTACGCAGATGCCTGCAATGATGTCTATTGCTGTATTCCTGCACTGATCTCGTGCGCTAACTATGATTGTTCCTACCATGTATTAATGCACATCTTGTAAGTCGCTCTAGATAAGAGCGTCTGCTAAATGCTTAAAATGTAAATGTAAATGTAATTAAAATGCACATTCGTGTGCCTAAAACAAGAAGGATACAATACAGGCTACATGAAAGGGGGTGTTACGCATGTTAGTTATAAATATATAAACCATACAATTAGCAAAACACATTTATTATAAAATGTTACTTTTATTAGTTTTGCAGAATTATTCACAACATTACTATTACTGTAACTGCCGAATATAATTGAAAGAGAACATATATAGGCCTAGCTATGTTAAGAGTGAAGGACTGTCATTGCCATACCCGCAGCATCCAAAATGGATTATTCTACTGACAAGCGTGCCAAACTGTGGCGCGAATCTCGGTGTCTCATGTTGTGTGGATTATTTTTTTAATTTTGTTTTGCGCGTATAACATATTTTAGTTGTTGACTATTTTTGTTTGGTTGTGTTCGTTTCGGATATTGAGATAATTGTGAAAAAGTGAATTCCAGTCCGCTAACTTCCTCAAAGGGGAGCTGACACCTGTGACTGGTATCAGCTTTAAAAAAGCTGAATTGCGCCAGCACCGCAATCTCGTAATTAAACACTACGAATAAGAGAGGAAAAACGAAACGTTTGATCGTTGAGCAAATAAAATTGTCTGGGATTTTGAGCGCATAAGACCGCTTCTTCTTTTAGAAGAGTTTAAATGTTGTGTTTTGTTGGATATTAAAACTGATTTAAACGAACATAAAATCAACAATCTGAGGAGAGCTTCCGCTATTGCTGGTGACTATGAATTGACCCACAAATCGAGTTTTGCCCAAGATAAATCCTTAAGCCCTGAGTGGACGGAGAAATTCCCCAATTGTCGCTGTGTCTCCTGGAAAACGTTCCGGGCGTGCTATCACCAGAACCGAATGGATCCACGGTATGGGAGGTAGCCCGGTGTGCCACTATTGTAAGAGAAGAGGGCACATAAAGGGGGCTGGAGGCTGCAGGAAAGAAGCCAAAGTAAACCTGTCGCTCTTAGTCGTAGGGTGAAGTCTGTTATCCCTGCAGGCAGGTGAGCAGTTGATGCCCAAATGAGCAGGTGTCACAGAGAGCAGGTGAACAGTCTCACACCGCTTGTAGCATTACTACGTTACATTACAGGCATTTGGCAGACGCTCTTAACCAGAGCGACGTACAACAAAGTGTTAACCGTAGTTATCTGCTGTAGGAGAGGCCTTGTTTCAAACATTGTTTGCATTTCCACAGCATGTTATTCCACCCTGCCTGCACTTTGTGCTTGAGAATCTTTAATACACTTTCCCCCGTGTCTTATTGACTAGCTCAGTCTACTCTTGGTCTTGCAGAGAAAACGTCCACCCTGCCAGCCTGAGGCAGTAGCAGTCAGAGGGGGTTGCTGGTGATGAACTTTGACCTTGACGGGGAGTGCGTGGACTGAGATCTGCAGACAACCCCACAGTGGATCGCTGCATCTGAGCTGGGCCTGCTAACCCTCCACTTCAGGCAGTCTCCTGAGACTGCGGACAAGGTAGGCCTCCTCATCCCCCACACTAGAGTATCCCCAACGGCCGTGTTGGGCTGAGACTCTGCCTTTAAGGTGTTAAGTTGCCG